>PVJH01001418.1:139403-179403 GCA_004026705.1 Nesogale talazaci | reverse complement strand
AGTTGAGTGTGACATAACCTAAATAAAATGACAATGGAAATATCAGGACCTAGGTAATATATTTTACTACAATATAATTTTTATTAAAACAAATAAATTTCAGATTTAGAAAGAGAAAAGAATGAAATGCTATGGTATCTATTTTCCTTTCAGTGAGAGACTCTTTGTTGTTCTCAACTAAAAATGCATACATTCAATAGTTTGACAGCTTATTTAATTTTAAAAATTAAATTAAAGCAAAAGTTGATTTGTACTGTGGATTTCCAGAAATATTAAAAATTCAGCCCTCGCTTTGATTGTTTCTGGCTGAATAGAATAATAATCCAAGTTAATACCTTTAAACAATTCTACTACAGAAACATTAATTACTTCTAGGTAAATACATTTCCCAGTACATTTAGTTCTCTAATATATTTCCCTATACTAAAATCACTAAGAATGCCTTTAATTTACTAGCATGGGTACACATGGAATTAGAAGGAATTCTGATCTCAAAAAAATGACTCATGAAATACGTGACTTAAATTATCTTTACCTTTTCAATTAGAAAACTGAAACCCTTAAGTAAATAAGAATAAAAGCCTTTAATAAATTTAGCAAATCTATGTATTGAGTTCCTAGTATGTGTCAAGTTGTACATCAAGATAACATCAGTATCTGATGTCAAAATGACCACATCTAAGCTAATGAGTTTTCTTGAAAATCATCCAATCTAAGATATTAAATTATCTTGAAATTCTCCAACTCTCAATACAAGCCCTCATCCCAATTTCAGCCTTGATCTCCTACCCCTCATCACACACTAATTTTTCAATGCTGCAGGAGTACAGAACCAGAGCACTTGAGTTCCTGAATTGATGTCTTTCCAACAATCATGCTAGCAGCTGAGATCAGTTGGGATAGGATTCAAACACAAAAGGTTTCTGTCTTTATTCTGCTCTCATCATCTAAATGCTAAAGTGGATATATCCAGAAACACAAATTCTTTATATGTAACTACTTTCCTAAAAGCTTCTTTATATATACCTACCCCATAATAGTTCATACTCAAAGCTCCTTTCAAGTTCAGAGTTTTAATATGTTCTTTGTCCTGAACAATTTCTAAAACTATTTGGGAATTCCTGATGGACACATTACTACTTGACTAAACCATACAACGAGTCAACGAGTTGTGTTCAAATTCCTTTCTCCTGGTGGAGTCCCATCCACGTGTGTCAGAATAGCACTTGTGCGCCACAGAGTTCTCAGTGATCACTTCGTTAGAACGCGATCACCAGGATTTTCTTCCAAGGAGTGTCTACAGAGACTGACTCTCCAAACTTACAATTAGCAGCCAAGAATACGAACAATTTGGGACAACCAGGGAATTTAATGAAAACATAACTGGAAATTAATTATACTCATATAAAGCATAAGTAATTTGCCATTTTTATTTTTGCTGTTTTCTAGAAAAGTGTGCAGAAATTAATTAAAACTTATCTGTTTTAAATAAGAGAATACAAAAATATTATTAACCTATTTTGAAATCATCAAAATGTTTCAAATATTTGTAGAATAAAATATTTCATGGGGGGGGGTGAGTTTTATAATTTAATCTAAATTATTTAGACCTAAAAGATGACTTGATTACTTTGTTTTTAGAAAGTGGAAGCAAGACTAGCATGGTTCAGTAAATGGAGGCGTACAGAAAGAATTGAAGTCTATAGATGGTATTTTAAAACAGGTACTGAACTAATTTTATCAACACAGTTGTGTGATTTGCATTGCAATTCCAGAAATAAAGCACATTATTATGCTTTTAAATATGTATGTTAGAAATGTCAAAGTAAATTAGGAAATTTTTCAATAAAATATAATGATATACATTAGCTATAATTTAGTTAGTAATAGCTCAATTCAAAATATATGCAAGCAAATACTAATAAAAATTCACAACTATACCTGCATTGATTATCTCCTTCCTCTTGTCTTTAAATTCAAAGAATGATAATACATAAAATAACATTACTTTCATCTGGCCCTGATCATATACAAAAAATCTATTACAGAAATACTAATTACTTCCAGGTAAATACATTTCACAGTACATTTAGTTCTCCAATATATTTTCTGATACTAAAATTGTTACCAAAAAAGTATGGCTAAAAAAATAGGTGATTGAATCCTAAAGGTCTATCTTTACCTCACTGTAGAATTTCCCCAGGCTCCATGCTTGTCTGTGAGAATGTTGATAATTTTCTGGACTAGTTGAGTTGCTGTCACATGGTCTCGATATTTAGCTGCTCTTATCAAATGATCACACATCTTCTCATCTTCTCGTTTGTCTGCCGAATACTGAGCACATAGTGACTGTGATTTAGAAAAGAAAAAAAATTTTCTTAACGCCACAAAATATGGGGGAAATGTATAATATGTATCATGAAGTAATCTCAAATGAATCAAGTCAAACACATAAAAGTTATTTTTATATCCTATATTAGCCAAACTAAGATTTTGTGATGCAACTTCTCCATAAAATATCCTTTAAAGTATTTTCCTGCAGTCAATGAGAAGATGTACTCAAGAATGGTTAATGACTAAAAAGGAGTCAGTCATGTGAAAATACTGGGGCCCATCATTACAAGTGACAGAGAGTGTGGTTAATTGAAAAGACCTTGAATCGCAGGGACTAAAGGAAGAAGCATATGTAATGAGTGTACACAAACGGGCAAAGGCTAACTCTAAAAATGAAGCACATATTACCTAATCTATTAATATGAAGTCATGAATGTCAAACCAGATTTAGAAGAGGTCATGGAACAAAGGCGGAACATCACTAATATCAAACGGATCTTAGTTGAAAACAGAGAATGCCAGAAAGGCAGATGTTTACCCATATTTTACTTATTATTTTACTTATTATGCAGACATATGCTAAGCAAATAATCCCAAATGAGGAACTCCATAAAGAAAAATGAAAGATCAGATTAGAAGAAGATTCATTAAACACCTATGATGCACAGCTTGGTTGCTGAAAACAAAGAGGACATGAAACCCTCCCTGATGAAGATCAAAGATGACCGCGTTCAATAAGGATCACATCTCAAAACAGAGACAACAAAAACCTTCACAGGTGGACCAATAAGCAACATTACAATCAGTACAAAAATTACAATTAGGAAGGATTTCATTTTACAAAGATCCACAATCTATGCCCACGAAAAGTGCAGTCAAGTAATCAGTCAGTGAATTTCATTAGGCAAATTTGCTGCAGAAATCTCCTGACAGTGTGAAAAATCCAAGCTATCACTTTGAAGTCTAAGCCGTAGTATTTTCAATGACCTCATCTGCTGGTGGAAGCTCGACAATGAGTAAGGAAGAACAGAGAAAATGTGATGCCTCTGATTACAGTGCGTGGGGAAGAAGCTGTTACTCCTTAGGCAAACATGGCAGGGTTAGCACCTTCTAGGGCTCATGGCCCATGAGAGAGCAGCTGGCGCAGCCATGGGAGCTGATGGAGTAATGGCAGGCCTGTCTCTCTTCCTGAGAAAGAGGGACATTTGTCTCCTGTTCCCTGACTAAAGCTGCAGAAGTCAGCAGTCTGCAGACAGTTACTTCATGTTCCCAGCCTCATCTTCCCCTCTCCTGTCTATGAATAACTTGACTGATAATGCTTCTCTGTAAACCTTCAAATTGCCAACTGTTCCTTTGTGTGAAAACCTGTCACCTGTTGCAGGCTATGTTCAGAAAATATACTTGAAGTCTTTCCCGAATAATGTACGGAGTCCTGCATTACTGCCCAATGCCCTTACTTTGGCTATACACTTTGTATGTAAGTTTTTTCCGGCAGATTCCACTGTCTCAAACCATTATGTACGATAAGAGCCAATCTCTACATTATCTTGCAATGGTGTAGGTAAAGAATGTTAAATATACTGTGTGCCACCAGATGAATGAACAAACTGAGTTGGAAGAAGTACGGCCAAAATGCTTCTTAGAAGCAAGGGTGATAAGAATTCATCTGAACATTATTTTCATACGTTACTGGGAAGAACCAGTCACTGAAGAATGACACCTTATATTAGGTAAAGCAAAGGGTCAGTGAAACAGAGAAAGACAAGGACACTGATGAACGCTGTAGTTGAAACAAGAGGCTCAAGCATGGGAATGACCTGTGAGGAAGACCAAAGTGCATGTTCTCCTTTTGCACAATGTCATGATGGGTCAGAAGACTCCATAGTCCCTACCACCCACAGATAAGTCAGGAACTCAGAGGAAGTGTAGAATTGGACAAAGCTGGATAAGACCTCTTTAAAGCGATGAAAGGAAAAAACATGTCACCTTGAGGACTCAGGTGTGCCTAATCCAAAATATGGTATTTTCAATCATCTCACATGTATGAAAAAGCAGGACAATAAAAAAAGAACTAACGCCACTGATGATGGTCATGGTAAAGCATATTGACTATGCAATGAACTGCCAGAAGAATAAACACATGTGCCTTGGAAGCAAAACTGTTAGAATGCTCCTTAGAAGTAAGGGTGAAGAAACTTTACTACACAAGTTTGGGCAGGTTATAAGGTAGACCAGTCAGTCCCTGGAGAATAACACCACTTTTGGTAGACAGTGAGTTCAAAGAAAAAAAGAAAAGGAGGCTGAGTCTCAATAAAATTGATTGACATAATCATGACAATAAAGACAAACATGGTAATTATTTTCAGGATAGTGGAGGATTGAACATCCAATCTGTTGTATATATGCCCATTTATATACTATGTGTTGGAACTAACTTGCTGGCACTTAACAACAACTAAGCCATGAAAACTAGATTTGATTTTAATGTAGTGGATACCACGTAGATTACAAGTAAATAAATTAAAATAAAGTCGTAGAGTTTAACATTAAAATAAATGTAATACTATTTATTTAGAGAATGGACTGTAGTGGGATGAGAAATAAAGGAGAGAGACAATTAAAAGGTTATTAGGCAGTGATGATGCATACAACTTCCCTCTAGTTCCTGAAGTCTTCCTCCCCCCAACCATCATGGTCCCAACTCTACTTTACAAATCCAGCTGGACTGGAGAAGGTACACTGGTAGAGAGGGGAGCTGGAAATATTTGGGAACCCAGGACAGATGAGCCCCTTGGGGCCAGTAGTGAGATTGGAGCTACTGGATGGGTGGAGAAAAGGTGGAGTAGAGAGACAGAACCAACTTCAAGGATCTACACATAACCTCCTATCTGGAGGACAGACATCAAAGAAGTGGGCTAGGGGAGAGGTTGGGCAGTTAAGATATGACAGAACAATAATAATTTATAAAGTATTGAGAGTTGATGGGGAATAGAGAGCAGGGGAAGTGGGGGAAAGGATGGGAAGCTGATATGAAGGGCTCAAGTGGAAAAGTGGATATATGGTGAATGATAACAGCAGCAGACATGCGAAGGTGCTTGCAACAGTATATGTATTTATGTATTGTAAAAAACGATGTACAAGCCCCCAATAAAATGATTTTAATAAAAAAAAACAGCAAAAAAAAAGGCTATTACAGAGATGGCACTGGGGGAGGGAATGGCAGAGAGAGAAAACAACAGTATCTTACCATGGCAAATATAAGTAGTTCACAATACTTTCAGAAAATGGCAAGAATAATCTGGTCCCTATAAACATAATTATGCAAAAAAATATACCTGCAGCAATTGAATCATCTAGGCATTTATTAGAATAAAGGATGTAAACCCACACTGAATTTATAATAAAAATATTTATAAAAAATACACTAATTTGGTAATGATTACACAGTCCTTGATATGATTGAAAAATCGAACTGCTGAATTGTATGAGGTAAAATCATGTGATAATAAACTCTGTAAGAAAAAAAAGAAAGAAACAATTTAAGAATAATTGGGGGAAAATAACATAAGGCCCTACCTCAAATTATAAAATCAGAATCTGAAATTCAATTTACTTACATGTACATTAAAGTTTAAAGGCGTTACCAGAGATATCAATTTTGGGGGTGGTGGAATGGATTCTTTAGTAATAATAAGATCAATTGCATTACTACTTTCCAAGGTGTTTATTTTTCTTTTAGAATTAGATACTTAAAGTGTCAAGCTTATAATGTTGTAAAACTAGCTAAAACATTGCTTAAAATAAGAAAACATAGGGCTGAGCCCCGGTGGCGTAAGTGGTTGGGTGCGGGACTGCGGCCCGCAGGCTTGGCAGGTCAAATCCGGAGGCAGCTCTAAGGAGGAGCACTGGGTAGCGCCCACGACCACCAGAGGGCAGTGATGGCCAAAAACAAACAAACAAAAAAGAAAACATAAAGGTTAATGTAAACATGATCCTTGATTCATTTGATTAGGTTTATTAAGCCCCACTCCTTAAACTTCAAAAGAAGTTCATATACACATACACACACATCTATAAATACACCCACCAATAAGTACCAGGAAAGTAATGTTGGAAAAATGCTACTAGTTTATGTCTGTGATATACATATTGGGGTACGTGCCTCTCTCTTGTGTATCAGTGTGTAGAGATTGCTGGAACACATTCCTCTCAATGAAACAACAAGGGCTAGTCCCTATGTCCTAAACTACTATGAGTAATAACACCATCCATATGAGCACACTGCTTTAGGGAAAATACTTAATCTGACTAGTGAAATAAAGAGTAAATCTCAAGATTTTTGTTGACTAGCCTTCCTTTCTCTCAGGATCTAAAAGAGTATGTACATGACTTGAGATATATTTGCAATTCTTTCTGTACCATAAATGATGTCTGAAAATAAAGCTTAAATTCCAAAGTACAACTGTAACAACTACAGAAATCAGAGCTGACCATAGATGCAATCATGAACTTATGGATCAATTAAATATTAAAGACTAGTTTACCTTCAGATGTTTTAAATATAAGCATTGAAAAATTATGATCCATTTATATGCCAGTAAGAGTTTCCTGTTATAAGTAAAAACAACCCATTTGCTAGGTACGTAAACATAAGAAATCCATGATCTAATCTCCTGGCAGTCCTGTCAGGCAAACGCTTAAGTTCTAGTGTGGAGGGTGAGAGGACAGACCCGCCATTCACTACACAGGAGAAAGACAAGGCTATCTGCTCTCATTAAGTTTTACAGCCTCAGAGACCTTATACAGGATTCCTATGAGTCGGAAGCAACTTGGTAGCAGTGAATAAGTTTTGCTTTGGCGGTGGATAAAGTCTATTCCTTCTTGGCTAAGAGAAGCAATGTGGTAATAAACTATTTAAAATTAAAAGGTAAACAGAAAACAGTGACATGTACATATAAATGCTAAGAAGGAAAAAAGATATAGAAATTAGAAAAGATAAGCTATTCTTTCATGACCATTAAAAATAGAAGTATATAAAAAAAGTCAAATGCGGAAAAAAATAAGAGTCAATTTCAGGTGAAGCAATATAGTTTGACCCAAATATAAGATGTGACTTTGCAGAAGGTCACAGACGTGAACCACTCCTAGAAGCTGTGCAGTTCTCCCATGGGAGTGCCCTGCATCTGAACTGACTTGATGGTATCTGGTGACAAGATGCAGAGAGCAAAAGTAACAAATTGGAGACATTCTGTAATACAAAATGAAGTTAGAGTGACATAATGGAGAAAAGCAGTATAATTACATTCTATTTGTAATATATTATGATCAATTTATATTTATAAATAACCAAATGAAGGGGGGAAAAACTATCCTAGTGAAAGGCAAAGCAAAAACCAGGTTCCAATATCATCCTTGTTAGTAATCCTGGCCATGCTTGGTTAACTAATTCACTTAAAATATTTAAGTCTGAAGATGCTCATAAACAAAAATGAGAGAATTATACTAGCTCTGAAAAAGCTTCCAATTAGAAGATCTGGGGAAACTTCCTAGCTTTATATATTAGGAAAAGCAAACTACTCCTTTTATGTAAAACCTGGCATGGAGAAAGTAAGTCAGGGTAGGAACTAATTTATAAGAAATGATAAGCAATATATGAAATATCTTTAAACAGTACACCATAGGATAAAGTTTTACATACTTAAGGGCTTCAAATAGTTCATGGAGAAATGCCACTAGCTTTCATTTCATTTTCCAAAGAACTTTTTGAAGCCTACAGTATATATGATTTGAGCAAACCAAAGCATTATGGCAAAATATCTGAAGGGGCAGAACTGAAAGTAAATCAGGTGAGATTTAATCCATTATAGCAGAAATATCAGCTAATAAGTGATATCTTCTGAGATTCAACCCAGAGATAAAAAGTACTTTTAAGGGCATACATATATTCAAACTAATAGTACAAAATGACAGACATTTGCTGATTTTTTAAACATCTTCGACATTTCCTTCTGAATCCATAATTTGTCCTTGTCTATCACATTCATTGACAAAATTAAAATTGGTGAAAATTAGAAAAACCATTGGTTTCTGATATCCTCTCATCAAAAGCACCACACCCCTTTACCCAGAGCAGTACAGAAACTACCAAGAGATAAGCAACCCATTCTTTAGCTTATTCAAACCAAAGTACTTTTAAATTCATCAAATTATATTTTATAAACATAAACTATTTGCCTAAGGTTCCTTGAGAAGAAGTAATTCTAAAGCAAGAGTCCAATGTAAACTAAATAGTAAAATGGCTTAAAGTGTTATTTAATAGATCCTCCCTTACAATTTGAACAGCAACTTTTCATATCTGACATAAAATCTATAGATATAAATCACATTAAAGGGCTATTCTTTCCTGATTATCAATCTCTGTCTCTTTGTGCAACATTAGAATCACACTTGACCTTAAAACATGATAAAAGGAAACTAAATAAGAATGTTTCATAAGGATATGATAAACTAGGATCTAATTTTTAAAATATCTTTATAATGTACTTTGAACACATTCTTATTAAAAACCAATAATAAATTCAATATGCCACATCATTCAAAGTCAGGAAGAGACTATCTGCCTCAGCATCAAATATATGTCCTTTCTCAGGAGCACAGCTGTGATTCTGAGGTGGCCTCATGCCAAAGGCACCTCAAAGCAACCCTATGCACAAGAGGGTTCTATACAGGAGACCTGCTCCATACGGCTTCTGAGGTTATGAGTCTTCACTGGAACTCATCTTTCCCTCAGAGAGCAGCTGCTGACTTCAAACTACTGACCTCTGAGCTTGTCTCTAACCACTTTGTGTAACAGAGGAAGAAGGATTAAGGGGGGATACAAAATGTGTGGCTAGTCTAACTGAAGAAATCTAAAACATCTTTTCTTCCAAAATAATGCCCTGAGATGGAAAGTGGATGGATGAGGATGTACCTCTCATTCTTGGGATCACTCTCTACTGTTTATGCCACTCTGGTTCGGAGCAAAGCCACTTCCTCATTTTATGCTCAGGGTTGGAGTCACCTCGAATTCAGAGGCATATCAGAGGGTTCAAAAATTCATGGAAAAATTCTATCATCTTTTAATTCTATGAATGTTTTGAAGCCCTTGTATATTATTTTTACCCAACTACCTAAAACCCTCCTCCATTTAGATTTTCTGTGCAATGGTAGATGTCTATAATTAATTTAAATGATATCTATGTTATTACATAAACCTGGTTCTCTACAACACTAAGATCAGAACTAGATAGTGCACATCTACTACTATTGGCCTCTATGATAGGGATCACATCAAAAGATTCCTACAAGAACTCTATAATGGGGATCACATCAAAAGATCACAGCAGTGTGAGAAAAAATGTAAAAAACGACACTCAAAATCATATAAAAAAACTAGGTTCACTGGTCAGATAGAAACTGGTGGAACATCCAAGCACATGTTGGAACCAACTTGATGGCAATGAGTACCAGCTAGGTATATATTCTTCAGGGCAATCAATCACTTGAGATCAAAAGGGCAGCATTTCCCCAAGGACCAAGTTCAGAGGGCAGACCGAGTTAAGAAAGAAAGTGGAATGAAAATTGGAAACACTGGGAGGAAGTGGAATTAGAACGATGGGTGCCCGATTGGGGGACTGCAATCAGTGATATGAGACAAAATGTATATGAATTATTGAATGGAACTGATTTGCTCTAAACCATCCCTCAATTTACAATTAAAAATAGTTTTTAAAAAGAAAAAAATCTTGGCTAATTGCCTCCGTAAACAACTTCTTTCTTTGCCATGAGTACAGAAATTCTTCTTCCGAAAACCAAATTACACAAACTGCCCTCAAATGAATGCTGACTCATAGTGAGCCAGCCCCCTGTGGGCTTCCAAGACTAACTATGGGAGATGAAAGCCTCATCTTTCTCCCTCAGAGCTACTGATGGTTTTGAACTACCCAACGCGTAACCACTACAACACTAGGGCTCCAACTTCTTACACCAAGGGCTCATGTAGAAAGAAAGTGTTTTGAGAATGATGATGGCAACAAATGTACAAATGTACTTGACACAATGGATGGATGGATGGATGCATGCATGCATGCATGGATGGATGGTGCTAAAAATTGTAGGAGCCTCCAATAAAATTATTTTTTTAAATCAAGGAAGAGAAATTGCAGGACTAAATTTCAAAGTCCCATGACTAGACTTTCTGGAGTCAATGGGAGAATGAACTACTGAAACCATTGTCCTAAGATCATTTCTAAAATTTAAAAATATCTTCTGAAATCATCTTAGAGTTAACAAAGAAAGTATAGTTAGTTGCAAAATCTGGTCTTTAAGATTATGGTTTTTAAAAACTATTTGAGCTCAAATTAACAATAGCAACTCAAAAGTCAACATAGGAACTCTGGGAGGGAGTAAATTTGTTATTGGGGTGAGGTAAGGGGAACCTGAAAAGGAAGGAGAAAAGGGTTGCAGAATGCAAAGAATATAAACAATGCCACCAAATGGTACCGGTAGCCCCTGCTGAATTGGTGTGTGCTATCCTGTATAAATTCTCAACAAAAGCAAAACAAAAGTTAAGGCATAAGAAAACTACAAGGACGCCACATCTCATTCCATCCAGCTTCAACAGGGAGAATTCATCCCCAAAGCAGACCAAGGCAGAGGTAAGACATACCTATACCCTCCATCTTTCTTTTCTGTTCTTATTCCATCTTTCTTATTCTGACATCATCAGTTCTTCCAACAACTCTCTACTTCTCTTCTGGGCTCAATAATCCATTCCAATGGAAACAGAAAGCTCACTAACAGTACACAACTATGGGAATTTATTAGGAAAATTAGGAAGCTACCACAGGTAGGTTCACAAAATATTTAGGTCACAGCCTTTTGTCCACAGAAGCACCTATCTTCACCTAGCAGTCAACTCTCTCTGGTCCTCAGCCACCTGGCATGAGGAGGAAGCCTGCCTGCTGCTGCCTCACAGACTCAGTCTCAGCACTGCGCCCCTGATGGTCTCCTTGCCTAGGCTCCTGTTTTGAGTGTGATGTTACACTAGCTGCCTCTACCACTTCAAGAAAATGGGCTTGCTAATGAATGTTCTTCCTTGTTGGTCCTGAGAATTCTCTTTGTTCTTACTTCTAAAATTGCATATTTTATAGCCAGGGGAATGGCAACAAATACTGACCAATTCCATTTAATAAGTGCTACATATGCCCCATATAGTTATTTGGTGTACGCTATAGAGACATAATTAGTTGAACTGGGGTGGAGAGGAGGCAGACATAATAAACCAATGATAAGAGAAGCTCAAGAAAACTAAATAGAGAAATAAACCATGTTAGTAGGTTAGAACACTACCAAAATGTTCTGATACACAAACCGAGTTTAAAGATTCAACAGCATTGAATAAAGTTTTAGAAAACTTTATAAAAATTGATAAGCTGAGTAACAAATATATACAGAAATAAAGAAAAAAGAAAAACTTTAATTCTGCAGAGAAACACAATGTTTTAGTACTTCATATATATTAAAGCTTATTATGAAACTTCAGAAAGAAATCTTAAATTATGAAATGAAGAAAGTTATCTTTATAATAACTAGTATTTTTTAAAAACTTGGATATGTACATGGGGGAACCACATTTGATATTTAGCAAGACTAGATATAAAATGCTTTTAAAAGCTATTTAATTCAAAATTAATCACACTTAAGATATAAAATTAAAACTAAAAAACATGCAGCAAAATATTTCTATGACATTGTTTTTTGTAGGTGCCCTTAAGTTGGCTTTGGCTCACAGTTATCCTACAGGCAACCAACAGTAACTGGTGCTCCTCACAACTGTTGCTAAGCTTAAGCCTATTATTGCAACCATTTGGGGTCTTCCCCTTTTTCATTCACCCTCTATTTGTACCATGCATGAAGTCTTTCCTCAGAAGTTGATCTCTACTTATGACATGTTCAAAATATATAAGATGAAGTCCTGCATCTTCACTGATAAGGAGCATTCTGACTGTGACTATACGGCTTCTAAAACAGATGTGTTCATTCTTCTGGAAATTCACACAATAATCTTTGTAATTATGACACCGAAATTCAAAGACATCAGTTCTGCTAAGGTCTTCCTTATTTCTTAGCCCTGCTTTTGCATGCATATGAGGCAGTTGAACATACCATTGTTTGGTCAAGTACACCTTAGTCATCAAAGTGACATGTTTTTGGGTTTTTTTTTAGGCATCACTGCCCTCTGGTGGTGGGAGTAGGAGGCCCAGCCTTTGCTCCTTGTGGAGCTGGAATTGAACCTCCATCCCAGTGTGCCGCAGTCCGGTGCACAACCACTACACCACCGGGGGTCAGCCCCAGTGACATGTTTTCAACACCTTTTTAAAAAATATTTGCTAACACTTTAAAGAGAACATATGCAGCAGGTTTATCCAATGAAATATGGCATAATAGTCTGATTGCCAGTTGTTGAGGGTGAGAAAGTAAAATGACTTCCTTGATAACCACAAACTTTTGTTTATTGTGATGCTCCTTATCAGTCTAGTTGTGAGGATTTTTGTTTTTTTATATTAGTTAGCATATATATAACTTGTGAACGACTTCCTTATACAATACAAAAATAACTCTTACAACTGAATATGGCCAAAAAAAGCTAATTTAAAATAAGGTCCAAAGAATTTCAGCTCAACTTCATGAATAATATATAAAAGTCCAATAAATAAAGGGGGAACGTATTATAAGGTTCTACATATAACCTCCTCCCAGGGAAGTGGGTGAAGAGAGACATCGCGTAGTGTATGATGTGACAAAATAATAATAATTTATAAATTATCATGGATTCATGAGGGAGAGGGAAGCAAAGAGGGAAGGGAAAAAAATGAGCTAATACCAAGGGTTTAAATAGAAAGCAAAAGTTTTGAGAATGATAATAGCAATGAATATACAAATGTACTTGGTATACTATATAATATATATTATATATATTACATATCTATACATATATATATTACACATATATATGGCTGGATTGTGATAAGAATTGAAATGAGGCCCCAATAAAATAATTTTTTAAAAGTCCAATAGGTGAAAAAAGATAGTAAATAGGAAAAACAAAGTTAAAACGATAGTAATCTATAATTTAATTACCACAAAAATATTAAATCGCAAAGGCTGCTAACGCTAAATAATGGCATGTATTTAGAACAGTTGGAACTCTCATAACTCATTGGAGTGTAAAATCTACAATTGTGGAAAACAATTTGGCAATTTCTTGTAAAATTCAACATTAAATTATCATGGTACCTAGCCATTTCACTTAAATGTATTTCTCCTAAATGAATAGGAACATGTTTCTATAAAAATAAATTTTATAAGAAATACGGTCATTTTAAGTCATAAAACAAACTAATATTCATCAACTGGTATATGGGTAAACAAAGTAATACTACTCAATAAAGTAATAGTACTCAATAATTCAGAGTAACCTCACTAATCAATGCAAACACAAGAGTACCTATTGTACAATTCATTCATATAGAATCATAAAATAAGCAAAACTCTAGTGACAGAAATCAGATCAACTATTGCCCAGAGCCGTGTGTGTGTGTGTGTGTGTGTGTGTGTGTGCGTGTGTGTTGTTCAGAAGACCACTCAAGACAAGAACGCAAATAATAGAAAGTCTATACTTCTATGCACTGGGATACAGGTGTTCAGGTTTGTCAAACTTTCAACTTCAAACTAGACATATTTTACTATAAGTAAATTATACTTCTATAATTTTACTATACAGTAAGTTTGTTATATTTACTAGCAGAAATAAATTAGCTAAAAATTTACATCAAAATGGGCTTAGGCTAAATAGAGAAATAACTTCAAGAAATCAATAAGAAAACTGCAGAAAGTCAATAAAATGAGTTATAAAGCATAAACAAACTTCATGGAAATAAAAGTATTATACTTATCAAGTGGTAGAAAATACATATATCTTCATTACAAATAAAATTTAACATAAAAACGCAAGAGCACTACAAAATTTGCAGGATGCTCAAATAAAAATCGCTGGTCAATAGATAATAATTAGAAAGAACTCAACTGTTCATCAACATTAAAAGGGATATTAAAAAACTAGTGTTTTTCTATGATGGAATGCTTTACACATCAAGAGAAAATTAGTCAAATTGGAAAAAATTCATGAGCATAGTGTTGAACTAAAAATATCAAAACAAAAAGAACACATATTTTCTGATTCGCTGTTATAAAAGTCAAAAATTGGTAAAGAAATTATATTTCTAAAAAAAACATCGTAAGTACTGAAGAAGGAAAAAGGAACAGGTCACTCCATAAAATTAAAAATCATGGCTCTCAAAATATAGTGAATAGTTTAATTACAGAGTGGGTGTAAAGAGCGCCTCACCACATCGCTTCTTCGGTATCAAGAAAAAAAGAGTAAATATAGTATGATAAATATGCATTGCTTCTAATGTTTAATTTTTTGAAGAACATGTTTTACTAAAACCAGATGATGGACCAAATTTTCATTATGTTTACATTATTTTAAATTAAAACTCCAGCGAAAATGTTCATGGGTGAAATCTTAAAAATAACAATATAGGCCATTCTTTTAAGTTTGCAATATTTGACATGACTTGAACAATGTAATGGTTGGTTGATGTTTAAACCCTAATTTTAATATTTCTAAAAATCTGCAAAGATATACTTTTTAAAAAAAGTAAAAATTAAGGAGCAATAAACTACATGAAAAGTTAAAAATTCTCTCTTCTACCTCCTCTCTATTAAATCAGTAGTATTCTACAGAAGTTGATAATATTAAGAGGTTGATGTAAGTCCTACACAAATATAAAGAAAGTGCATCATTATATGAGAATATATAATTTTAACTTCTTCCTTTTTAATTATAACACAGAGATAATTGCATTTTTAGTTAAATAACCATGTCTAAAATTTACTACTACTTTACTTCCAAACTTGTCTCAAAATTGCTTCCACTAAAAATTACTTGTCTCACTGAAAGCCTTTAAAAAGGGAAATCTACTGAGGGACGACTAAATATTTCAATAAATGAAAAAGTGTTTCAATATTTCGCTATTGGAAGCCATTGCGCATGATCCCTGACCCCAGGTTTAGAGTATAATCTTAAAAAAAAAAAAACACAAAACACCATCAACAGAAACCTTACAAATGGTCCTTAAAGAGACTTAGAAAAATGAGAGCTTAAAAACCTCAACAGCAAACAAAAGTCAACCAATGACAATGTGTGACAGGCACCTTTAATTCTGAAGTGATTCCTCTGTCATCCAACGCCTGAAAGTATTGATTTCTCTCAGCATGAAAAAGCCCAAGCCAATGAAACAGATATAGCATCATCCCCCAGATAATAGCATCCAAGGTTAAAACAGGCAGAACACTTATCAAAGTATCTCTTCCATTTCTTGTTTTAATGGTCTGGATACAATGTGTTGGTTCTTATCTCTGAAAACGGAACTTTGAAAACAATAATTTAAATGATTGAGAGATTAATATAATTTCTAATGTTTCTTTTGACTTCTGATAGTAAACTTGTTTGCCAGGGTCTTTTTATGTATTTGGGAAAAAAAAGTAAACACTAAGAAAAGGGTTGCCGTGCCCACTTTATGTGTTTAATCTACACATATAGTACTTTTTTTCCCGTTTTTGTTACAATACTTATTAAGTATAAAAACCACAGGAATCTCAAATAAATGTAAAAACACCATCCAAAAATCAAGTTAACTCCTTCAATAATGTCTACAAATGCTTGTTTGGTAAATAAAATAAAGGTGCTTGGTATCTATATTCAATATGGCTCTCATGGAGTTTAAAATCACTAGATAAGGCTGAATTCACATAAAGTAAAGCTATGTATATCTTAAGGGAACGTTAAGCACATTCATGGGAGAATTCCCATCATCTTTCAATTTCATTTTTCCACAGTTTTTGAAATCTCTGGTAATAATCACAATGAGAAAGCTAAGGAGCTTTTAAGTACTTCAGCTTTCGTTTTTGCTAATCTGTAAAACAGCTTATATCTTAATATTGCCTAACCAGGAACTTTTTTGTAATTGGATTCTTTTACTTATATTAGATGTAAACAGGTCTGCTATAAACATATAAGACTTACACTTAAGTTTCCATTACAAGTAGTGCAAAAACAAGCAGGAAATTCAGAGGAAAACAGTGTTCCATACCAAAAGCATAGTTAAAACCAGTTAACCCCATCACAGACTCTAAAATAAGATTGAGTAAAAAAACCCTACTCTAAAGCATTCAAGCTTCAAGTAACTTAACCTCCTTGTGACTCAATTTCTTAAGTAAAATAAGGAGATAAGATGTGCTCTTTTTGTTTTGTTTTGTTTTGTTTTTTGAGAGCATCACTGCCCTCTGGTGGTGGGAGTAGGAGGCCCAGCCTTTGCTCCTGTGCTGGAACTGCTGGAATTGAACCTCCATCCCAGTGGGCTGCAACCCCACGCACAACCACTACACCACTGGGGCTCAGTCCAAGATGTGCTCTTTTTAAAAAAATTAAATAAATTATAGTTTTAGGGAAATAAAGATTCCCCTATTATTAAAATCTTACATCTGGGTAGTGTTTCTGCTAAAACTGATGAACAAATGCTGACACAGTATCACTAACCAACATCCATATTTTACCTTGGAGTGCAATATGGGTTCACTTTGCACTGCACAGTCTATTGATTTTGACAAATGTATAATATCATGATGTCCACTATCACTGTATCACACAGCAAAGAACTACCTTAAACAAAAAAGTACCTAAAAATGAACAGGTAGATCACAGAGGATTTTCAGAGAAGTGAGATTTTGGAGGGAGGGTGGGGCATCACTGCCCTCTGGTGGGAGTAGGAGGCCCAGCCTTGCTCCTGGAGAGCTACTGCTGGATTTGAACCGCCAACCCAGTGGGCCACAGTCCCGCACACAACCACTATGCCACTGGGGCTCAGTCCTGAGAAGTGAGATGTTTTTAAGATGATCAAAAAATACAAAAAGCTGTCAAGCCTATAGTACTAACAATGAGCATTTATTGTAGGTTTAGTCATGAAATGAACAAAATACAAAGCTATAAGCTCCTTATTTCTGACAATTTGGTGTAGTTAAGGGGGAGGAGGGGAGGGAGAGAGAGAGAGAGATGCTAGAGAGAGAGAGAGATGCTAGAGAGAGAGAGATGCTAGAGAGAAAGAAACTAGAGAGTGAAATGAAAACTCATTACAAGGCAAGATAACCATTAAAGAAGAGGTATATACAGAATGATTGGAAGAAACATAAAATCAGGTAAAATATCACAGAGGAATTAATGGATAGCAATAACTTTATCAAGAAGAAAGTTTCATTTCATATAGAAAACTATTAAACATAACAAAAATAGACAAGAAATAAGAGAGCGAACTCAAATAAATAACTTTTAAAATCAAAAGTAAGACCAATGAATAATTCATGTAATTACCACAGTCCTCTTTTTAAATATCCTAATAAGTTTATATTTTCCTGGAATATCTATTTTTCCCCATTTCCTTCAGGAAAGAATTATTTCTGAAAAATATATGTAACTCATCTTAAGTGTGTAAACTAACTTCATGCTCCTCTAATAGTATGTTAACTGCCATAACTTTCTAATCCTTATTCAGATATGTTAATAGCGGATTTCAACATACCATATATATTTGTGTATAAGCCAAGTTTCTCAACACATTTTTAATACAGTTTTTGTGGTAAAATTAGGTCCTCGACTAATATTTGGGTCAGCTTATACTTGAGTATATATGTATATACCTAGACATCACTGACTTTTAAGTGCTGCTTCTTAATCTATTTGTAGTGTAGGATAAGCATCTGTTGTAATATTTTTTGTAAACCAACTGGCAACTGAAATGTTTGGAAACTAATCTGTCATGCCTAATATTCAAGATATAAACTCACTGCTATCAAGTCAGTGCCAATTCATAGACATCAGGCAGGACAATGTAGAACTGCCACTGACGGTTTCTGAGACTGAAACTCTTTTCAGGAGTAGAAAGTCTCACCTTTCTGCTGAGGAACAGCTGGCGCTTTTGAACTACTAACCTTACAGTTAGCAGCCCAAGGCGTAACCACTATGCCACCAGGGCTCGCTAAACAACCTTCTAAATACCAACTTCCAGAGTCATCTCTTTGAACTCGTAGTAAGCAATTAATTCAACAGAGGGCATTTCAAGGGTACATAGAAGGAAACTACTTTGATCAATTCAATTACTAACATTTGCTTTCTGACTGTTGTTGTATGCCATCAAACTGACTCTGGCTTCGAGTGCCCTAGAGGACAGAATAGAATAGGCACATAGAGTTATCTAGGCTGCAATCTTTATAGAGTGGGTCACCAGGTGCCTTCTCCGATGGGGCAGTAGAAGGTTCTGGCCACTGACCTTTCAGTAAGAAGCTGACCATTGTTGGCTCTATAGTAAATAATATATTTATAATAACACATCTGCATTTATAGCTTGTTATTTCCATTGTATTAATTAATAAACTGCAAATTACAGTAACTGATCATCTAAATTCATATAAACAGCATAAGTATTTAATTGAGCTTCAGTTCATATCACATACTTTGCACATATTGTCAGAAGGGACCAACCAGTCCCTGAACAAAGAGATCACGCTTGGTAAAACATGAGGTGCAGTGACAGATGACAACCCTCACCATGACGAGCTCTCACAATGGATGAAAGTACGCCATTGACTGTGAGGAAAGCACAAAGCCAGCCAGTGCTTCATTCTTCATAGTCACGAAGAGTCAGAAGGGACTCCTCAGCACCTAACAGGAAGAACAACTTGTCCACATTTTAAATGTTCATTAAAAGAAAAGGAAAATAAGAAAAGAAGCATCTTAAGCAGAGACCTAATGAACTGATCAGGAAAATATTCAGACCTACTCTTAGAAGAGAATCTCCCGTATTATTATTGTCTAGTTTTATGTCAAGGAGCTTGGTGGCTTAGTGGCTATGCATTGGGTCAGCAGTGGGAAGCCACCACCTGCTCCACCGGAGAAAGATGGGGCTTTCTACTTTTATAAACAGCTACAATCTCAAAAGCATAGGTGCAGTTCTACCCTGCTCCATACTACTAGTTGGTGTTAAGTCAGTGCAGTGAATTTGGTTTTTATTGGCTTTTTTTGCACTTTCTATCAAGAATATACATATTCATATACTTAAAATATACCATAAAATATCAGAGGGAACCTTTTTTCCAGTTTAGATTTCATTTCATCATAGTTGCATGACACTGAGTAGCATCTGGTGTGTAAAAATCTCACTACCTAAGGAGCAACCAATGGTCTTTCCAAGTCTGAAAGTAAAATGAGTGATCAAAATAAAAAAATATATGGAAACAATTGGTCTAATGAACTATAGAGCATGCAAACAACTGTCCCCACAACCCTGAGTCCAGATGAACTAGCTGGTGCCCAGCTACAACCAATAGCTCTGAAAAGAATCACATTAGAAGGTCCTGGATAAAGGAGAATAAAAATGTAAGGGGAAAACCCCAACAGACCAAGTTTACAATTCCAAATGGGACCATGTGCATCACTTATCCTTTATTCTGTCAAGGTCCATCCAGGTGTGTGGCAGTTACATAATCTACAGTCAACTTGAGCGAAGCAGGGGTGGAGTCTAGCCTATCAATTAGGTCATAGCCAATGAGGCCTCATTGTGAACATGTTTTTTCTCCTGAGGAGTCTGGGAATTCTTGTCTTCCTCCCTAGAGGTGGGACACACATACATACTTTCGCTGCAAGACATTACTGTTGACAACACACATGGAGCTATGCTGATAGAACCAGAGCCCTGGAGCTGAAGAAGTCATGTAGAGATACACACTAGCGCTGAGATGCTCCCACTGACATTGTATCCACAAGACAAGTGATCTTCCTGCATTGAGTGTCAATGCATGTGTTGTGTGAGTCTAAAGAAGAAATTATAGACTGGTATCTGATACACAGGCTAATATCAGACTTATGGACTTGATCTGGACTAGGCTAGGATGTTTTTTCAATATATAATTGCTCTTGTATATGAAGCTCTTTCTTATATACATGAGGGTATATGAATGTTTCTCTAGCTAATCCTAACACATTGTGCATGCTCATGGTTTCATAAGGTGTTCAATATTTTCAAAGAGAAGGTAGCTCTCCTTTTGTTTATTACTTCTGCCCTAGTCATTTTAAAGACTCATACCCCCAAAGTAAATGAATGGGTGGACTCCTTGATGCATTTCAATTCCTGCAGTGTCTCCTCCCTTTCATTTCCTTCTGCTTCATTCACCTGCCCAGCACCAGTGCAGATTATCACTCCCTGCACAGAACATAGGCTGCTGAAGTGCCCTTGGTTATGCTGTGAGAGCTGGTGGTGCCCCAGGCTGCTATTGCAGGCAGCTGCTGCCAGGAGCAGGAAGAGGGTGCATCAAAAAAGCAGCAGCATCCATCCTCCCACCACCCAGATAGTCTCTATGGCCTCCTCTCTGTGCCCCATGAGTCCTTCCTTCCCACAACACAGCCTTCCCACAGCAAGTAATGTACAAAATCTCAACCCAGTTGCCAACACAGTCCTCACATAGATCAGCCACATATCTGGCAAGGCAGGTCTCCTGTATGCAATGGATACAGTTCTCTGTCTTTGCCAATGGGCTCTTACAAAATTTGAATTTAATAGGCTTTATGTATCTTTTATATTATAAAGTCAGGAACTGACTGTATATAATATGGTGTCCACACAATGAAATCATATTATGTCAAATTTCACAGACTATATCATGGATTGAGCTCTGGCATGACATTGGGCTGCTAACCTTGAGATAAGATGTTCAAACCCACCAGCCACTTCACAAGAAACAGATGAAATTACCTCCTCCCATTAAGATTTACAGAGCACCCCTGCTCTGTCCTGTAGGGTAGCTTTTACTATCATTGACCTGATTCCAAACTCTAAGACACCCTTTAAGACAAAGTAGAACTCTTCCTGTATGGATTCTGATGACCAAAATAATGTTGCCCACCTAAATAAAACCAATGTTTTATACAAGAATTATATTTCAACTATTAAGTAATAAATTCAAAATATACTTTTGATAGATTAAATTTATTGGCATTTTTATAACATTAGATGCTAGTTAAGAAAAAACAATAGCAATCTAATGAATAAGTCAAGGAATTAAATTTGTCTTCCTGTCTACTTTATACTTGGATATAACCGGGAGGTAATTATGAACAAAACACAGTCTAAAATTTCATTTTAGTTGCTTTTTAAAAAAAGAATCTAGAATCAAACATGAAAATTCTTGATTACCAAATATTTACAGCTGAATATGAAAAGCAAAGTTTTCATGAATCCTATACTACATAGGACATCATGCTTGGTAAAGTGGAGGAGCAGTGAAAAAGAGGAGTGTCTGCAACAAGATGGATCAGCACAGTGGCTGCAACAAAGGGCTCAAAGATAAGAACAACTGTGAAGATCATGCAGGATCAGGAGGTGTTTCGTTTTGTTATACATAGGGTTGCTATGAACCAGAACTGACTAGTAACTAACAATAACAGCAGTCTGATAAGGCACATCAGTTACTGCTTTCATTCATTCACTCAACAATTCTTGTATTCTTCTAGTGTACGCTAGGTGTAGAAATTAAAGATTGAGATTCTTTATTAAAGGAGCAAAATATCTAAGGTTTGTTCTCCTTGGAAGAAAATCATAACATCAAAACACTTTTAATAGGTTAACAACTCTCACAAGATCCTTGAGAATAACATAAAATGTCGGATGAAGACAGAACTTCTCCACAATTATTATGCTCCAAATATTAAGCAGACTACCAGCATTTGTTATGGAAGTTCATTTAGCTATTCTCCCTGAAATTCCCAATTACTTAAGGCCTTTGTGTTGTTTAACTACGAGCTAACTCCCCAGCTATTAGGATGATGGCTGGCTTCCCTCGAAGCCTGTGGGCTGGATTCAAGAGCCATTGTTAATAGCCCCTAGCTTGATAGAAATTTTTAAATGTTTATCTACCTACACAGGTTCAGGTCTGGCCTTTTCACTCCCCTCTTCACATAGTCATGTAGACATTCATAAGACCACTCCCCTTATCACCATATAGCCCTTAAGACAGCCCTCTCCTGTGAGGTGTGTCCTTACCTGTAATTAGGGGCCTGGCTTGGCTCCAGAGGGTATATAGGGATAGGACATAGGATAGGGAGCAAGCCTGCTTTGCTAAAGCTTGCTTCGCTCCAGCCTGCCTCCATCCAAGCTATAGCTCTCCCATCTCTCTCTCTCTCTCTCCACATGGACCATCTAGCGGGGCGGAGGTGAGCGTGTACCATGAAAGGATATATATGTAACTTCTAATGTTCTTTTCTCTCTCTCTCATGATCTCTATATCAGTGTTATAGTAAATAATAATTATCACTACACAATTGCCTGTTGAACCCTTGCTGTGAGTATATCAGGGCGGCCACCCCCAGATAATAAAATATGAATTTTCATAAGCTATACCTTAACAACAAAAAATAACAACAAAAAGTCAACTTCTCACCACCTTTTCTGTATGAATGCTACAAGATAAATGATGCAAGAAGACGACACGTGGGCTCTTAGATTAGAGACAATCTAGACTAAGTCTCATAAAGCATGTGTAACGTTTTATAGTTCCATTTGAATGAGGAGTTTCTCAAGATTGGAGTCCTAAACCATCCATGAACTGAAGGAGTATAAAAACCACTGCTTCAAAACAGAAACATTCTATAATACAATGCACTTTTGTTTAAATATGTATTGTGTTTTATATGGATGCTAGTATATACATACAGCCAGCATTCAGAGTAAAAGGCTGAATAATTATGCTCCAAATTGCCTTGGCGGGCAGGGTAAAAACAGGCATACAGAAAACTTTCTTTTTTTGATTTTAACATTACACTACTCTTCACTGCGATGTTTTCTTCTTTTGGGGCCACATGGTTACTTCTCTGACTAAAATATTTTTAAAATTTACATTTCTCAAAAAAAGGAGCCATGTATTAAAGACAAATTTTCCTGAGTCAAGGTTTTTCAAGATAGGTTTCTCAGATGCTGACCCTTTATCTAATAACAATAAGTAAATATTGGACTATCTAGAATTTAAATATCTGGATGCTTTCCACAAACTTACAATTCCTACATTACTATGCAAAAGCAGCACAAAAAATCAGTGAATTTATATTGCCCATTACTTAAACGCAAAGAATACAAACTATAACAAGTAACTAAATAAGAATGACATAATGACAATACATGGATGAAAGTAATTGTTTAGAGACTAATATTTCATAGAATAAGGCATAATACTCGATATACGAGAACTCATTCTAAATCATGAAAATGCTGTGCTGTAGGAGAGCAGTGCAGCAAGTGTATGATGGTTGATTACATGTGGAAGAAAAGACTAATTCTCATTAAATGAGACATCATGCACTGAGTCAATGAAAATGTCATCCAGAAGTTTAACAATAAAAGTAGATGAAGGCACAGACTTTGTGTAGTTCCCCAATTGTCCCTCTTTAAAACTAGTTGAGCAACTTCACCACTGTGTATGACCATCTACACTGAAATGCATCTTGCCCCGCCTTGCACTACTACACAGCTATTATTGACATGAATACTTAGAAGACAATGGGGAGAAGTGAGGAATTAATTTTAAACAAAAACACTATGCTGATACATACCAGACTTTGGGAAATATGAAGATGAGGGTAAGACTGCACCAATAATCCATTATAGAAAACAGAATTCTTCCACATTTTTAAACCACAGAGAATACCAATGTTGCTTATATAAATAAATGCACAGTATATCATTTTTATAAATAAACACAGAAAATCAAATATCATTTTATAAATAGAACACAGAAAGTCAAATATCAAAATCTGAATAAAAAATAAAAATAAATTAAACATATGGAAAATTAAATGAATAGGATTCAAGCTATTAATTAAAAATAGGATAGCAAATTCATAGATGAAACATTCATAAGTAGAAACATCTACTACTGTAATGAGATACAGTACACAGGAGCACTGTCTTTTAAGGTTGTTATGAGTCAAAACTGACTTGATGGCAGTGACTTTGCTTATTTTGAAGAAGAACCTGGCAGAATGTTTAGAGAAAGAAAAAAACTTTAGCTGAAAGGATTTATGCTTCGTGGGTAAACACTGAGCCATTTTTACTAAAATCAAAAATAAGATAAAAGTAAGACAAAGATGTCCAATATTATTTTCAACATTATACTGGGAGTATTAGTAGTAATTCAACTAGAAATGAAAGATTAATTAGAATAAAAATTGGAAAAGAGGTAAAACAATCAATGTCTCTAGATGATATAACTGTGTATCTGAACATTGAGATTTTTTTAAATGAGGAAAGCTTAATTAAAAACCAACATGGAAAAAGAGCCAACAAGATTAGCTAAAGCAATTGTGAGAAGTGGTGCCACGGGGTGGGAGGAGACAGCCAGGAGCACAGCCCTTCCAAGTCTCAGAATATACTGCAAAGCTGCAATAATTAAAACATTTTGACAGCAACAGAATAGGTCATTGAACAAAATAGAAAATCTAGAAATAACTCCAAAGATATAAAGAGGTATGCGTGGTAGCATTTGAAACCAAAGGGGAATCTGAATTATGTGACAGATAGCATGGAGAAAACTAGGAAGTGATGTGAGGATAAAATTGAGCTCGTACTACAGATTATTTTAAAAGACTACATGCTACAGAGTGCAGCTTACACTACAATTCTAAATAGATCAAACTCTTAAATATAAATGTAAAACTAAAACAATGATAGAAGAAATATGGAGGCATTTTGATGTGTATGGGATCTTTCTACCATTCAAGTAAAAACTCTAATTTTACAAAATAAAATATTCATGTATTTATTTAATAACAAAATGTAGCTTTAAAATTCCATGAAACTTCAGCAGAACAAAAACAAGTAGATAACAATAACAACTAAGTCAACAAACACAAAATTTCAAAAATAAACCTTCACAATAGACCAGAACTCCTTAGTATATCTAGATTTCAAATAAATCGATAAAAAACCAAAGCAATCCAATTGATATTCAGTCTCAGGAAGAAAAACACAAAGGCTCAAAAATAATTATCTAAAGGAAAAAGAACATGAGGGGGCTTCAAAACGTTTGTGGGGAAATTCTATTATATTTTAATTCTATCTTTCCAAAAATGTTTTAAGTTCCTTCACATAAGTCAAAAATAAATTTAGGGGCTGAGCCCCAGTGGTGTAGTAGTTGAGTGCGGGACTGTGGCCCAAAGGCTTGGCGGTTCAAATCCAGCAACAGCTCTCCAGGAGTAAGACTGGGTAGCTCCCATGACCACCAGAGGGCAGTGATGCCCAAAAAGAAAAAATAAATAAAAATAAAATTAGAAATTACATACATTTATAACATAAGAGAATGAAAAGTAAAAAAAAAGGAATGCAAAATAAACAAAAATATTAAATTGGAAAACAAAATGCAGACTATTACCCATATAAAAGGAAAGGTGTGGGAGGAAAGGGAGTTGATCATCAGAAAAGTGGATGAAGGAAGATATCAGACAGTGTAAGACATGAAAAAATAACATAGCAATTTATAAATTCAAGGACTCGTGAAGGAGGGAGAGTGGGGGAAGGTAAAAATAAGGAGCTAAAACTAAGGGCTCAAGTGGAAAGAAAATGTTTTCAGAATTATGATGGCAACATATGTACAAATGTGTTTGACACAATGGATGGATGTATGGACTGTGATAAAAGTTGTACGAGCCCCCAATAAAATGGTTTTTTAATAATATTACCCATAGTACTAATATGTGTATTTAATAATGGAAATAAAGATATTCCTACTTGCTCTAATGTGCATTAAAAAACTGTAAGGATTCAAAACAGATTAGTAACAAACAATAAATTCCTGTGGGAAGACATAAAAAGGATCTTTCACTGGAATGTTGATTGTTTTTACTTTATCCATAAGAAAAGTTAAATATATAAATTTAAGAAATTAAAATATTAACTACTTCTCTATAAAGATTCCAAGGACCTCTGGTGGGGCTGTCAAATAAAGCTTTGAACTGCTAATCACAAGGCTGGCAGTGCAAACCTACCACCACTCCAGAGGGGAAAGATGAGCTTTTCTGCTCACATCAAGATTCACTTCCTCCAAATCCCTGTATTATAAATAAGGAAGTGTATAAGTTATATGTTGGCCTCCTCACCACATGGCTAACAGTTTAAAATCACCAGTCACTCTGCGGGACAAAAATAGGCCTTTACTCCCATAAAGAATTACAGTCTCAGAAACCCTCCAGGTGAGTTCCACTTTGTCCTACAGGGTGGCGATGAGTTAGAACTTGATGGCAGTGGTCTGGTTTTCTGTGTTAGAATTGATTGATTTGATGGCAGTTGGTTTGGCTTACACACAGGTTTCAGATTATACTGGTATGAAATGAGATTGTCACATGACTTCAAGTTAAAAGTACCAATAACAGCAATGAGTAATGGCGGACTTATTTCAATGAATAATTGAGAGATAATTTTTTGAAAGATAATTTTAAAAGACAGATTTACTAATGTAATACAGATTGGAGGATACCTCAAAAGCTATGGCCTTTCGTCACCCTTCAAGCCTGAAAGTATTCACCTTACTGGACCAACTTTCGGCCAAACAATAGGTGAACCACTATGGTAGTTAAATAATCTCATGGCAACTGATAAATAAGTGTAGGGGTTGGAGGCTAGCCTCCTTATTGGTATGGTCTTCTCATGAGGATTCTGGAAACCGCCTCTTTCGCCCTGGAGGCAGGCCACACACCTTCTCTCTGCTTCACCATCCTGCTGACAAGTCTCCGATTAGAGCCACACAGAGACTTGCATCCATCCTGGAGATGCTTCCGCCAAAACGGGATCCACAAGACTTTGCACCCACCATCCTGTGATCTTTCTGTATTTTGCATCATTGCATGTGGTGGTATGAGTCTGAAGAGAGATTTTATGGACTAGTTTCAGACTTATGGATTAAAATCACCCTTAAGGACTGGATCTGGACTGAGCTGGGATGTTTTCTTGATATATAATTACTCTTTGAAATAAAATTCTCTTTTTTTTATTAAATTAAATCATTTTATTGGGAGCTTTTACAATTCTTACCACACTCCACACATACATCCATTGTATCGAGTACTTTTGTACATTTATTTCCCTCATTATTTTCAAAACACTTGCTGTCTACTTGAGGCCCTGGTATCCACTCCTCATTTTACCCCTTCCTTCTTGCTCCCTCCTCCCCCATGAACACTTGATAATTTATAAATTGTTATTTTGCTATATCTTACACCCTCCAATATCTCCCTTAACCCACTGCTGTGCTGTCCATCTCCAAGGGAGAAGGTTCTATGCAGATCTTTGTAATCTGTTCCCCCTTTCTCCCTCACCTTCCCTCCATCCTCTCAGTATCATCCTTCTCACCACTGGTCCTGAGGGATCCTTCTCCTGATTCCCTGTGTTTCCATGCCTATCTGTAGAGTGTACATCCTCCAGTCCAGCCAGATTTGTAAGGTAGAACTGGGATCATGATGGCGGGAGCATTCAAGAACTAGAGGAACGTTGAATGTTTCATTATCACTACACTGCACCCTGACTGGCTTGTCTCTTCCCCAAGACCCTTCTGTAAGGTGGACGTCCAGTTGCCTACAGATGGGCTTTGGGTCCCCACTCCACACTCCCTATGATTAACAATGATATAATTTTTTGTTCTTTGATGCCTGATACCTGCTCCCGCCAACACTTCGTGATTGCCCAGGCTGCTATGCTTCCTCCATGTGGGCTTTGTTGTTTCTCAGTTACATGCCACTTGTTTATCTTCAAGTGATTAAAGCCCCAGACTCTATATCTTTTGATAGCCGGGCACTATCAGATCTCTTCACCACATTTGCTTATGCACCCACTTTGTCTACAGAGATCATGTCAGGATAGGCTCGTGTGTAAAACTCTTTGTTATACTTATATGAGTGTCCCTGGATTTGTTTCTCTATTCAATCCAGTCTAACAAAACCACTAAGTTTCCCTGAGACCAACGAACGAAAGGAGATCAGAAGGGCACCATTTCCCCAGAGAGAAAGCTGAAAAGGCAGGGGAGAAAGACAATAGGAAAGAACAGTAGAAATGGGAAACACAGAAAGGAAGTGGAAGAGTTCTGTTTGATACACTGTGGGATCTGCAATCAGGGTCACACAAAAAATTTTAGACAACAGATGAATGGAAAATTATTATTTTTTTGGGGGGGGGCATCACTGCTCTCCGGTGGTGGGAGTAGGAGGCCCAGCCCCACTGCTGGAATTGATCCTCCGTCCCAGTGGGCAACCACTACGCCACCGGGGCTCAGCCCGGAAAATTATTTAAAAAAAAAAAAACTTTTGCCCCTGTCAAAGTTAAAAGAAATAAGAAAATAGTCTTTTGATAGACCGATATTTGACTTTTACAAAAATCAAAACTGGTGTGAGAGATAAAACTAGAAAAAACTATGAAATAATGTTAAAGCTAATTAGAAAAGTATGTGAGGTAAAAAATTCTAGTAAAAAATAATTTCAAAATTGAGAGGAGTTGTCAGCAATGACAAATCAAGAAGAAGAAATAAAAATAACCACTAGCTAATACAGTCAGGAGATCGGTAACAGCACTCAATAGAGTAAGTCTAAGCTATTTGTTCTAGGATTGGAGGTGAGCAGGTGAGAAGCATGACTTGAAAATATTAAAGAGTCTGTGAAGGTAAGAAAAAAGACGTTACTCCAGCAAAAACTCTGGCAGAATGAAGACACAACAGTGAAGCTTGAGGATTCTGCTGGCATCTGGACCAAGTTGCCAAGTTCCCAGCACAGAACTGGTGAACAATCAGAAGCAAAAGCCTACTTCTAGAAAGGTCACTGGGGGAGGGGAGGTCAGGACTTTCAGAATAGCAAATGATAGCCTAATTAGAAAACACATATATTTTATTAAAGAAAACTACTAAGATTAGTGAAAGATTCTAAAGTTCACCAATAACATCAAGTTAAAGGTTAAAGAAACCTTTCCTCCAAAGCAACGTATCACAGTAAGGTTGCACATTTTATTTGTAAAGAAACTCTGGAACTGAAAGTTCATGGCATGGTGGAAACAGGTATCAAGACAGATCTCACGAGTAACAGAGGCGCATCATCTAAGGATCTTTTTCACATTAAGAATCCTATTAGAAAGAAAACACTAAAAGGTAATTGAATTTCCCTCAGTTATCTTCATCTCTGTCAGCTCCTGCTACAATAACTTACTCCCCAGAGCAGAGATAACTCAATTCTGTCCAGCAAGCATATGTTATGAATCTCCAAAGCAAACTTGTCTAAATCATTCTGGTCTTCTATCAAGGTTAGCTGTGGATATGAACTCTGACAGAAAGCAAACAAATTTATTTTTATCTTTTCAATAATTCACTTCTTCATGCATTGATGGAAGAAATCATGAAGCAAATATATGGTCTGCAGTTATTCTCATGCTATAAGCCCATTGAAATGGCTTCCATAACTTAAAAAGATTTAATTAATCATTATTCTTAAACATAAGGAAACTGGTATCTATGAATACAGAAGAGTTAAATTACCTGAAGCTTTGATTTATTTATAGAGTTATCTCTAATTTCTTGAGTACAAGTAAAAAATACCACAAAAGAAGTGAAATTACTTTGTTCTCACATATCAATTTTTCAAGCATTTCTTTCAATTACTATGTAAGGAAAGAGAAATAATGAATAGTTTGACCTAAAGCGTTATAATTCTTAACTGTATTCTAAAACCTGCATTTCTTTATTATGAAAATCATAAAACAACAGTATTGGGAATAATATGAGTTAAACATCTTAAGCTAAATCTGAGTCCATATGAGACTGATTTTTCACAATATAAAATAACCCAAGTTCAAACAATTAATTAACATAAGCTTTCTTTTTTGGGGGGGGGCATCACTGCCCTCTGGTGGTCATGGGAGCTACCCAGCCTTGCTGCTGCTGGATTTGAACCACCAAGCCAGTGGGCCGCAGTCCCGCACTCAACCGCTACACCACCGGGGCTCAGACCCCATAACCTTTCTTTTTAAGACAAGTTTTAATATAGATTAAATTCTTAAATTTCTGAAGATAATCCTGAATTGGTTATTCATGCTCTTTAAATACTATAGGAATTGCAAAAAATTACTAACACAGTTTACACAACAGAGTTTAACCCATATTATGTCACTTTTCTCTGTATACTAAACCTTTGATAAAGCTTTTAGCATAATCTAGTTTCAGATGGGAACTAAGTTGGAGAGGTTAAATAACTTTGTCTGACATTCTCTAATAAGAAGTAACACTTAGAATTTGGATATATTTTCAGACTTTGGTAATTTATATTAAAGCTAATTTCAATATTAGGTTATCCTTATGAGAAAAAATGTTTAATCACGAATATAATTGGCATGGTAGAAATGAAGGCTAAGCAGATGTAGGAGGAAGAGAGAATATATACTTCAAAAATTTTATTATATTTTATGTCACAAAAAAGTATTTTATATCTAAATTATACATAAAATATATTTAATATATGTGATTGACAGGACATATTTGTATATATGTATTTAATTTTACTGCACATATATCCATTAATGCACATATACAGAGGTCAAAGATGAAAATTTGGTAATAAACACCTTGAGGATAAGGAGTGACAGGAGTCTTAAAAGCTCGTGAACAGTTTTGTAAGGTGCATCTATTGGTCTCTCACTATCCAGAAAAAAAGGATTGTGATGGTCATTAAAAGGCATATGGAATTAATCCAATAAATTAATAATGATCTGCACAACATTGAACCCAGATGAACTAGATGTCTGGTTATAACGACCAACTGCTCTGAAAAGGATTGCATGAGAGATTCCTAGACAGAGTGGGGGAGGGGTGGCAGGGAATGTGGACTGGAACTCAAAATCATGGAGACCAGGCTTACTGGCTAAATGGAGATTGCAAGAATATCCAAGATGATGGTACTTAATACTGAAATTCAAAGGAAAGCCAAACATGATAGTGGAACAAGAGGAAAGTAAAAGGAAACAAAGCAAAGGACTAGGAGGAAAGGGCGTTTATAGAACTCTAAATACAGGCATGGACATATGCAACTATACTTTTATATAATTATATATAATGATAGGGAAATAGATCTATGTACATATGTTTACATGTTAAGTATCAAGGTAGCAGACGGACATTGGGCCTCTACTCAAGTACCCCTGCGGGCTTGGAGGTTCAAATCCAGCAGCAGCTCTCCAGGAACAAGTTTGGGTAACTCCCACGACCACCAGAGGGCAGTGATGCCCCCAAAAAATTATTTTCAAAATGAAGCTGACAATGCTTTTCATAATTTTTGCACATTAAGTACACTTGCCTATATTTTATAGCTTAAAATGGCTTATTTCCTTCACCTTCAAATGCATTTAACACTTTTTGAGTTGAAGAATGAAAAGCTATCACTTTAAAAACACCAATCATGGAATCTGAGATACATTACAGAAGCAAATATTTTTGCTTATCAATGTGCATTGTATACTGAGTTATCTTTGCTTCCATACAGAACCAGGGCTTTTTTTAACTCCTAAAGTAATAAAAGACTATATAGATTATACCAGTTGTTGTTGACAGGTGATGTTAAGTAGCTACTCTCTGTGACAAAGGGCAACTGCATCACAGGATATCCTAGGCTATGATCTCTCCAGGGGAAAATCATGAGATCTCTGCTCCCAAGAAACAGCTGGTATGTTAGAGCCACTTACCATTAGGCTAGCAGTCAAGTGCTTAGCCATTTGGCCACTAAGGATAAAGTGTTTCTTGAACATCTAATATGCAAAATACACTGTGTCGGGCACTATGGATATATAATGAACAGAGTTCCTGCTTTCGTGGAGCATATAATATAGAGGATAAACCAAGCAGGTACCAATCAGAAAGCAAGTATATAATTACAAACTAATATTAGCAACTAAAAGACAGTTAATCAAGATCTGAGTTAACTTTCATTTGGAAAATTGGTATAAGAAGGGGATAGGAAGCAGATACGGTCTTAATATAAAAGCGACATGTCAAAGGCAATGTGAAAGAAGAGTAGACGTTAGGAAGAATGGACACTATTGGTATTAAAGGGGACATCTCGTGCTTGACATAAGGTAGGAATGGTTGGTTGGCAATCATGGTAGGTTTACTGGATCAGGTAAAGGACACCTGAGCACAGCCACAGCACGAAACCAAAGAATTGCTATGCATAATTAGAATGTATACATTGACTAGTCTATGGAAATATAAATGAAAGGGGGGGAGAGTTGTAAGCCTTTTGGCTTATAGAAGTGTGACAAAGTTCAGACGAGGTTGTATTTGTAACAGATATAGCTAAACTTTATACTGAACTCCAACGATGGGAAAATGAGGGAGAAAGATGGTAGGTACCTTATGAGACCAGTAAGGAAATGGGGAAGAATGGGTGAGCAGGTGACAGAATCATTCAAAAGTTCAATTTTTGAAATGTAAAGGAGAGGATGCTCACAGAAAATTATTTACAAGAAGGTGAAGAGTTGAAAGTTATATAAATAGAGCTAAACTCAAAGATAAAAACCAACTAGCTGGAGATAATGTATGCTACAAAAATTTGTAGGAAGGGATTGTCAGAAATACTGGACAAGAATAAAAATAAGCATCATTTTCAAATTAAGTAAACATACTTTAAGTACACTGTACATTCACATAAAAAAAACCTGTAACATAGTCTACACTCCTCACTAAAGGTAATAAACATGAAGGAAAAGGTCCATGCCCAATTTCCTTAATCTCTATTTTTCACACAATTAGTCTTTATATATTACTAACAATTGAATTACTATGACCCTAAACTAAGCAGTGAAGAACAAGTACTTTTATTTCAAAGACAATCTATCTTCATGTATCAATAATGTGAGCAAAGATGTACACTCATAATGAAGAGAAAAGGAGACCCACATTTGTTAAAGCTGTACTTTAAGTCTCTGATTAAGTCCATGTTGTCAGCTCAGTTGGCTTAAGTAAACTGCTACAAAGATTCAGTTCACGATTCTCTCTATAATGAGTATCAAACATTACCCTTCCCCAAAAAGGTGATTTTAAAACAAAGCAAATACTGAACATAATCCACATAGCTATTTCAACAGTTAAGTGCTGAATGGAAAAGGAAAGCCATACAAAAAAAGCAAACAGTCCAGTATGAGTCCCACTGATCAAAACTTGCTCTATGATAAAGGCAGTGATGATGCACAAAGAAGCTCTGTTAATGTCAGATTTCATGTAAGCACAGCTAACACAGAAAAGTACAGTCAAATCCAAGAAGCTAAATCTTTCAATCATAACATAAGTTCAGGGATTGGACTAACCAACATCATTTCCAGGTATTTAAAAAAATTAAGTTTAATTATATGTACTATGAAAGAAAGTACTGGTACCTAAAGACACACTACACCCCTTCTCAGCAGTTGTTCACTTATTTGTAAATACACTGCTAAATAACCTACACTGGTAAACACAGTCCGAAGGATGGCACTGAGGACACCAACGTCCCCAAATAAAATTTATTTCTGCAATTGCACAAATATAGGAACAGAGGCATCAACCCAGAATCTTTTGAAATGCTCAGTCTCAGATGGTCTCTTCTCAACAAATACTGAGATTATCCACTCACATTTACAAGGCTGACAAAGGGACGTATTAGCACAACTCATTATTCTACACCTTGTCCAATCCATTTCTTATCATTAAGAAAGTCAAATTTGTTTTATTCCACCTTGTACATCAAAGAAGAGGAATATATACATGCTTACTTAAGCATTTCATATAAAACTAAAGATAAAAGAAAACCTGGATGCACCTGACGTAAACTTTGACCATTTGTAGATTCTGACAAAAATCTGCCAGGCAGGCTCTTATAACAGTATAATAGTTTGGATCAGTGCTATTGAATATGGGAGGCCCATATTCCTCCAGTCTGCAAATGCTTTGTTTCAAGTCCACACTGTGAAAAGTCTGAACTCAGGGAGTCAGCACTTATTGTTTACCACTAGGGGACCTCCCCCCATTCAAGGACAATCAGAGGGCTACTCAATTCTTCAGATTTGTGTGGTGTACTGAGGTTAGTTTGTAACCCTAACCATAAGGAACCTTAATGAAACAGTTAAGTGCTTGGTAGCTGATCCAAAACGTTTCATTTCAAACCCGAAAAGTGGGTCCATGAAAGAAAAAATGGGAATCTGCGTTCTTACAGATTATAGTCTAGGAAACCATAAGGACAGTGCCACCCCATCACATGGGGGTCCATATAAGTTACAATCAACTCAAAAGACAAGTATTTCCTTTATATGTGCAATCTAATTATTTTATAATTACTATAAAACATAATCAAGTGTTATTTACTTGTAGCACTGACAATAAATAACAAAGCTCAATGGTCTACTTTTTAAGGAAAAGACATGCCACTTAACAATAGGGTAATAATAATAAAATGATGGTCCAGAAAGTAATAAAAATTATTTCAAGCAAATTTATACTATAAAGGATGAACACTTGTATGAGTTCAGTACTGAGAAGCAAAATTACTTGTACCCACAAATCAGAAAAAAAAATAAGACCAACCAAGTTAATAGTATTCCACTGTTTGTTCCAGGAATTCCTGGAAAATAAGATTGTAAACTGAATAATTTCACCATCTGCTTCAGGAAATTTAGGAACAAATTTGTTTGAATAATGAATTTTTCATATAAACCAAATTATTCATTTAGTCCACTTCCTCAGAAGAAGAGAGGGCTCATTCAAGCAAAAAATCTCCATTATTTTTCAAGACATTCTCCTAGACTCCTGCTTCATTGTTCCTCAACATAAGACTTCTATCTGACACTTGCTTTTTTGTGGGCATCACTGCCTCTGGTGGTCGTGGGCGCTACCCAGCGCTGCTCCTGAGAGCCACCACTGGATTTGAACCGCCAAGCCTGAGGGCTGCAGTCCTGCACTCAACCACTTATGCCACCGGGGCTCAGCTATCTGACACTTTTAACCAAGCACAATCAGATGCCAACATTGAAAGAATGCACCTTAAACCACTGGGACCTACACCAGAAAACCCATCTGAGCCACTCAGAGATTACACCGACCTAACCGCCACCTTATTGCAGTAGGCAATAAACCTCGCTTAGCTCAATCAGTAAGTTTTCTGGTGGCATTTTTGGACAGTTGACAAGCAGTAGTTCTGTAGCCATGATGACGAATTAAATCCACAATGCGTCCATTTGCAAAGAAATACTAGCTAACAAAATAATGAAACAATCAAAGCTTAAAAGCAGCAGTTTACATTTTTTAAAATGCAAAGGCTATTGTTCAAAATCAAATGGAATGTTCGAAAGGATTAGAACATTCAGAACATTAAGAAACATACAGAAGCAGATGTTCAAAATTTTACATAAAGGTGGCAGTGTTTGATGGGCTTACTATCAGATATCACTTTACATCACAATAATTTAGATACACTTGTATATGTACTTAGATGTGTGCACACATGCATTTGCCGTGACATTAGTAAAAGAATGCATCATGAACATTTCCCTATAGGTGTTGGCAGAGTGATGCGAGAAAGGAAGTTTAGATACCACTTCACAATAACATCAGCAAGTCATTGTAATGTGTTCTGGAAATGGATAATATGAGTTCTTGATACAAAAGTAAAACTAGATTAGTTTTCATCACAATTTAAGACATCATAGATACTACTAACATGATCACTTGCTTGTGAGTGTGATATGAACATAATACAAAAAAATAAGAGTTTTCATGGTATCAGTAGTGAAAAACACTAATTCTAAGCAATATAAAACTATTAAGAATTATAGAGCTGGCTCTCTGTTTCTGCTTCTGCATACCCCAACAATTCATGATGAAAATTATTCAGAAAAAAAGAATTGGTCCTAAAATGTAATTAAATGATCAAAGCAATGTCTTAAAGCTAACTAACCATAAAAAGAAAACCACACTGACAAGAGGCGAATCACAATTCATAGCAACTCTATAAGTTCCTTTAAGAGTTTAGGAGGCTGTAAATTTTAAAGGGACAGACAGTTGTTTCTTTCTATGGAGAACCAAGTGGGTTTGAAGTACTGATCATGTAATTAGTAGTTATATTTTATGAGCATTCTGTATTGCAAGTTGACAAAAAAAAATATCTAAATATAGGGAAGGTCCATATCCCTTATATGCAAATACTACGTCATTTTACCTAGGGAGCTCAAGGATCCACAGTTGTCGGTATTCTGGAGGAGTGCTGGAACCAGTTCCTTGGGGATACCAAGGAATTACTGTATCGTTAGTAAAGAAAATTTGGTCTTCATTTCATGTTGGAAATATTGTGAAAGTACAGCTCCAAAACAGAAAGATATTCTGGAGCAGCTAAGATTAAAAACCTTTGTCCAGTTTCCTTTATCACAAAAGTCTGGTGATTAAAACATAAAATTGGCTGAATGAAGTAAAATATTTTAAGTTATAGAAAGATTAAAATGCTAATTTTGTGGTTATTCTTTTTATTGTATAGTAACACAGAAGTTGATAATAATCTACATTGCATGACAGTTTACGATGGAAAGCATTCTACCAAAAATGCCTACCTCAGTGAATTCTCCAAGGGAAAACAAAACCAAACACCAGACCAAACAAAACACTGGTCATAATTTAATAAAACTATCGATCAAAGAATCAATTTTGTCTGATACATCTATTCCATTAAATTGTATTAACATCACATGGTATATGTTTTTCAGTTGTTAGAAGCTTAGAAGAACAGAGTCTACACAAAATGTTAAAAACTATATTATTCTTTAACAGTAATAAAAGAACTAAGGAATAATGTTATAATATACATTTGTTTAAAGTTATCACCGACCCATAAAAAAATCTGAAAGATTGTGCTGGCTTTTACCTCAAATGGAAATGCAAGAAAAGACAATAAATGAATGTGAAATTCTTTTTTTGGGTAGGTGAAATCCATTTTGTGAGTCAAAAGAGAGTTCAAGATATGAAATCACTCAGTAGTTAGAATTTTTTATGATAATTTAAGATGAATCTTGAAGCTGTTGAATATTTTGCTTCATTTTGTATGAAAGAGAAAATAAGGTACTGAAACTGCTTTAACATATCTTATTTCATTCTCATCAATAGAACATTGTGAGTTATTGATATTGGTGAAACAAAACATGAAACAATTCTACTCCTTGATAGAATTACAGTCAACCCAAATTATATTAAGAAGTAACCTTATGCTTGAATACTGTACTATATACAGTGTCTGTTTAAAGTATACATTAAGCATTAATATAGAAAATCCTTTTCATCCTTAACTTTATACTTAAAATATAAAATGACAAAAAACCACAAACATTAAGTGCAATCCTCTAGATTATACATCAGAGAGTCTATAAGCAGTGACCTGCTAATCCAAAGCTGACTCTCTGAGAAAAAGATGAGACTCTCTGCTCCCAGAGAGTTTTGCTCTCAAAAACCCTTTCTACATACAAGCCAATGTCTACCTCCCAAAACGTGATCACTTCAATTATGGTACTATTATTCATTGGAAATGATGAAATTATGAAGAGCATGAGTTATACATGTCAAAAGAGAAAAGAAAATGAAACAATACTATGTAATAGCTATATTTCTCATACTGCTAATGTATAAATACTTATTTGTATTCACGATATTTGTTGCAACATTCATATTTGGATAGCACTCACCTTTTACTGTGAAAATAAATCATTCTTAACTGTTAAAAAATATCTAGAGTCAAAATTGACTCTAGGGCCATGGGGTAGGTAAAGCTTTGATAATTCTGACTTTCCCCAAAGTTGTGTAAAAGGATCTTCAAAGAGTTTATGGAAAATTTCCATTATCTTTTAACTTCATGTTTTTCCACAAACTTTCTGAACTTCCCTCAAATTAGATCTAGTTACATTTATTGAAATATACGCCTACAGCATAATGCATCTTATAGTAAAAAAATAACTTTTATGTTGCATTTTCTATTATTTCTACTAGTGGCTTATTTTCTAAGTAATGAAACCATAATAGATCACTGACCTGTGATCTTCCTGCAGTTGACATCATTGCATGTGTTGTGTGGGTCTAAAGAGAATTTACAAACTGGACATATGCCACTGGAGGCCAGATACAGACAGACTTTTTCTACTTTAACTTTCCTGTTGACAATGCACAAGGAGCTATGTTAGAGCCATGTAGCTGCAGGAGCCAAGTGGATACCCACACCAGTGCTAATATGCCAACATTACCACTGGATCCACAAGATTTTCCACCCACTGGCCTGTGAACTTCCTGCATTTGGTGTCATTACATGTGTTTCATGAGCCTGAAGAGGAATTTATAGATTGGTATGGGACATACGGGCTAATATCAGACTTCTGGATTTGATATGAATGGGTCTGAGATGCTTTCTCAATATTCAATTGCTCTTCTTATACACATGAGTGCCTAAGAATTTGTTTCTCTAGTCAACCCAGGACAACACAGGAAAAGGGGGAACTGATTGCAAAGATCTACACATTACCGGCTCTCTCTTCCCTCAAGGGGGATGAACAACAGAAACAGAGGTAAAGGGAGACTACGGACCGTGTAAGATATGAAAATAATAATAATTAATAAAGGATTTACAGGGGTGGGAGAGTGGGGTAGGGAGAGGGGGAAAGAGGAACTGATACCATGGGCTCAAGTAGAAAGAAAATGCTTTAAAAAGGATGATGGTAACATATGCACAAATGTGATTGATATAATTGTTGTATGGATTGTTTAAGAACAATAAGAGCCCACAATAAAATGATTTTAAAGAGAGAGAGAGAGAGAGCTCCAATTGTACACAGAAGCCCTGTGGACAGCAAGTAGAATTAAGCTTTCTAGGGGTACAGTGAGTGTGTGCATAGAAGGAGCCAATGAAGCCAGTGCTAAGGAGTTCAAGAAATAAAATAATGTTGTGAAACTGACTGTGGCAAAAATTGTACAATACTGTTTGATGTGCCTGAACTATGGAATGACATGATAGCTGTATATAAAATGTTTTTTTTAATGTTAATATTCTAGATTTTTCTCCAGAAAGAACCCTGTGACTTAGTGGTAAAAGCACGGCTTTTCAAACTTCCTCTGAGAGAGGAAGAGGAGGAGGCAGAAATCTGCTTCTGTAAAGGTGGCCAATTGTGAAGCTTTATGGGACAGTAGACTATTTATAGAGTTCCTATGAGTCAGAATCTACTGAGTAGCAATAGATGTGGCTTTTTTTCTTTTTTCACTTTCTCCAAAACAAAACCGTGCACATTTGGGGGTCTCTCAAGAAATAACAATTGGGGCTGAGCCCCGGTGGCGTAGTGGTTGTGCGCGGGACTGCAGCCCACTGGGATGGAGGTTCAATTCCAGCTCACAGGCGCAA
>PVJH01001418.1:21838-139303 GCA_004026705.1 Nesogale talazaci | reverse complement strand
GAGGGCAGGGAATTTGGTTTTATTAAGTTTAGTGAATATTTTACAAGTAAATAATTGAAAGGCTGAAGGTAAGAAAGGGTAGAGGAACTACAAACTTTTAGTTTCTAGGTGTCAGGGCTTCTGTGGTTACTGGCTAGGAGCCCTGGAGGTACTGTCACATAAGTGCTGGGCTGCTAATGCAAAGTCTGTGGCTCAAATTCACTAGCTGCTCTGCACCTCTAAAGAAATAAGAATTCAAAAAAAAAGAAGAAGAAGAAGAAGAAAAAGAAAAGAAATAAAGACTCGGGAACCCTACACTCTGTAAGATCGCAATGAGTGGGAATCAATTCTCTAACAGTGGTTTGGGATTTTGATCTAACAAGTCTCCGTGTTCTCATCCAAAGAAATTATCATTCTGTTTACTGGAATCAACAATTATTTCTTAAACTTATCAGTATGATGTAATAGAGATAATAGAATTTCATCATTTGTTGAGTATCTACAATATGCCAGATATTTCTGTTTTATAAGGACTCCAGCTCCATTATCATGCTCATTTCAAACACAAACTTGAGGATTGAGAACCTACTCAAAATGATAAAAAAAGACAAACTAGAAAGTATTAGAGCCACTATCATAAGCCAGGTTATAGGAATCCATTGCTCAAGCTCTTCACAATGAGGATACACTGCTCAGTATGGCTTGTGAGAAACCCAAGTGAATATGAAGTTGGGGTTAAATAAGTAACGGAGGAAAGGAACCTGGACCTGAGATAAAAATTTCAGAATGATCACACCACAGATAATATTTAAGAGGTCTGGAAGTGGGTCAGATCACTTAACAAGGAAATGTAAATACATAACAGAATAAGGGTTAGGATAAAGTTCCCAGGAACATCAGCACCTGAAAGCTGTTCATAGAAAAGAAGCTAAAAAGAAAATGGAGAAAGAGTGATAATGCATAGAGAACAAGACTGGTCAAAATCAATAAAGGAGAGAGCTGTCCACAGCATTTAGGAACTGCGGTAAAGAATAAAAATGAAGGAGTGAATCATGGCTTAGCTACACTAAAGTAACCAGTAATCTTAAGGAATAGTCTCAAAAGGGAGTAGTAGTGGTGGAAGTCAAACTGTCATATTAAAGAGAAAGTTCAGAAGAAATAATGAGACTAACTATGCAAACATAGTAATTAAATATGGCTCAACTAGAGTGACAGAAAACTGGGTACAGGGGATGTAGATTCAAGAGAAGGTTTTCAATTATTATTATTTTTTAACAGATGGTAACATGGTAACATGCTGGGTCTTGGGGCTTTTTGTGTTTTTTTAAGGAAAATACTCAATTAAAAAATAAAAAGTGATAACAGAAAGATTAAAGTTCTTGAAAAATGGAATTGGGAAGGGCCCTGGAAAACAACCAAACAGAATGAATTAAGGTGGGACACTCCAATGGAGAAAAAAAAAGCATATAAACAATGATTCTTTTGGTGATGGAAAGATTTCCTGTTTTAATCTCATGAGTTCTACCTTTGCAAGAAACACAAGGTATGGAATTCAACTGACAGAATGGGCAGAGTGTGGGCATTTGATCTTGAAAAAGAAAAGCAAGCATGAAATAATTTACGAGGGGATGTGGTAAAAAAAAAACACAGCAGGATGCATGGGCATTACTGAATGCCAATTAAGTTTAAGATAACAAATTAGTTCAATTGATTGCTTGAGAAAGGACTTAACATACAACTATCAAACTCCCAAGGACCTCTTCTGAACGTCTACACTCTGGGACTCAAGCACAGTGGAGAGGCACACCAAGTACCATTTGCTTTTAACACCCAAATATGACTCTCATATCCAGGTGTTGTCTTAGCTAGGCACTAAACGTTTATTTCCAAATCAATACCAGATAGACCTAACCTCATTCCCCATGAATTTCACTCTCAAATGTTCCAACGTAGACTTGCCAAATTTCCTTTCAACATGTTTTCTTCTCCTAATTCCTAATCCCCAAAGACAATCATATCTAGCACCTCAAGTAATACAAACTCTCAAAGGTTCCTGTAAAACCAATCCACGTAGCCCGAGAGATTAAAAGTCATTTTTTAAACTTCCATCTTCTTTTAAGTATGACTGTTCATTCTCAAATTAAAATGTTTTATCAACTGGCTTTTATTCTAGGGGCTAAAACTGCTGAAATAATGGGCAATTAAAGATGATTAACAATTAAACAAATTTGTATTATTATCACTCTTCCACTAGATATCATATCATTTTATTATGTCAACAAATTGCTTCATAAAAGTATAAAATAACATCAAGAATAAGATAGTACATTAGTTTTATGGAACTAGGCTAATAGTACTTAATACCGCCCAATCAACTATACAACATGCATCTTTGGGTCAAATCAGAATCTCAGTAAAGGGCATAGATTATTCCAGTCTATACTGTTTAATTCTAAGGAAATCCATAAATGAAGATCAGAATTTTCTATTGGCTGTTTATCTATGAATCCATTAAGATTTTAAAGAATGACCACTAGAGACTTTTAAAAATAGCAAACAGAAGTAGAAAATGCATGATTTATTATCCATTACTTATGAAAAGTGCTTACTGCGGTAATGGCGAACAATGGGTGTCGAATTTCTGGCCTGGTACCTTACCAAAGCAAATAACGAGTCTATCGGTAAACACAGTTTTTAGTAAATACTTTTTTTCCTAAAGCACTCTACAAATATAATTGCTTAAGCAGTTTCTCAATTAGACAATTCTAAAATATGTCTTGAAGCTTACTTCTGTGACGTTGAATTATGTTGTAACAACAAATTTCATTAAACCTCATATTAATTAGTCCAGCTTATAGCTTACCTACATTGCTAAGCATGAAATTATACACCATTAAAAATAATCTAATCTGGCATTCTAAGAGACAAACTGTAAATACTTTAGCAAGCACTAGAAGAAGTCGTGTAGGCAATCAGATATCTGATTGACATTTAAATTAGATTTTAGATGAATACTTAAGAGTCATATTTAGGATTGGGTATAAAAGTGCACTACTGCTAAACCAAGGTTCTAAAATGGCATCTAGAAAAATTAAAACTATGTGGATGCCTTATGTTTTACACATGAAGAAACACAAATGAACACTAAAGGCCAACGAATTTTTCAGCAGCTGGAAATGCTAAATTTAATTATTAGAGAGAAATCATGCAGAGAAACTGGCTGCTGAACAAGATTTACAATGAATGCAGGAAGTCATGTAAAAAGGAAGTCATGTAAAGGTATCAAGAAATTTGCAGTATCCAATGATAATCATAAATTTAGATTCCAAAAATTTATGAACATATATGAACCAAAAGGAGCCTAGATTAAAATAAATTATAGCATTACTGTAAGAACTAGAACTAGAACTAGAACAACATGTATTTAAATCTAAAATTATTGTTAATATTAAGGAGGGAAAGACTATGAATTTACATAACCATAAAAGCGGCAATGTCATTTGTCACTAATTAAACAATCCAACCAAAGCACTGCTGAGATAAATGAATGCACTATCCTATTTGGTTGTAACTATCAGTTTCAAAGTCTGAAAGACAGAAAGAATTGGACATCCCATAGTAGATGAAAGTCCAGCACAGGAAGAGAGAGAAAAAAATGCAGTTCAGGTAATGAATTTCTGTTTCCTTACCCTTTCCACACTAGCAGGTATGCAATCGAAATGATGGTTATTCATTATACTGTTTTATCTACTTTTCTAAACTCTTCACAATAAGTATATATATACACACACACACACACACACACACTGAAGTAGTGAGTGATGAGTAACAAAACCCTCAAACATTGTATCGATGCTATATAACAGAATTCCTTCAAGTAAGCCATAACAAGTGTGAACATGCAACAATAAGGTTTCACAAAGTATTCACCCTTCACAAAACTGTCTAGATACAAATTCAAGTTTCCCGACATCCTAATTAGATAGCCTAGAACAAATCACTGAACCCTGTCTGAACATGAAATTTCCTCAACTATGAAAAAGAGATAAAGGTGACACTTCAAAGGATTGTTAAGATTTATTTTATACTTATTAGGAGATTCATAAATGATACTATAAAACTATCTAAGGAGTGATGGTGATGCAATGGCTTAAGCAGTAGGCTGCTAACTGAAAGTTCAGCAATTCACACTGACCAGTGATCCCCTGGGAGAAAGATGAAGCTGTTCCTCTCTTAAAGATTTAGTCTCACAAACTACAGAGGATCAATATCAGTCAGTTGACTCAATGGAAGTGAGCAGGTAGGTACAAAAGTATCTGTCAATTTCCTATTTAATCTTAAAAGTATTTAAGCAGGAAATATATTATTTCATTGAAAACCATTCAAATTTACTTTGACTAAGAGATATTACTAATGCGAAAGTTTTAATCTTTGGTCTAGAAAATGGTTAAGATTTTTTATATTAATCCGGGATAGCTAAATCTATTGGATTAATCATTACCTATGACTATGGCATAGGAGGGAGGGGAAATGTGGAGCTAACAACAGTAAGTACGAGAAAGAAAAAATGTTTTGAAATTGATTGTGGTGATGAATGCACAACTCTTTATGACATGATGGAACTATGAAATTGCAATGATGTGTGAATTATATACCAACAAGCCAATTTCTATTAATAAGCCATTTTCATGAAGTTTATTTCATGAAAAAGACTATCCATTTGTATTATTTCAAATAAATACCATATCAAACAAGAAAAGGAACATAAGCTAAATATCCAAACATTAAAAACCAATAGCCAAGAGAAAGGAGAAAACTAAAAATACTGAAAAAAGAACTCAAGTTGTTGCCAAAGTCAACTTTTTTTTTAACTATTCCTCTATATTCCATGATCAATACAAGGGAATTGATAAAACTCTCATACAAATTCAAATAAAAAGAGATATAGCAATGATAACTGTGTAATCTCACTTGAGGTGAACAAAAAACCGACTTGCAGGTGAATGGATACCTTGGACAGTGTAAGATAAGGGGCTTGAGGGAATGCATAGTATGTACACACACACATATATACATATATGTATAAATATATGTATTTTCCTGGAGGGTAGTGTGGTGGTGGGAGAGGCTAAAGAGGAGATGATACCAAAAAGAAAAAAAAATTTTTGAAACAGATGATCATAGCAAGTGTACATTAAAATGATTCTCCATAAAAGAAGAAAAGTAAGTTGAGTAAAAATTATCTTTTTCCAGCTGACTGAAGCTGTTAAGAAAACCAATCATGCAAAGACTGGTAAAGCAAGGGAAGTGAAAAATTAGGTTAATTTTCTGTAAATGAAGGAGGTCCCTAAAGAGATGAGACAAACCTGGTATAATTCAGTTAACAAAATCCTAAAAGGGGCATAAAACTAAGATATTCTAAGAACATTTTCTTACTTATCTCAATAATTTTCTTCTCCCCCCACCTCACTTACTCACAAATTTTACTCCCTGACCCCAATTCATTTACTCACCAATAAATTTCTCAAAACAAGAATATTTGGATAAAGCGTAGGTTCCTAAACTTATTTGGCCTACTGTCCCATTTCCATAAAAAAAGTCTTCAGTACTCCACTAGAAATGAAAAGCTTTTGTACACTAGCCCATCATTCAGGACAATAAACAGGTATCTGCTTTTGTGGGATCTTGTCCTTCCAAACCTTCCCTCAGGGGGGAGGATCACCCTTTATGGGAAACCATGGGTTACAGAGCACTAATAAGAGTTAAAAATAAGGGCTGAGCTCCAGTGGCATAGTGGTTGTGTGCAGGACTGCGGTCCACTGGGTTGGCTGTTCAAATCCAGCAGCAGGTCTCCAGGAGCAAGGCAGGGTCTCCTCCTCCCACCAGAGGGTAGTAATGCCCCCCAAAAAACAAACAAAAAAAAAGATACAAAAATAAAGTACATCATGGTATATATGTAAGTATGTCATAATCACCAATGTATCCATAAAAACAAACCAATGCATTTTTAATGGTTTTAATTAAAATGCTACACAAAACACAAAGAAGCCTAGGTAAAAATACTGCCCAAGCAATAAAAAGAAATTATTTATGGTTATTTTCTTTCAATGAACAATTAACAAGAAGACGACTCAAAATAGGAAACAAAGAAAAGATAAAATTAACAAGGTAAAAAGGAAGATTAGTAAACCAAAAAAACAAACAAACAAACAAACAAACAACAAGTCATCATCATAATAAACATAATAAATAGGCTACAAAAAGCAAAGACAAAATGATAACATTAAAAGCTGATTCCTGGGGGCACAAAAGAGTTATAAACACACACATATGCAAAGTAAAGCAATTAATACATGTTAAACACAAACACACATACTTGGTGTAAGTCTAGAATCTTTCCAAATAAATAGTTACTTGAAAATACAATTTTAAAACATCTCTTAGAAATTGAGGAAAAACATGGAAACTAAGATAAAAACATGAGATTACATTTGAGGATTTAGGGCATGTACTTAATCAAAACCCTAATCTATGAACAATGAATTCTAACATGGCACTATGAAAGACTCACCCTCATTCAGAGACCACTGAAATGTTATAGCTAAACATAGTCAAGAAACCAAGTGATGCACAACTATTAAAAAGAATGGTGTCCGGGGCTCCAAAGGCAATTTTTCCCCAAAACAAGCAGCAATCTGAGTGAAATATCAACTAAAATCATATGGAAAAAAACATACTACTCCGTGTGATCCCTGGATTGCAAATAATAAAATCCAAATCTAAAAGAGGGAAGGCTATCAGAGCATAAATTCTGAAGGCTATGGTTGACCGTGGAGGCCCCAAATCACTATGTAGGGTCTCCACATGGAGTAAGCCTCAGATGGATCCCCTCTGATCACACTCCAGGGATGTTAATAAAGTCAATTATAGCTGATGTGGTTAGGTAAAATTTTAACAACTTATCATTTGATCTCCCTTTTGAACCATTTTAAAATCGTTTATATTTTCAAATGAGGTTTTCTTCTGTTGTGTTCTATCACTGTGATTGGGGCTTTTTGTGTTTATAATTTTCTGTAATATGAAATCCAGGATAGAGACAGTTACTACATTATCAATTACCCAGGGACACAGCATGATATTGGGGCAAAATGGAACTTAACAATGAGTAGAAAAAGAAGAAAAGGTTTTGAAAATGATTGTTCTAATGATTGCATAATTCTCTTAATAAGACTGTACTATGAAATTGTGTGATATGTGCATTACATACTAATAAAAATTTTTTAAAAGAAACAACACTCCAAGATAATTTGATAGAAACTACATTTAATACTGAGTCAACTGATGCTAAAGAATTCCTTTGATGACCCCCCCCCCCCAAAAAAAAAAGAATTCCTTTGAGGACAAATAAAGAATTCTCTGGAAAGATCACAGAAACAATAAACTATGTATTGAGGGAAGAAAACAAAGTAGCCTGATATGTGTCTGAAAGCAATACTCAAATTCATAAGAGTGAAATAATATCTTCACAATTCTAAAACAAAGTAAAGAGGGGCTAAAAAATGTTGCCTCAAACAGGGATGCCAATTCAAATACCTAGACTTTAGGTAAGTATTCCTAAAAATTAAAAACTTGAAGTTCACCACACACGAGTCCCTTTTGCGTGTTGGTATATACATGGGATATTAAATATGTTGGAGTATAGGACACCCAAATACAATGCTATTTTGCATTAACAAATAAATGGTCTGAAATTTAGACATCATAAGAATTAAAACATACCCCCTAAGTATACAGAGAAATATAAAAGCATCAGTGTACTCAGATTTTCTAGCAAGGTGTCAAATTAAATAGAAATTTTTAAAATGATGATATGGATATATATCCAATGGACTGTACTGTTTTAAAGAGCAAATTAGATGGCACGGGAACTGTTACACAGTTGGACCAGTCATTTGTAGGGTCAATTCTGACTCACGACAGGTCCCTGTACTTCAGGGCAAAAGGTGCTTCACGGCTTTTTCGATGGCTGCAATCATTCAGAAGGTTTCTCTGGGCACGCCAACGCCCAGACTTTCAGAGAGCAGCCCCACAGGGAGCCCGTTGCCGACTCTGAACACTACAGTTCTTACCACAGAAACGCTGTTGACTTCTAGCCAACCAGTTCTTGTCACGCCCGAAGATGACAGAAGTCTGATGCTAAGTGTCTTCATTGGGACGCCAGGAGATCCAATGACTAGATCAGGTTAGCAAAACACAGACGCTGCTGTGAGCATCTGGTAGTCGGTTGGCTACCGTGGGGCTACAAAGACTTTGCTATCATTATAGAAAAACTCATGCTCCTCTCACAGATGACTATTTTAAAGATTTACCAAACTCCCATTTCACCTGGAAAGTTACCCATTATTAACACTTAAAAATGGCAACCTCCTTAAGCCCATCTATGTTTAACCTACCTCAAATTCCGCATGTCTGTGAATATCCTCTGCTCTCTGTCTGCTTAGGATAAATTCAGCCTCATTTGCTACTCTTACAAGATGATCCTTCATTGTCTGGCTAAGCAACCTATAAGAGATGAATATTGTCAGATAAATTATGTACACACATATAATGTGATTATTATTCAATGTTCAAAAAACATTTTTTAGATAGTTTTTGTGGATAAGAATGTACTCTCCACTCGGGAAATCATACCCATGGAGAAGTGTTATTTCACATTAAATAAATGAAGAATATAAGAGTAAAAGGTAATATTTCTAGCAATTTCCAATTTGTTTGTGTGAAAGCAATCATCACACTAAAACAATAAAAATACTCCACGATTGGGGAAAGGTGGAGTGGAGACTCAAAGTCCACCTATAGACAATTGAACATTCCCACACAGAAGGGTCACAAGAAAGAGTCGAGTCAGTCAGAGTGCAATATGGCACCAAGAACTTTCCTCTAGTTCTTTCATGCTCCTCCCCCCAACCCTCAACCACTAACATGGCCCCAATTCTATAAACAAATCTGGCTAGAACAAAGTATGTACACTGGTACAGATAAGAACCCACAACACAGGGAATCCAGAACAGAAAAACCCCTCGGGACCAACAATGAGTGGAGCATAATCAAGAAGGTAGGGTGGAAGGGGAACAGATCACAATGATCGATGTATTACCCCCCCCAAACACACACACACACACACACACACTCAGGAGACAAACAACAAAAAAGTGGGTAAAAGGAGACATTGGTCAGTGGAAAACATGAAAACAATAATAATTTATAATTTATCAAGGGTTCATGGGGCGGGGCGGGTGATAAGGAGCTGATACCAAAGGCTCAAATAGAAAAAAAAATGTTTCGTAAACATATGTACAAATGTGCTTGACACAATGGATGCATTGATAGATTGTTATAAGAGCTATAAAAACCTCCAATAAGATGATTTAAAAAACAAGAACTTTAAACCAAAAACAAACAAAAAAACTCCAAGATTAAATTTGGTCCTTAAAAGTATTTAGGTGCTCCTAATAAAATCAAGATTTAAGAAGCCTTAGCACAATAATGACATTTCTCATGACCCTTCCCATTCAGCATTTGGTATTTACAGGTGGAACTAAAAAACTAAATAGAGCTTTCTGCAGTTTCAAAGAACGAGTGAGACAAAAATTTCACAATCTGTCAAAGAGGGATTATGAGAGATTACCAGGCCTTTGGAATAAACCTAAGTGTACTCTCAGAGCCAGTTAGAAACACTGAAATCTAACCTATCACAACTCACAGCAATCCTGTGTGGCAGAGTGCACAACTGATCCAGTTCCCAAGGTTGCACATATTTATGGGAGCAGAAAGCCTCAACTTTCTCTATCATAGCTGCCCATGGGTTCCAATCATTGACCTTGAGTTTATGACTAACATCCTAAATAGATGAAGAGAAAGCCAGAATTTACAAGCAAGAACTCATGAGTCAAGAGGAACTTGAGTATTATAGCTAGTTTCTGAAGACTCAGGCAAACTCAAAATCTACAAGACACTGTACCATTTCCTTGAGACACTTTAATTCTAATGAGTTATAATATTTGCAGTTGGATGTTAAGGAAGAATATTTCAAGATAGTGGCCATGAGTTTGCACTGAATTGATAGCACTTAACAATATCAGAAGGATAGGGATAAGGGAAAGAGGGATGGGGTGGGGTGGGGTTGGGAGAAAGAAAGAACCAATCACAATAATCAACACATAACCATACACCCCTCTCTAGGGGGAAAAACAACAGAAAACATGGGCATGGAGAGATAGTAGTCAGTGTAAGATATGAAAATAATAATAATTTATAATCTATCAAGGGGGGATGATGAGCAGATACCAAGAGCTCAAAAGAAAGTAAATCTCTAGAACTGAATAAAGATTACATATGTACAAACATGCCTGATGCATTCAATGTATGGATTTTATAAGAGTTCTAAGAGTTCCCAATAAAGTGATCTTTTAATAATAATAGAATAATAATAATAATAATAATAATAATAATAATAAAAGAGCAAATTAATGTTAGCCCCGAAACCCTTGGAGTATATTAGGATTAGATTCCACATTGGGTTGTTAAGCACAAGTCCAACAATTTGAACTCACCAGCCCCTCCACAGGAGACAAAGCTTTCTGCTCTCAAAAGATCCACAGCCCCTCACTCAAAAGCACTGACGAGCACATGGATACATCTCTTCATGGAAAGAATTGAAGGAAATTATGCTAAGCGAAGTCAGTCAATCACAAAAGGAGAAGTACCATATGAGTCCCCTGAGGTAAGTGTAACCAGTATGGTGGGTATAGAAGAGAAGACTCCTATACCATAACAGTTGGGCCAAGATTTAGGGTACGGGGAGGAGGGTGGACCAAACCCAGGGAAGTACATGCTGGGTGCAACACAGTAATGGGAGAAGGATGAGGAGGGAGGGAGGAAAAAAAAGAGTTCAAAAGTGAAAAGATAACAGAGTGAATAGGGCCCTGATCCATCCAGGAAGAGAGTACCACGCTTGTCTCCACAGAAACCAAAGTGGGTGAGCAGATCCAACCACAAAGCACCCAACCATGAGGGCAGTGTGGACGCATGAAAGAATGCAAGAAAAGAGAACTACAGGGCTGATGCAACCAGAGCCAGACTGACCCCATCCCTGGAAGTGGGTTGAGGGAGGGGCCAGCATGCCACACCCACAGGGAGAAAGACAAGAAGGAAGGAAGAGGAAGAGAGCTGGTCCAGTCTGACACACGATACTCAGAGGACTACACCCCTCTGGGGACCTAATGGGTCACAGAAAGGACTGGGCAAAGAACAAGATATGTCACCCTGGCTCCCTACTGAAGCAAACAGCAACACAGGACATTTCGGAGGTCACATGGTGGGGAAGCATTTCAGACTGACTCCCCCCCCCACCCCAAATAAACTGAATCAAGAAGGGAGCACTCCTGGTCAGAGAGTCAGGAGGCAAGAATGACGGGTCCGACAGTTCCTGGGGGGTACGGAGGAAGGGGGCCAAAGGGGCGTGGACAGGCTCATGGACCAGGGTGGGGAGGGGACAACAAGTGGTCCGGAATCGGTAGAAGGGAGGGTGTGGGAGGTCTGGTAGGGATTAAGCAAGGGTAATGTAACTGAGAGGAAGTACTGATAACTCCAATGAAGGAGGAACATGATGGTGGGACAGGAGGGTGATGGAAGGAAACAGAGGAAAGAACTAGAAGGCAAAGGGCACTTGCAGAGGTCTAAACATAGGCATGTACATACATAAATATAATTATCTATGATAAGGAGGGAATAAATTTAAGAACATACTTATAGGGCAAGTACTGGGGTAGGAAGTGGACCTTGGGGCCTCACCCAGGTTCTTCTTCAATGGAAAAACACGTTTGTTCTATGAATCTGGTATTCCATGATACTCACTGGCCCGATACGATCATTGAAGTAAAATGGGTGTATAAGCAAATGTGGTGAAGAAAGCTGATGGTGCCCACCTATCAAAAGATACATCATCTGGGGTCTTAAAGCCTTGAGTGTAAACAAGTAGCCATCTAGCTCAGGAGCAACAAAGCCCACCATAAAAGAAGCACACTTGTCTGTGCAATCATGAGGTGTTGAAACAATCAGGTATTAGGTATCAAAGAACAAAAATTAAAATCAATTGATTCCTTATATGATTGCTTAATACAAATGGATACAGAGGCAAACAGAGTGGAAGAAACAGATGGTGCCCAGCTACCAAATGATAAAGTGTCTGGAGTCTCAAAGTCTTGAAGATAAACGAGTGGCCGGCCGTTCAGTGCAGAAGCAGCAAAGCCCACATGGAAGATGCACACAAGCCTGTGTGATCAAGAGGGATCGAAGGGAGTAGGTATCAAGGAGTAGGTATCAAGTATCAAGAACCACATCATTATAAATGAGGGGGAGAGCAGGGTGGGGACCTAAGGCCCACTAGTGGAAACTGGTCACCCCCCTTACAGGGGAGTCATGGGAGGAGATAGGCCAGCCAAGGTGCAGTGAGGCCGTGATGAAGCATATAGCTTTCCTCTAGTTCCTGAATGCTTCCTCCTCTGGTCCCAACTCTACCTTACAAATCCAGCTGGACTGGAGAAGGTACACTGGTAGAGAGGGGTGCTGGAGATAAGGGGAACCCAGGAAAGATGACTCCCTTGGGGCCAGTGATGAGATTGGAGCTACTGGATGGGTGGAAAGAAGGTGGAGTAGAGAGACAGAACCAACTGCAAGGATATACACATAACCTCCTATCTGGAGGACAGACATTAAAGGAGTGGGCTGGGGGAGAGGTCTGGCAACTTAAGATATCACAGAACAATAATAATTTATAAAGTATTAAGGGTTGGTGGGGGAGGGAGAGCAGGGAGAGAGGGGAAAGGATGGGAAGCTGATATCAAGGGCTCAAGTGGAAAAGTGGCTATTTGGAGAATGATAACAGCAGCAGATATGCAAAGGTGCTTGGCACAGTATATGTATTTAATGTATTGTGAAAAATGATGTACGAGCTCCCAATAAAATGATTAAAAAAAAAAGATCCACAGCCTCAGAAACCCACTGGAGCAGTCCTACATGGCTAAAGGGCTCACGATGTGTCAACATTATGAGATGGCAGTGAGTTTGATGTGGGGTTAAATGCTAGGAAAAGGAGTTCTGGTGGTCCAGGGGGTGGGACTTGGGCTGTGACCCACAGAGTCTGCAGGGGAGAACAATGGCGCACCTTCTACTCCCACAGGCAGTTACCGTCTCGGAAACTCAGAGAGACGGTGTCCCCGAGGGTTGCTTGAGGTTGGCATCTACAAGATGGCAGAGAGCTAGGCAAAACAAGTGGCTGAATTACACTGAAATGTTAAACAAAAACACAGCTACAAAAGCATATAGAATGAGACTTCTAAAAGTTCACGGAAAATGGGAATTTCTGAAGCCTTCTCATATACTGTATAAGTTACCATGTAATGCTGTTGAATTATTTGATATGTCTCCTCTAACTGAACTTTGAAAGTCTCACCAAATAACTAAGTGGAAACATGCAAATAGTGTATGCACTTTAACGGGGGAATTGGTCAGTGCTGCTATTCTGCTCGATATAAGAGCAAACCATAATGGAAGCTGGAAACAAGCGTGTCAAGTCCAACGAGAGGAGCCCTGAGCAGTGATCAAGAGACTGCAGCATCAGAGTGAACAAGGCAACAGTGCGGAGACCATGAGACAGAGTATCAACTTCCCAGCCAACAAATTAAGTAAAATCAAATACCATTAGGGAGGAGGCTAGCTTGCAGAGTGAGGTGCCATTAGAATATTCATCAGCATGAAAGGAGCTTTCTAACCCCATAAGCAGAGCAGAGGCCACGTAAGCACATGGCCGAGGCCCAGAAAAGCATGGCCAGAAAGAAGCACTGTGGGCAAAAGAACGGCATCCTAAGTTTTCTATCCTTGCCTTGTTAATGTCCGCATAAACCTCCTAATCATGAGGACAGTATCATCAATGTATAATGTGTATAACGTGTGGCCATTTCACTGGATTATAGAACCCAGCAGAGAAGCAGAGTGCCATGAGGCAATTCCTATTGATATCAAAATAGGGCAAACAAGGTAGAAGACTGGAAGCGCATCTGCCCTCTCCTTCATAAGACTCATCAATAGGTGGATTAAGTTGGGTTTTGCGTCCCCCATTTTCTCATATTATGAAATCAAAACTAAGGAAAATTAGTATGACATTTGAATTCATGAGAAAACTTAACTGTGGTGATACCTAGAAAAGTAATGATCATATGGCTCTAAATCTTGCAATCAAATATCTTAGATATACAAACGATCTACCTTGATGAATGCTTCAGCGATTTAATTTACCTGTCATCAATATTAACAAAATTATTCACTTCAAATAAAAGAGAATTGTAGTAAGTGCTTTTTATGCTTTCCTGCTGTTCTTAGATGCCACGGAGTGGGCTCCAACCCACAGCAAGTCTACGCACAACAGAAGAAACATTGCACAGCCCTGCGCCTTCTCACAATTGTTCTTATGCCGGAGCCCATTGATGCAGCCACTGTGCCAATCCATCTCATTGAGGGCCTTCCTCTTTTTCGTTACCCACCCACTCTCCACACATGACGTCCTTCTCCAGGGTCTCCCTGACAACGTGTGCACAGTATGTAAGACAAAGTCTTGCCATCCTTTGCCTCTAAGAAGCAATCTTGGCCATACTTCTTTTGAGACAGATCTGTTAGTTCTTTTATCGGTCAATGGTACTTTCCTTATTCTTCTCCAGCACCATAAGTCGAATGCATCTATTCTTATATAGAGGATTTTTAAATGCTTTCTAAATACAGTACTTTTTAATACAAAGAAACATTATTTATACACACACAAACACGCACACAACTTAGGTAAAGGTAGGATTATTTTACTATGATCCAAAGCAATTATAATTCTAGCATCTTGCCATAAGAACACGCTCTACATCTACAGAGAAGTATGTGTACAAGTTCACTAAATCATTGCATATAAAAGAAAATTCTTAAGAACGGAAATGCAAAATCATATTAGATTCTTCTGAATTGACACAAAAACATGTTCAAAATATGGTACTGACTGGAAAACAATAGTTGAGAAACATTATGTACAATACAAACTTAGGAGAAAACATAAGTCACATTGTTATATTCTAGAACAACGATTGGCCAGTTATCACATGTGGGCCAAACTGAGCCTGCCATTTGTTTTGTTATAGATTGTATTACAGAGTCATGCCCACCTGTTTATATATTATCACAATTGCTATATACTACGACTACGCTGAGTTGAGTAATTGCTACAAAAACGGAAAAGTCACCAGAGTCTAAAACATTTACTATCTGGCCCTTCAGAGAAAAAGAATGATATTAGAAAGATATGTCTTTCTTCTTGTATTATTACATTTCTATGCTTTGAAGTTTTATAATAAATATTGCCTTTAAAGGACATAGAAGAGGCTGAGCCCCGGTAGCATTGTGGTTGTGGGCAGGACTGAAGCCCACTGGGATGGAGGTTCAATCCAGTAATGGCTCCACAGGAGCAAAGGTTGAGCCTCCTACTCCCACCACCAGAGGGCAGTGATGCCCCCCCCAAAAAAAAAACAAAAAATAAAATAAAGGACATAGAAAGGCTTTCTGTTCATCTCTCACTTTTTTCCTAAATGTACTAAAACTAATTCACTCTGCTTTTGGATTTGATCCTAGGTATGCATTACCAGCTACATCACACCCAAACTGTCTCCCAATTACCTCAGATGTCAATGCACTACCTTGTCTACAATTTGGAGATGGAGTAATCACGGTAGTTTTTATTCAAATGCAAATAAACAGTACACATTTGGACAATACACATAAAAATACTCCCTGGTGTAATTTTAAAACCTAATGAATAACTTCCTGTAATTCTATAGTCAGAGAAAGCAATGGCTTTCACAAGCACAGAAGTGAAATACTGGTTTGTGCCTCTTAGCTTCCCTCTGGAGACCACGTCTTGACATTAGCAACAGTAAAGGGCCAGCTGCACTCAAACATTAATTGATTTGATTAGTCAGTGGCCCAACCACCCTCACAGTCCCTGCGCAAGTGACCTCAAAGTTTAGCCTCCTTCTGCTTTTCTACCACCTTCCTCCAGGACCCTATCAAATCATTGATCTTGTCACTATATCTTCTGTACCTAATTTAGGTTCTTTATTTTTACTGTATACACCATAAATATCAAATCTTAATAATTTTATTCAGATAATCATTGAAAATATTCTTTTGGATATTTACTCGGATATTTTTACATCATTGTCCAGAATAACCCTTCCTTTTGAATAGCTATGACGTATTTACTATGACGATGAAATAGAGCGCTATGTCACTGCCGGACTGTCAACTGCAAGGTCCGTGGTTTGAACTAACCAGTACTGCACCAGAAAACTACGAGGCTATCTGCTGTTGTAAAGATTTACAATCTGCCAATCCAGAGTTGCTGTGGGTCAAAATCTGCTTGATCATAGGGGTTTAGTTTGGGATTTCATGAAAATAGATGCCCTGAAGTATTGTACCTCTAACCAGAAGGTCAGTGATTTTAACTCACCTATAGCCGGAAGAAAGACACAGATGTGTGTTTTCATAAGATAAAATTCTTGGAAACTCAGTTCTACTCTGTCCTATAGGGTAGCTATGAGTCAAAATCAACTGGACAACACTGGATTTGGTGTTTTTAGTGTTAGTGAAAACTAAGCTAAACCACATGAATAAATTTTCTATTTTAACCAAGGAAAAACAAATGACATGAGAACGATTCCAGCTTTAAACTCTACCCTAAGTGGACATCTTCCTAAATTGAGTCATGGTGTTGGGTAACTCCCATGAGTACAAGCAGAACATAGACTATCTTCAATCAAATAAAGTACAGCAATAACAACACAAGAGTCATTCTTTTTAAAAATATGCTATCATTCTTCAATTCAGTTGTGTTACATGGGGAAGGAGAAGGGGTAACAAACCCCCTGTGTGTTAGTCCAAGTAGACTAGGGGGAAAAATCCATTGACACACATATGTATATAAGAGAGGCTTATATACAAGAGCAAGTGAACATTGAGAGAAACATCCCAACCCAGTCCAGTACAAGGTCATAAGTTCGTTATTAGCCCGTATGTCCAATTGCAATCTATATAGTCTCCTTCAGACTCATGAAGCACATGCATTGACACCAGGACAATCACAGGCCAGTGGGTGGAGAGTCTTGTGAATCCAGTGGTGGTAGAAGCATCTCAGTGCTGGCAGATGACTTCACCAGTTTCCAGGGCTCAGGGTCTCTCAGCATGCTGCCATCTGTCTTGTCAGTTGCAATGTCTCCCAGGGAGTCAGCCTTCTGTCTTGTCAGGAGAGCATCACCAAGGGACTGAGGAGTGAATCTCTCACCTCCAAGGGAATACAGCAGGATTTCCCAGAATTCTCAGGAGAAAGCCACACCCACACAGAGATCTCATTGGCTATCTCCAGATTGACAAGCTAGACCCCACCCCTACACTTTTATTCCTCAAACTGACACCAGATTAGGTGACTGCCAAACCATGATTTTATTGTATTTTACAAGAATCAACATCAGCAGATGAGAAAAGCTTCTACTGACCTTCAAGGAGTTGCCAAATTGTGGGAGACCCAGTGATAAAACCATGTGGCATGAAACTACAGGGAGTATCTGGGAATTGAGCATTTACAACAGCAAAGAAACTGGGATCTCAATCATAAAGTTGCAAAGAAATAGGTACTCTCAAATGACAGGGAAGCATGCTTAGAAAGGAAGCCCAAGATCCAGAGAAGAACAGACCTGGGCTGTCACCTTGATTCCAGCCTGGGGTATAAACACTGAACAGGGTGTCCAGTTTTAGTGCGTCCAGATTCCTGGGGTATGCTGTGTTTGTTTTTGTTTTGTTTTGTTTTTGTATGCTATTTTTAAAGCTATGTTTGTGGCACTATCTCTGCCTGCACAACTTTATACTTTGCTTGCGTACATGTCTTAGTCTCAAGGGCAGGAGTGTTCCCATGAGAAAACATTACAATGAGTCTACTGAACTAGAAGTTAAGACTGCTACCTGATCATTGTGGACTGTGAATTAATAAACAAAAAAATGAGCCACTGGACTGTTCTCACGGAGAAACTAATCTGCTACTGCAGGGAGTGAGAGAGGAAAAAGCATGCCTGGAATACAGTATACCTCTAGGGCAACTCTTAGTATAAAGGTAAGCCCAAAAGTATTGCTATAGAAACCACTGTTAAAACTATCAAAATGCAAAATTATTGCTTCTCAGTATATCCTCCATATATGTCTATATACCTATGATGGCATTGTTTTCATCTAACCCTTACCAAAGAAACTTCAATGTATAGCTATAAAAACAGCAGTTTTGTAATTTTTCAGGTACTCAAAATGTTATTCCCTTGCAATGTTCTTGGAGGGCTAGGTACAACAGTCAAAAGGGAACTATCAGTGGTGCAGAATGTGTGGGATAAGGGTTATCAAAGAGATTTTCATAGGACAACCTTTGTTACCCTGAAAGAATGAGCAGGTTCATTCAAGATCCCAACTTCAGTAGCTATCTCATGAATAGTACTTCTGCAGTCTTCTTCCATCAGGTTCTTGTCTTCGGCCACAGATTCATTGTTTGCAAAGGCCAACAGTCTTCCCTTTCTTGGCTCATCTTTGAGGTCTTCCCAACTGTCAGTGAACCATTTGGTTCATCTAAAACTGTTTAAGTGGAGCCGTTTCCTGTAAACTTGTTACACAGGTTAGTGGCTTGGGAGTATGCACTCCTGTAAGCTTTGTTAAATAAAAAATATTAGCTCTAACCTCAAAATTGAATTTTCCCACGTCACACAAAAAAATCTTTTCTTAAAGTACGTTAAGAAATCTGGGGCTAAGCCCCGGTGGCGTAGTGGTTGAGTGCAGGATTGTGGCCCATTGGCTTAGCGGTTCAAATCTAGCAGCAGCTCTCCGGGAGGAAGGCTGGGTAGCTCCCACGACCACCATAGGGCAGTGATGCGCCCCCCCCCCCAAAAAAAAGGGAAAACAAAACAAAAGAAATAAATCCATGCATGTATGGATATTGCAGAAGCAATATTTTACATAAAAACAGATGACATGCAACAACATGGGCTTGAACTATGGGAGTAGACTTACACACAGATTTTTTAAAATACTGGAGACACTTGTCTCTGAATAAGCAGTGCCTCACCAGTTAATCATGTATCACACTAAAAAATGATTGCCTTGTGCTCATTGCACTACTGTCAACCTTGGACTAAACCACGAGACTTAAAGTGCCAATAGTGATATTGGATGTGATCCTAATAAGATAGGTCATGACATTATAAGAAAAAGTTGAATTGTTAAATATGTACAGTTGATTGAGGTCTGCAGCTGAAGCTGCTCCATTTCAAGATAAATTAATCCTACTTGAGCACAGTAAAAAGGGAAACTCATGAAGTCTTCACTACATTTCTGCAGGTAGGCACAAAAATCATACATTTTTTGCAAAAGCACTTTATCTCGCATTCAATATGCAACTTTTATGTGGATGCAACATATAACATTCAAAATGTATGCTAATTAACTGTATATGGTATTGATAAGGTTTTGGGTCAACAACAGGCTATTATTAGTTGGGGGATGACTGTCCAAAGCTACACGCGGAGTTTCTTTCACTGTGTGAGTGGGCAGTTCTCTCTAAGTCCCATGTTATGCAAAGATTAACTGTAAAGTAAAACCAAAGAAAGCAAAAAGCTGTGTAAGGCAGAGACCTGTCAGAGGAGAAAAACTAAAATTTCCAGTAAGTACACCCTGTCAAAGTCCCAAAGTTGTGAGACCTTGAAAAACTAGGAAATGCCATCTAGTTCAAATTCTCGCAGATTCCTGTGTGTGTGTGTATGTGTGTAAAGTACACAGACCTTACACATATGCACATACAAAGTGAGACAGATAGGTTTACACTAAGCAAATAGCTCACATAATTGGAAGTCAAAGTGACAAACGGGATTAATGTGATTGGATTTATATGTCTATTTGGTTCAGCAATAGTGTTCAGCTGTTTGGTCACACACTAGTTAGATGCTGCTGTGAGGTATGAGGGGGTACCCTCAAAAAAACTATGTAGTAAGTTTTTTTTTTTTTTTTTTACAAAACAACCTTATCACCTTCAAAACTCCATTATACAAAATACATTTGTCAAATCTGCAATCCCATTCTTGGAAATATTTTTCAAATTCATGTTTGGATGGCTGACAGCATTTCCCTCATTTTTCTCATCCCTGTTTATATGTCAACAAATGGCTATCCTTTCGTATCCCGTGGAGTGAAGTCAGGTGAGTCTGGTGCATGGGGCAAGAGAGGAATGCTGTTTTTTGCCAGAAACTTTGCCAAAAGATGGGTGAGTGAGCAGGTGCATTTTCAGACCTTGTTTGTCGCACATCCTTATGCTATCTTTTCAGAATCTCTAAATAGAAAGCTTGATTAACAGTTTGACCCAGTAGAATGAACTCCAAATGTACAAGTAGACATTTCATCTCTTCCAAAAGTTCACAGACAGCCAGAACAAGGTTTGTCATCAACTGACATTACACCTTTTTGAAATGAGAAAATCATTAATACACTTCAGTTCTTCCCATAGCTGTGTTCAACATCACAACAGTTTCCATGGCAGGTTTTCCCTTAGCAGAAAACAAAATTTCACAGATGAATACTGTTCTCTTAAATCAGCCATCAGAAAAATGAGGTTCAAGAGAAACTGCTTTTATGAAAAAATTCAATATGAATAGAGAAAACCTGTCTCAGGTGACACTTCTGGGTACACTAACTCAGATACTTGCCTAGAGGAGTTATTTTAGGTTTGGGGCAGTTTATTCTGGGGGGGTTGCCCCTAGGATTTTGTACAAGTGTCTAAAATGTATAGTGGCCATATATACTTGAGTATTAGCCGAGTTTTTTCAGAACATTTTTAGTGCAGTTTTTGTGATAAAATTAGGTGCTTCAGCTTATATTTGGGTCAGCTTATACTCAAGTGTATACTGTAATTGGTTTTAGTAAGAGATATAACTCTTGATAATTTGGTAGTTTCTTCACCCAATCAGTTTAATCTCTTAGAGAGAAAACAGCAAGGTTCCCAAAGTAAGAAAAGAAGCCATGGTGGCATAAAGGGATACATGTTAGGCTGCTAAGCACAAGGCCAACAGTTCGAATGCTCCAGTCACTTCATGGAAGAAAGTCTCACTTGAAAACATTTACCATCTTGGAAATGCAAAAGCACAGTTCTAATCTGTTGTACGTCAGAAACGACCCAATGGCAGTGGATTTAAAATTGTTTTCATTGAAAGCATTTTTGGTTAAAAGAAGATGAAATTGTGCTTTTTTTTTTCTTTTGTCACATCACTAATTGAAGCTGAACAACAGGAGAGGTTGCCGCTTCACCCCAAAGTGGTGTTTTTTAATCTGCCCTTTTTGATGGTTCAGTGGGTCACTGGCAAAAGGCCCACAGAGTGCTTTTAAAAGGGGGAGAAATTCTGCTTTAAGACTAGGGTAGAAATCCTGGCCGAATGCAGAGATTTCAGACTTGATACTCCCTAAGATATGAACCAATTTCTTAAAATAAAGCTTTATAAATATGCAACAAATACATTCAGTCCTATTTGTTCTGCTTCACATTGGAAGAACAAGCAAAGGCCTCCAACCCCATTTTCTCTCCAGGTTTTCAGAAAGGGAGTTCCTGGATAGTAGGAATAATTAATAATGTCAGACCCAATCCAGGGACCTTTTTGTCTTGCCCAAATAAATGCTTCCTTGGTAAAAATAAATAAGTAAATAAATAAGTAATGCTCCATGTCTCTATATTTACACTGAATGTTCATCCTCATTGCATACAGACAAGCCTACCTCGGGAATATGGGAGATGCATTCAACACTACCACAATAAAGACAATGTTGCAATAAAAAAAGAAATAATTTTTAAAAACCAATGTATTCAGATGCTAACTAAAAGACAAACAGTTCTGTGTGTACCTCTAGGCATCTCTTGAAGAAAAGTTTGACAATCGACTTCTGAGGATCCACTGAAAACTTTATGAGGTACAATTCTATAATGGCATACATGAAACTGAGGGCAACTGGTCATTACTTCTGTCCTTTTCCTCTAAACTTGCATAAACATATGTAATATCTGTTACTGGATATATGTACAATGACATATATGTGTGTGTGCAGAAAATTTTGCTTAACACAGATGGAGTCTGGCTGTATAATCTTGTTGTGTTAGTCTGGGTAGACCAGAGAAACAAATTCATAGACATTGCAAGAAAGAGGTTTATATACAAGAGCAATTGAATATCAAGAATATTAAGAAAACATCCTAGCCTAGTCCAGATCAAGTCCATAAGTCCAATATTAGCTCAAGTGTCCAAAAACAATCAATAAAGCCCTCTTCATATTCACGCAATACATGCAATGCTGAATGCAGGAGGATGACAGGCCAGTGGGTTGGAAGTCTTCTGGATCCAGTGGTGTAAGCAGCTCAGTGCTGGCAGGGGTCTTGATGTGGCTTCTCTGGCTCCAGAGGACTGAGTGCATCAAGGTAAGTTCATGTGGCTTCTCCATCTCCCAGGGCAGAGTGCCCTGTGTCTTGCCAGTGCAGCATCTCTCAGGGAGTGAGCGCTGTCAGTAAAGATCTCCAAGGGAGTGAGCCCAGAGAAAGAGTCTGTCTCCCAATTCCAAGGAGGAAATTCAGCAACTCCCAGAATTCTAAGAAGGCCATGCCACACAGAGTCCTCATTGGTTATGACCCAATTGAAAGAACAGACTCAACCCCTTCACTCCTAATCCTCTCAACTGACACGAGATTATATAACTACCAGTGTTATCTATATTCTTAACAGGTACACACCATTATAACAGAACTCTCACAGGGGGTTCCCATAGATGGAATGCAGCATCACTTAGATTCTTATTCAGAGACCATTTGCTTTCTCATTCTCTGCCCTGATAACTAATATCACTGCTATCTACCCAGTTCCTGAAGCAAAAGGATTAGTGATATTTCACTCTTCCATTCTCTTTCATAACCAATAGATTAAATACTGCCCATTTCACCTCTACAACGACTCTCAGAGCTGTTTCTCCTGGCTAGATCCCCAGTGCACTATTTCTAGCACTCAGCATCATGGCTTCAATTATTACAACTTCCACTCTAACTACTTTCCGTTGGTCTTATTTATTTATTTATTTATTTGTCAAAGGCACATTTGTAAGATATGATCATCATTATAGACTTGAAAATTCCAGTCACCTTCTGTGGTATCTACATATATGGTGTCAACTTGTGAAGGGGTGGAATCCAGCCTGTCAGGTGGCAGTTTGATGACCTCATTAGGCGGTACTAACAAGATAAATAGCTCGCTGGAGACCGGACACGCAAAGACACTCCCTGAGAGATATTCCTGTTGGCAAGACACATGGAGAGGCAGTCAGAGGCAGCCAGAACCCTGGAACTGGAGGAGCCATGGGGAGACCCACGCCAGTACTGAGATGCTTATACCACCACTGGATCCACAAGACTTTCCATCCTCTGGGCTATGATCCTCCTACATTTGGTATCATTGCATGGCTGTGTGAGTCTAACAAGGAATTTATGGACTGTTACTGATATGTGGGGTGATATCAGACTTATGGACTTGATCTGGGCTGGGCTGACCTGGGCTGTTTCCTCAATATACCATATAGGCTGAGTTTTTTCAGCACTTTTTTAATGCAGTTTGTGTAGTAAAATTAGGTGCCCCAGCAGATAGTTGGTAGGCTTATATTTGAGTATATTCAGTACATTTGCTTTTTTATATAAAACTCTGTCTTATACACATGAGTGTCTATGAATTTGTTTCTCTAGTCTACCTGGACTAACACACATTCCCACGACTGACAGAAATAAACACATTTCAGAAACAGTCTCATTGTCACTGAAGTAAATACTCTCATCACTCCCCTGACAGAAACTGCCCTCCCAGCCATTATTCTCTGAACTCAAATGACCCTCCCCATATTCCTTCTGGCCTACATTACTAATCCCTCAAAAATCAACCTTAAAATTCAACTGCAAATCAACTTCTCTGCAAAATGTTTTCTGAAACTATCCCTGCTTTTATAATGAATTCCACACCAAAGTACCCATGGTTCTTTTGAAGCATTTACTACAATCTGTCACTCTTATGTATAATTCCGCATGTATCAGTTACATATTCCAAAACTTGTCTTCCATGCTAGATTCCGCCTAGATTAGGTTATACATTAAATATATGTCCACTGTGGAAATCCTTAAGGAATATCCACTTATGCCAGGCAACTCTCAACTATGGACTATAAGAAATGCAAAGATAAAATTATCTTTAGGAAATTTACATATAACATAGAAGTTAGGAATGTATACAAATATGTAGGTGGTATAAATACCGTGAGGTTTTAAAACATTTTCTTCAATACTTCCCAAGCTGTCCTCCTATATTAGTGATTCCTTCTTCATGGTTTCCTACTCTGATACACCTCTAAATTTCCTAGCATCAAAAGTCAGGTGGATCCTTTCCTCTATCTAACCTATAATCTCTTGTTGCCTAAATTTCTCTAACTCTACCCCCCCCCCTCATGTATGTGAAACTAAATAGTCCAATGGGCATTTCAAATTTAACATCTCCTGTGGGAAACACTGAGGAAAATATGACCATAACTTATATTCCCTAACTTATAATAGAGAAATCTAGAAAGGTAATATTCCACAGTAGGAAAGACACCACTTTGCTAAGTTAGAGATAAAGTCCAAGTACATTGCCCTGCTTTAAATATCATTCCGAAAGATTCTCCCCTAACAACTATGCTGTATAATGTGAGCACCTGGCTGATTCTAGCTCCCTTTGAAAGCATTCTTGTTATTCCCTCCCGCTGCGGCACCCATCCCACCTCAAGTCTTCCCGCAATGCAGGTTTTGGCCTTCCAGACCTGTGAGCTCAGGGACTTTATTGTGATTACCACCAACCTTGTGACTTATATGACTCCTGAGTTTGCATGTCTTATAGCTACCTATATGCATCCCAAAATAGTAAAGCCCCTCTTCTTTCTGCACAGACCTGGCTGCTGGGATCATGGCCATCCCAGAGGTGAGCACGCTACCATGAAATGTGTCTGACTTCTTTACTTTATCTTCTCTTCTATCTTCCATGACCGCACTATGATGGTTATGTATTATTCACCATACAATTTCATCTACGGATCCCTTGGTTGTCAGAGGCTTGTTTACTCTGACAATCTTCAGAGATGAACTCTGAATTCTATCTTCCTGCTCCAGTCTTCCCCCACCCTCAATAAAGAGCATCCAAATGTACTCAGACCAATGCTAGGAACTGTCCTTTGACACTGTCAAGTTGGTTTTGACTCCGAGTAGTCACATGTGACAAAGCACAACGAACTTTTAAACACTGCACCACCAGGGCTTCTTGCTTCCCTCCTACTTGGTTCAAGTACACACAATCCTCATTCTGTCTGCATAAAGGTCCATGCCCTTGCTGTGTCCTCACTCTAAAATGCCCAGCCCCAGGACAAAAATCGTTGCTGAGTTGTCTTCATTCAAGTCAAGGGTCTTTTCTGCATAAGTCTTACTGTCTCATACTGCTAACATCACCCTGTTTGTCTCTAGCCTTTCTAACTGTGAGAATTATCTTTTGTCTCTAGGCCTCTACAAGTGCGAGAATTACTTCATTTGCTTGCTTTTTACTATTTGTTCTCTCCTCCAAGGCGGCACAGAATGACACTCACATGCACCCCCAAACCACACAGCAATACCTGGCAAACAGAAGGAAATCAGTAAAAAGGAACAAAATAAATGGGAGGAATGAGTGCTACAAGTAGGCTTCAACCAGTCATGTATCTTTCATATCATTTTGCCATGAAATTTTTAAGCTCGCTCATATAAACCCTCTCCCATATCGTCTTTTTGCCTATTACATCTAAAACTTTAATTTCCATAAGACTCAGTTAAGATTTCTTTTCCTGTAAAGAATATTCCAAAAATCTATACAGTACGTGAATCCTACACCTAACATTTACTATGTATACTGAATATGTTACACTTTCTTATATAGTATCTGATAGTCTATTACCAAAGCAAACTCACTGCTCTCTAGCTGACGTGGACTCAGAACAACTAGTTTTTCAGGCTATACCACTTTACAGAATAGAAAACCCCACCCTTTTCCCAAAGAGCAGCTGGTGATTTTCAACTTATGCTTAGCAGTCACACTCATAATCACTACACCATGAGGTCTCCTTATAATCTATTGCATTTATATGTCTATTACTCTGTTCTCCTAATTAGACCACATAGTATTTGAGGAAGCACATCTTTACTGACTCTTCTCTTTCAATCAGCCATAGAATCTAGGACAAAGTAAATGAAAAGTTTTAATTATAGGAAGCATCCTCAAAATGTTGGTTATGCTGAAAAGAAAATTAAAATCTAAATGCAGATAAAAATGGTGTGCATTCTTATAAGAGCAAAAATAAAATATGTATAATTTATACATACAGCGCCCGAAGAAAAGGCGTGTGTCAGCTATGGGAAAGAAACAGCCCTATCAAATGGCCAAACAGGAAAGATTCGCACCAGAGGCTCCATAAATAACAGTAATGATGACAGCCAAGTCCCATAACTGTATTATAGTCCATTGTCCACATCTGATTATACTAGTCTAGACTTTGGGTAAGCACAGACAGGCATTTTCACCAAGAGTTTTCCAATATTCCTGCTTTGTTTCCAGGGTTTTCTGTGACCCCCATTAGCAGCAACTGTCAGATATTTCCACTTAACATGTTCCTCATCGAGGGAAAAAGAGAGTTAGCAGTTTTCTGTATCTTAACAACTCAGAGTGTGGAAGCAATGTTCCTGAATTGGCAATTCTAATTCCTTTAGGAGTAACTATAGAGGAAGACCACAAACAGAAGTGGGGGGAAGTGGGAGCTGTATTTGGTTTCCAAACTCTTACTTTGAGAGTAAGTAAAATCTAACATCTCACACTCTCATCTCCACATATTAATGGAGCCTTTACACGAACCCTGCAGCATTGTTCTGCAGCCCTTCACTTCACTACCTACCTCTCCTTGCTCCTCCCTCTCCTGCTCTCTCCCACATACCAGGTATGTGCAAGAGCAGGAAAATGCTCTTTTATTGGCATCTTTCTCCTTTCTGAGGTAAAATTGCAAAAAAACATAACAGTGCTTCTCAACTTTCCTAATGCCGTGACCCATTAATACGATTTCTCATATGAAGATGACCCCCCAACCATAAAATTATTTTTTCCATAAAATTATTTTGTTGCTACTTCCTAGCTGTAATGTTGCTACTGTTAGAAATTGGGCAACCTCTGTGAAAGGGTCGTTTGACCTCCAAATGGGTCACAACTCACAGGCTGAGAACCGCTGCTTTAGAAGAACAGACTGATGACCAACAAGAGTTTTGTCTTGCTTTCTTTTAAATTTTTTAAATAAATTCCATACATATTAAAAAAATTTTAATTCCATACATATTTAAGACTATTGAGCTAGTTCATATTGAGCTAGTTCATTCTCAATTTATATCCAGCACACAAGATGTTCACACAAGATGTTGTCTACATCTTCTGTAAATTGGGAAGATTACAAGGCACAGTCACAGTTTATTAATACTAGGATGGAAATCCAAATACTCCACACAGTATTTCTCCCAGAGAATTTATCAGCCTTCTAATTTAATAATAATTGTTACATTTAGTACTAATGTCACAGCCTATTCTCCCAGATTGGTTTGGCACTACAGCCCTGACTTGAGCTTTTTTAAAAGAGGACCTTGTGGTAGGAGAGACCTAAGGAAAGGCAATAGCAGGGCATTCCACAGGAAAGCATTGCTCAGGAGTATGAAAGTACTTTTTCCCGAGAAATGCATGCAGAGGGGGAGAGGGATGTCAGACGCAAAAACACTGAGGGAGACAATTCTGCTGAGGCCCACTTGGGATTCAGGTTCAGATGCCTCTGCTGCAGGGCTTTCATACCCTCCGTTTTCTCCTCCATTCCTGCCTGTCCTTCCCTGCCAACAGTTTTCCCTTAGCCTTTCAGAGACACTTGGTCTATTAGGTACCCTGACCCTTCTGTTGAAAATGGTCCCTATTCTACCTTCCCGTTTTAACTTCCCATGACACATAGCACCTTCGGGCCTTAACAAGCTTATTTATTTTTCTATTGACTTTCTCTGCCAATTAGAATAACATGAAGGTTTGAAAAAGGAGAGTCCATTTCATCCTCTGCTGCATCCCCAGAACCAAGGCACAGATCTGCGAGTAGTGTGCATCAATATTTACTGAAGAGATGAAGGACGTCAATGGTTTTCTATCTTCATGTTACTCTTCTCAAGATTTAGTTTCTTCCTTTGGCGGCCTGCCCCAATTTGCCTCCCTAGTCTCCTGCAGTCATTTTCCTTCAGTATAGTAAATTATTCCACTCATAAGTAAACTGTTATGGTTTAAAAATAACATCTATGGGGTTGAGTCCTGGTGGCTTAGTGGTAGTTTGTAGGACTGTGGCCCACAGGGTTGACAGTTCAAATCCAGCAGCAGCTCTCCAGGAGCAAAAAATAAATAAATAAAATAATTAAAATAACGTGTGTAAGATTATAAAACTTTCATACAAATAAAAGCACATTCTACAGGCATACAGGGTCTAAACACCTTTACTCAAAGGTATGTGTATGTGTGTGTGTTTATATATTTATACACACACATTTGACATTGCTAAGTAAGGGCAAACAACATATCCTACTCTGTCAAACAATCTCAGCACTGAAAGCTAGTACTTTCAAATTGAAAAAAAAAAACACACAATTCAAATGCAGCACCGCTATCATATGTGGTAAAATGAAAATAGAAAAAAAAAAACTTAGGTCACATTTACAATGTAAAGTGAAAAAAATTATCTTTAGACTACAAAATGGGAAAAATGTGGAAAAACTATTTGCAGGTAAAATTATCAAAAGAAGCCTCACATAAAAAATGTGTCAAAAAGTTATATTAACCACAAATTAAGATAAAACTAGAAAACTGAAAATAATTTGCTCACTTTATTGCTTTAATTCAAAGCATAAGATAAAAATAAATAATCCTAATTAAAGGTAGAAAATCCTAGTCTTCTTGGAAAAGCCACTAAGTCTCTTCAAAATTATTAACATTGATTTCAACAGTCCAATCTTTAAAAGGCACAGCAGCACACAACTAATTCTAAACCATTCATACACCTTCTACTCAGACATCAATTCAGCCCAGGATCTACAGCACATAAAGATGAAAGTCACCTCCCAATAAATCTGTGAAACAATGATCTCTGGTTCTTCCCCTTCAAATAATACCATCTCCAAACAACTCTTTATAAACTTTAATGTCTTCATATGAAAAAATCTGTATACATCATGTTCAGGTATTTTTTTTTCACAGTGTCCAAAAGAATGTCTCTGCCTACATTCATTTTGTCTAACTTGGCACAGATGATAGTCCAGCCAGATGTTTAAAGAGGTATAGTAATATACTCTTTTCTTTTTACCAAAATAAAGCTCAAATCCAAAATATCAAAGAAAAATCCCAAAGTAGTCAGAAGGAAATGAAGTTTTTTTTCCTCCCGCTCCTTCCTCTCTTCCTTCTCAACTTTCCTCTTTCTTTCCTTTCCACTTGCCCTTTCATTTATTCTTCTACTTACTCCACAAGCATTTATTATAACTTCACAATATTTAGAGAAGGAAAAGGCTGGAAGTGCTAAATGAATGGTCAGAAAGCAGTAGTGCAGTATAAGCAGCTGAATAAAAGTACTGGAAAGAGCATGCCTTTTATGAAGGGTATTTACATATTCAGACACAAGTCCCAGATAACGCTAGAATAAGCAGACTCTGACTATCCCCCCGAGGATAATTAAGCAATATGCTCAGCAGTGTGAGAGGTAATCTGCCCTATCTGTGCTTTTCAACGAAGAGGAGAAGAGCTATCCGGCAGCATTAGATTTAAGAGTAAAATCCTAAGAGGTTACAGAAATTCCCAAAATGTTTTTTCAGTCAACTAAGCCCAGCCCTTAATTACAAGTCATTTTATTAACTGCTAATGTATTTAATAGATAATAAAATTCAAGATGATAATTTAAAACTTAAAAATTTTTAATGAACATTGACACATTTAAATTAAATCTCACAGTCTACTGCACTGCCCTGATTGGTACCATCAGAAGTTAAATTTTTATCAGGCAAGGGAATTATAGGATTTACTTTAAAATATAAATGAAGTAGAAACACTGAGAAGAAATCAGGAAAAAATGATGCAGGTAAACAAGAAAACTGACAAGAAAACATTGGGATTCTTGGACAATCTCAACCAATATGAATTTTACTGATAGATAACTTGCACTAGCTTTTAGAGAATTCTGGTGTCAAGAAGCAAACACAGATCACTTAAAGATTATGGACTCCACCGGATGATCATATTTAGTCAATGCATCATTGCCACTAGACTTACAAGTCAAACAAGTTGTCTGGAAAAAGCCTCAAATTATCAATACACCATTATAAGTCTCACTGAGCAGTGCTAATACTAAGCGTTTGTGCAGGGCTGCCTACCACAACGTCAAGTGCTCAGAACATTCTCAGCAAGTATTTGTTGGATGAACAACAAAGCAGGCCAGCAGAAAAAAATGGAAGCTATAGTAGCTATAGGTATTTGGCTGTCCAAGTTAAGACCCATTTGGTTTCTAAATTTTGGAAGTGATGATTTCAATATTTCCATTAATGCCAGTAGTAAGAAAGAAGAGCAGATGAAAGGAAAACAAAGTGAAAACTCCTATTTTGTATGACTGAGAAAAGATATTATGAGATTTCTTGACAAATTATTGAAATGGAAAAGGTCAGCAATAATTTCATGGAATTAGTTTAATTAAGGAAATTTCAATTATATTGAATATAACTAGGTACATTTTTACGGGAAGAAAAATCAAATCAAATTCACAAATGAATCAGTTCAAGTTCAATACACAATAATGATGGAACATAATGTATTGCAATTTAGTGTTAACATTGAAATATAAGATTCCATTCAGAAAATTCAAGTGAAATGGTGATGGTTATACACTATTTCTTATTAACAGTCTATCAGTGGCTCACAGACTACTTGAAAACCCATAAAAGAATTTTAAACTATTTAAATAAATCTGCACCATAAAGTAGAAAAAAAACCTTTCTAGCAATCACACATTTTTAAAATAGAAGGTAAAATGATTCAATGACACACAAAACATTGATAAAATAATAATATTTTCGTTCAAAGGTGTGGAAGGTCAGCCTTTTAAAAAAACTGAAATCTTCCATTATTATGAATTATTGCACTGGAGAATTACTATTTTAATTACTAATTAGCTCTATGAAATATTTTTAAATGCTATTCTATTTACCTAAAAATATCAAATGAAATAAAATCTATCAAACATTGGATTTACAGAGAAAGTACCAATTAAACATGTAAGTTAGGAGGAATATTTCTATCAGACAAACAATTACTTTTGTCTGACCTAAGTAATTGATTTGCTAAGGATACCCATCAAGTTCAATAAACCTTAGGTTATCATCTCAGTCTGTAAAGGGTTTTCATGTTATTTACACTAATAAAACATTAATCAAGAGTCAAATTTATAGCACTACTCTATAAATAAGGTCAAGGTAGGTCAGACTTCTATAATAAGGGAAAAGAAGGCTGATTTTGAGAGAGAAAAGAAAAACACTCTTACTACACTTTTGCCCCTGGGATAAGGCCAGGGGCTAAGCTACTACACAAATGCTACTTCACAAATCTATTCTTACATAAACTGACTTAACCTTTTGATATTCATGTAATCCATTCATTTAGGAAAACTAACCCCTGGTTTATTCCTTGAAAAATATAACCAAACCATTAAATTACTAATAAAAATTGCAAATATAATTCTCCAGTTTATTACTAAATGTAAATTATCTTTCTACCAGTTTACTTTTAGTACTTATTTAAAATATAAAGGCTAAATATCTTCTATTGTATAAGCACTTAGGAAAGTCAACAGCTCCTAACCATAGGAGACTCCCAAATTCAAATAGAGTAAGTAAATCATAGAAATGACATTATAAAAATATAGTACCAGGCACAACAGAAAAATATGTAATTCAAATAATATGTGATGAGACTCCAAAATGTTCATGGAAAATACAATGATAAATTCATAGAACGTTTATCCCATTCATATAAGACACAGTCTACAGTCTGAAATCTGGATATTTGGGAACTTAAAAGCTAATTTCTTCACAAAATGTGGAAATATTTGTTAAATATGTACATATTATTATGTAAATATATATGTATAGATAGATAGATTCATTTTCCCCCTGATTAAATATACAAGGAATTATCATTTGATTACTATCAGGATTATCTCTATTAAACAAATATATGTTTAAAATGGAATGTCAAACACCTACAAAACTTCACAAAGATGAATTTTTTGTAACACTGATTGAATTAAAATTATTAATGATGTAAAAATCAATTAGACACAGAATTAGGTACTGCTTTAGGAAAAATGGAAACCCAGGGGCAGTGCAGTCAGAGATTTTACTGGGAGAGGCAGAAAAGGTCAGCCCCAAAAAGGAATGAACGAAGAAGCAATCTTTTTCATAGAAATGAGGTGAAAAGGACCTCTGAAATAGGTTTCAGGAAAAGATTCTCTCCTAGACATCTGTCTCTGAGATAATAAATAAGCACACATACTAAAAACAAGAGGGGCAGATGCAGATGGACAGAGAATTGTCCATATATGAAGAAGTAAGGAGATAAACAAATCCTATCCCAGAAAAGCAAGCATAGAACTGGACCAAAATAAGTAACATTTCAGGAGAAAGAAAATTTGCCATCAACAAAATTGCTAGTAATTTTATTCACAAAAACATTTCCAAAAGGACCATGGGTCTCCATTCATGTACTACCTCAATGCAAGAACACTTTGTTCTATTAAACTGACATTCCATGATGCTCACCTTCTCCACACGAATGCTGAAGACAAAATGGGTGCATAAGGTAATGTGGTGAAGAAAGCTGATGGTGCCTGGTTATTAAAAGATAAATCATCTGGAGTCTTAAAGGCATGAAGATAAACAAGTGACCAACTAGCTGAGAAGCAACAGAGTCCACATGGAAGAAGCACACCAGCGTGCATGATCACAAAGTGTCGAAAGGATCAGGTATCAGGCATAAAGAACAACAACAACAACAACAAAATCCTACCTTTGTGAATGGGAAGTCAGGAGTGGGAACCCAAAGTCCATCTGTAGGCAACAGGACATCTTCTTACAGAAGGGTCCCAGAAAGGAGACGAGGCAGAGTACCGTGTAGCAACAACGAACATACAACTCTCCTATAGTTTTTAAATGTTTCCCTCACCACTATCATGATCCCAATTCTACCTTACAAATTCAGCTGGACCAGAGGATGTACACTGGTACAGATAGGAACTGAAAACGCAGAAAATTCAGGACAGATGAACCTTTCAGAACCAGTGCTGAGAGTGGTGATGCCCGGAGCGTGGAGGAAGGGTGGGGTAGAAAGAGGGAAATTATTACAAAAATCTACATATAACTCCTCTCCCTGGGGAATGGACAATAGAAAAGTGGGTGAAGGGAGACGTCAGACAGTGTAAGAGATGACAAAATAATACTTTATAAATTATCAAGGGTTCATGAGGGAGTTGGAGGAGAGAGGGAGGGGAAAAAATGAGCTGATACCAAGGGCACAAGAAGAAAGAAAATGTTTTGAGAATGATGAGGGAAACACATCCACAAATGTGCTTGACACAATGGATGTATATATGGATTGTGATAAGAGTTGTACGAGCCCCCAATAAAATGATTTAAAAAAATAAAACAACCACACAGTTAAATTGGGAAGAGTGGGAAGCCCTACTCTCCACCTAAGTTCTATATGAACAGTCAACCTTCTTCACTTCTTTCTACTCCACAGAGGTTAGTATCTGGTTGTTGCCCCACAAGACTCTGAGCATCATCCTGTAAAACAAGTGGCATCTTCCCTGTGAGAGGAACAACACACATTCTAAGTCGAAAATGGGGGAAAGCCTATAGCTCTCCTAGTCTGAAGTTGCATTTGCAGGAAGAGTGAAAAGGAGGCCACAAAACAAGTTAGAAATTCCAGGCCAATCCTGAATATCACAGAAACTTCCAGAGCACCCCAACAACTACGGCTTTGTGGGCACCTGAGAGCACATGTGATACAGATTGGAGAAACCCAGGAAGGTGTTAGAGACCAGAACATGGTTAAAAACTGAAAATGTGACCATCCGAGAACAGTGATACCCCCCCAAAACAAACAAACAAACAAACAAACAAACAAACAAAAAACTGAAAATGTGGTTGCTTTCATTAAGATTTAACGGATGTATCCAGCTGTAGGTAGCCAAAAGCTTCCTGCAAGACCTATGGTCGATTGTTGGCTATGCAGACACGGGGTAACCTCTAATAAGATGTGAAAAACTTTTAAAGTAAATATTAAAAACTTCACATAAAAGGGCTGAGCCCCGGTGGCATAGTGGTTGTGCGTGGGACTGTGGCCCACTGGGACAGAGGTTCAATTCCAGCAGTGGGGCTGGGCCTCCTACTCCCACCACCGGAGAGCAGTGATGCCCCCCCCCAAAAATAAAACTTCACAAAAAAAGATCTAGCAAACAACTTATGGGTAACAAATTCTGCATATTAGGATCAGGCCAAAACCCTCAAACAAGGAAAGAGAAGACATTAAAGTCCAGAATCTTAACATTTAACTCGTCTTTTAAAAAAGTATTTCTATATGTCTTCTTTTAAAAAAAAAATTGGATTTTTTTTGTCCACATAAAACAAAAAAAATTTTTTTAATTTTAACAAGAAGCAAAAGAAACTAAGGAAACAGTCTCTGAGAATGCCCTGAAAAATGCATTTAGGGGAATAAAGTATTTCATAATAACTATTTCATGTATGTTCAAAGATTTGAATGCAATCACATTTTAAAATAAAAATGGCTACACAAACAAAATATAAATAAAGATACAGAATTTATTAAAAGAACCAAATGAAAACCCATTCTGAACTTGAAAAATATACATTCCAGATGGAATTATCAGCAATTTGAAGATATCAGATAAAGAATCAGTGAACTTAAAAGCTGAGCAGTAAGGTTAGACAATGAAATGGAAGTGAAAAAAAATGAACAAAAGAGAACAATTATGTCAGAAACACGTGGCACACCCTCAAGTATACCCATATATGTGAGTGGTTGAGTATAAAGAAGAGGTAAGGTAGAGAAAAATCAGAAAAAAATAAATACTATTGCTTGAAAAATTTCCAAGTTTCATAAATAACATTAATCTATACATATAAGAAGCTTAAGTTCTTTGAGTCTTTGAGTAAGATACACATAGTCATAAAGAATCAGTGTTTTTCTCTACTTTTATAAGAAGTTGACCCATCACATTGTTCTTGGATGCTGACAGAACATATGAGAGTCCTGGGCCAAAAAGTAATGATAGGTTATTATCCTCAGCAATAGCAGTAGCTAGAATATCTATACTTGCATGGCTACCTGCAAGTCCCAGTGTCCACAAGTCAACAAGAAGAGTGCAGAAGTGCAGTGGAATGCATTATTGGAAAAGGTCTTCAAATAAATCAAATTTTAATCTTTTTTAATGGTCAACACTGACCAAAGCATTTTTGCCTCAAAGGCAGACATGACGAGTAGGTTTCAAAAATTTCATAGAAAATTTCTATTATTTTTTCATGGACATTTTGAAGTAACATCCTGCATACTATTCTGCATAGTAAACAAAACTGACTAGATCTCTACATTCGAAGGCTGCTATTTTACTTGGTAAAAGATAACCCAAAACAAAGAAATTTAGTTTCTCTAACTGCAAGATGCAGTAAGTATGAGAAACTGATGTAGAATGGTTTCTCAATATACAGACCTTTACCAGGACACCCACGCACTGCCCATTCTAACGCACAGCAACCCTCCTGGGCAGAAAACAGCCACTCCACAATGTCTGCGAGACGAGAAATGCTTAGGAACCCAGACTGCCCAACCTCTCTCCACTAAACCGTTCCTAAGTAGAAGCCACTCATCTTTTGCTTAGCAGCTCAGCACTTAAATCACTGGATCACCACATCTCTTTTCACCATCTCTTTTACCTGATTGTCAAATGCTGAAAACCAAAAAGGAAAAGAAAAAGAAATTGATGTACCAAGATAAAAATGATTTCGCAGGAGAACAAAAACATCAAAGATTAATAACTCAAAATTCCCAGAGAATAAAAAAATTGCTAACAAAGAACTCAATATGCATAAAATTACCATTTAAAGTTAAAAGAAAACACCTTAGGGGAAACAATGCAAAACATAGTTAACACATGACCCAACAATGCTACTAAGTATATATCTACGAAACACTTGTCCACTTGAATGCTCATCACCTCACTGTGTGCAACAGCTAAAAGTAGGACACCCAAAATGATCATTATATTTATCCATACACACATCAACAAATGAATAGATGAATAGATGTAACAAACCAAGGAATATTAGTTAGCAATAAGGCATTTCCTGTTTCCAGTCCAACATGTAATGAATGAGCTTAGAAGTTATTTCTCTCATCATTCTCAATGTGCTCCCCTTAACAAATTGAAAACTGACAAACTTTCATAAAATACATAAAAATTAAGATGAATTACAATTGGCTCCCCTGATTATGAAAGAATAGGAAGAGACAGAGAATCATAAGCTAGAAATAAAAAGGAATTTGGTAAGCAATGTTTATCAACAAAGAATGGTGCCCCCCCCAACTACAGATAGCATTATACATATTGATTAGAAAATGCTTTCCCACAAAAACTAAATCCAAGGCTGTCCCTTTCCAGCACTAACATTTAAGATCATACTGAATGCTATAAATGAGGGAGGAGGAAATAAGTTATACATATTGGGAAGGAAGAAATAAAACCATCTTTGTTTATAGCTGATGATAATATCTACATAAGAAAATTCAAAAGAAAAAAATTTAAAACATACTGGAACTACCAGGCAATCATGTTAAGGTTTAAGAATATAAAGTAAATGTACCACTCCCCCCAAAAATAGTTTCCCTTACATATCAGCAGTGAACAACAGGAATTTAATATTTGTGACAAGCCATTTTCATTGGTAGTATAGTTAGGTGCTAGGAAGTTGTTTCCAAATCATAGTAATTCTAAATACAACAAAACTAAACATTGCTTAGTCCTGACACTATTTTCACAATGGTTATATGTGAGCCTTTTGCAGCCAATGCATCTTATTGAGGGTCCACCACCTTGTCTCCTGTGACCATCCATTTTACCAAGCATGATGTCCTTTTCCACGGACAGGCGCCTCCTGACAACATGTCCAAGGTAAACGAGATGAAGTCTCGTCATCCTTACCTCTGAGGAACATTCTAGCGTACTTCTTCCAGTACAGATCTGTTTGTTCTTTTGGCACTTCACGGTATTTTCAATATTCTTCATCAACATCCTAATTCAAATACACTCTTCTACAGGATTCCTTATTCATTGTGCAGTTTTCACACACCTGATATGTTTGATCAGTTCATAGGCCATGCGAAAGTTGCACAATGAGTAAAGAAGACTGAAAGAGAAAAAACAACACACAAAATAACATCTAGATTTAAAGGGGGTGATTTTGTTATGAAAATTGAGAATTTCAGAATACTTCATCATGTTCATGCAAAACCTATACTTAGTCACACAATATAAGGAAATGCTGAATGGTTTAAAGTCAAGAAATATTATGTGTCAAAATTATATCCTTTCAACAGACTTATTCCATCTATATACTGAGCAAATAACCCAAGAAGGTGAGGTATATGAAGAAGATTCTGGCATTGAAAACAGAAATGCAGTTATTGGAAAAAGACACACTAACAACATACAATGTGTAGATAACATCGCACTTGATCTAAGTGAAGAGGACTCTGAAACTCTTGATAAAGATAAAAGCCTACAATATGAATTACACCTCAACACAAAGTGAATCAGAGTTCCATTTTATAATTTTTGTACAAATTGTTCGGTTGACAGTGGTAGCATTTTCATAATCAGTCAATAACTCCCTTATTCCCACTGAGATAGTTCTGTTTCCATAGATGTAGTTACCGTTCTCCTCCTTGCCTTTCTCTTTCGTCTTTCAGTGAAAATAGTAACTTTGGAGAATTATCTTCGCCATAATTGTGCAATAAACCCCAATCCAAGGACACACAGATGAGTCAGATTCAGGTTGACGTGATCACATTTGAGTCTAAGACTTCCTTTGTTCATGAGGCCATTACCAGTGCAGGAAATATCTTAAAAACAACCACTTTGGGGCAAAGAAACAGACAAGCAGGAATAGGGGGAAAGTAGATGTCATAAGAAAATCTCCAAAGAAAATTGACATGAACACTAAAACGTGAGACAAGGACTTTTCCTCAAGATCAGACAGAGTGCCTCCACCTAGAGCCAGTGCCTTTAACTTAATTTTCTAACCTTCTAAATTATGAGTGACTGCAACAATAACAGTTATGACATGATGATTATGAAGGCGGTGTAAGACAAGGGAGTTGCTTCATGAAATCTCTGTAAGTCAGAATCAACTTGATAGCATGTAACCACAGGAACAGGAATGGGTAAGAAATATGTTTCTGTTCACTAAAGACACTTGGGGTGTTTCTATTAGGGCAACATTAAGAAACTAAGACACTGAGAGACCCTTTATATATACAAAGATGGCTTCAAAAACGGAAGCCAAAGTAAAGGCTTTAAAAGTCAAGAAGGCCGTGCTGAAAGATGTTCACAACCACAAAAAAGAGAAGGATCTTCACATCACCCACCTTCTAGCGGCCCAGGACCCCAACACTAAGAAGGCAGCCCAAATACCCTTGGAAGAGCACCTCCAGAAGAAATAAACTGGACCATTATGCCAGCATCAAGTTCCCCTTGACCAAAAAGAAGATAAAAGGTAACAACACACTTGTGTTCATTGTGGATGTCAAAGCCAACACCAGATCAAACAGGCTGTGAAGAGGCTCTGTGACATTGACGTAGCCAAGGTCAACACCTGGAGCAGGTCTGATGATGAGAAGAAGGCATATGTTCTATTGGCTCCCGACTATGACATTTTAGATGCCGCCAACAAAATCAGAATCATCTCAACTATGCCCAACTGGTTCATACTAAATATAAACTTTTCAATAATAATTTTTAAAAAACATGAAAAGAAACTAAGACACTCCCTGCTCTCCCACATTTCTCATTGAAATAGAAAAGAAGTTCATTCTATTTCTATCTTCAGGAAAATCTATGACATCAGCAAAACAATAATGACAGGAGAGATAATAATAACATCTTAGCCTAGTTATTGGTTTTATTAACAAAATAGGTCATTCAGAAAGTGCCAATCACTACTAATCATTTCAATTTATTTTGGCCAAACTCAGCCATAATTATCAAAGAAGAAAGACCAAGGGCTGAGCCCCGGTGGCGTAGTGGTTGTGCACGGGACTGCGGCCCACTGGGATGGAGGTTCAATTCCAGCAGTGGGGCTGGACCTCTTACTCCCACCACCGGAGAGCAGTGATGTCTCCCCCCAAAAAATGTCATTAGTGCTCATAAAAAATCAACGACTGACCCCAGGGAGATGATTGACAATATTTTGGGCTGAGCCCCGGTGGCATAGTGGTTGTGCATGGGACTGTGGCCCACTGGGACAGAGGTTCAATTGCAGCAGTGGGGCTGGGCCTCCTACTCCCACCACCGGAGAGCAGTGATGCCAAAAAAAAAAAAAAAAAAAGACCGAGGCCTTAACAATAAGCCTCTAAGAAGAAAAGGGATTAAAGATTGGCATATTTATATTAATCAGTATCTTAGAATTCCATATTATTGACCACAAAAAAGAATTAAGGGCCCAATTTGCTGCAATGGCAAATTACAGAAAAGATTTTAAATAAAATATAGAGAAATATAAAAAATATTGCTTACCTTCCTTCATTGACAAGTTCAATAAAAGCAAGGCCTGCATTCTTCTGGATAGAATTCTGCCATTCCTAAGAGATAGCAAAAAATAGTTGAATTGTTTTTCCACTCAGCAGCTTATTTCTTTTAAGACAATAAAAAAAATTATTCACATCCATTTCATATCTTGACTCTGAAATCTGAAAGGAAAAGCTTTTTCAAGCATGCTGTCAACCCCATACGGCTTCATGAACACATGAATTGTTGATATTGAAAAGTATAAGAAATAAGTTAGCAGTGCCTTGATTCAATATACACTACATAAACTTATCTATATTCATATTGCCCTTGTTGTTGTTAATCTATACCATGAAACACTATTTAACTGAAATCACTGCCTGCTCCTAAAATGAGTGGTTCAAGGGGTTATATGCAACAATAGCCAATAAGAAAGAGAGTTCAAGGTTTACCCTTTAAAAGAAACTGTGTCATCAAGAGTGATTTATGAGATCTAGGATCCAAATAACATATTCTAAATTTGATGAATATATTAACTTCTTCATTTATACACTGAAATTTTCAGGTTTATAATAATGTTTTCCTAAATTACATAAACATTATTAAAGAAAGAAAAAGCACACTATAATGGTACAAAGTATGACTAATGAAGAAGAGGCATAAAACAATACTATTTAATCTATTTCAGGGTCATTTGAATAGATATCTTAACTCCATCTTCGGTCTTAATTCCCAATGTCACTGATCACAGTCAAAGAATATAGCCATTTTCGGGGACTAGAGCTGGTATGCTTGCATCAGTGGGGGAAGGCCTTAGAAGCAAAACCAGGAATTCTGTCCAAGACAGAAAGACACGGGACGGGCTCGAATGGAAAATCTGAAAACATAAACTTCTTACAATACCCACATTGTGAAGGAAGAGAACAGAGCAGCAACACATGAAAGGGCTGACAAGCAGTGGTTATGAGTGCAGAAATAGTTGCTCTGGCAATTCTATACATATACATGCCCATCTTTTCCATATGCTAAGAAAACTCTACAAGAATAGCTCCATTAGATTTGGTTCCTAGTTTAATGAGAATTGCTTGTTGAAAATGGATAAATCTACAATCCATTACTATATGATACTCCTCGTAGTATTTTTTTGTCACCTCGTAGTATTTTATTTGCTTTCTTGACAGTTCTAAATTAAGTCACACTTCACTCTTCTTCCATAGAAAAATAAAAGCTAAAAATTGGTTGCCCTTATGTTTTGATATATGCATTTGTCTTTGTTCCTTCCCTTAAGAGACACTAACAGAACATAGTGAATTAGGAGTATATTTTAAAGAGCTACTGTAACATTCTTTAATTCAGAAATGATATGCTATTTTAAAGGTTAACTTGGCAGCAAAATGCTGGATGAAGAATTTAATACCAGGGTAATCAGGAAAATGGCTGCCTGAATCATCCAGAAATGGTGGGACAGTTGCTTTAAAATACAAAAGCCCAACAGAAGTTGGTGGGGGGAGGGTGGGAGGGAGTCAAAATCCTTTTTAATATTAGCAAAACTTTCACTTGTATAAGAATAATTTCATTTGGTCCCTTTCGAACTATATTAGGAGCAATATAGTCCAGAGGCCATTATTAACCACCAATTTTACAGATGAGTGAACTGAAGTTCAAACACCAAGTCAACATGCCCAAAGTGAAAAAACCTACTCAATGTTAGTGATTATCTAAATCCAGTTTTTAAGCTAGAAATCTTACACTCTTCCCAAGTGATTATGCAAGCTATTAAGTCTGGCACAAGATGAATCATAGAAGTACCAATCTGACATACATTTACTGTGAGGCTAAGAGTTTGCAAACTGTAGAAATTTACAAAAAATGAGTTGGAAAGTGACCTCAACACATGCGCTCTTAAAAAATAGAGTATCACTCCCAATCAAGATTCCAATTAATAGCATATATCAGGGGGCTTCAAAACTGCAAAGAAAAATTCTGTTATCTCTCATTTCCAGGTTTCATCAAACTTTCTGAATTAGCCTTATATTCATAAAAGAGTAGCAAAAGAGGAAATTATTTAATCTGTCTTCAGAGACAAAGAATCCAAAAGGAGAGGATATCATACTTGTGCTTTAAAGACAGAACAGATAGCACTGTGCAAAAACAAATGTAGAACATGTGATTCTTTAACGTAATAGGGGTGGGGTAAAAGTAGGGGAGGAAGTCGTTGGCAGAGAACTGGAATGGGGCAGTGTGGTGTCTTGCAGGGAGCCTTGAGGTGTCTGCTCTGGTGAAGTGAGATCGGGACTCCTCCTCCTAATTCCCTGCGAGACTGCTAACACAGAACACTAATACACATCCATTACAGAACAGTTGGGCAAACCGGTTTTGGGGTTTTTTTTTTGTGGGCATCACTGCCCTCTGGCGGTCATGGGAGCCACCCAGCACTGCTCCTGAGCCGCCGCTGGATTTGAACCGCCAATCCCGTGGGCTGCAGTTCCACACTCAACCACTTACGCCACCAGAGTTCAGCCCGGTTTTGTTTTGTTTTGTTTTGTTTTGTTTTTGTTTTGTTTTGTTTTGTTTTGAATGCTAAGCAAAACTTAGCTGGCAAACCTCGGTTCATCTCTAAGTTTGATACTGTTGAAGATTTTGGGGTCCTGTACAACCATATCCAGTTGTCTCATAATTTATGGACTGGCTGTGACTACTCACTTTAAAGATGGGATAAGCCCTCGTGGGAAGATGAGAAACACAAACAAGGAGGGCAGTGGCTAACTACATTGAACAAACAGCAGAGACGATGTGACCTGGATCACGTTTGGCTAGACGCTGTTTTTCTTATTGGAGAATCTTTTGATGACTACAGTGATACTGACCTACGTGGATCTGTTGCTAATGGTAGAGCTAATGCTGATAACAATATGGACACTACTGAACGTGAGAGCAGATGCTGTGCACATATAGGGCAAGGTTAGGACTGCCTACAAATATGGTGATTGGTTACCAGTCTCCTGCAGACCCAGCTAAGAGCCACTCCACCACTAAACATAGATTTGCTGCTTAAGAAGACACCTGAGTATTCTCATAGGGTACTGCATCAAACAATCAAGAATTGGGAGCTAACTAAAGATGCTTCAAGAGCAGAGTGGACTGCATTCCAATTTCATTTCCATCTAAATGTTACTAAGATAAAATAAAAGTCTCATTTCTCTAAAATGTTTATAATATACATTCTCCCCATAATCCACAGTGTCCCCTCTATAGCAGCTTAGAATTCATATTACAAAACATTTACCCATCCACGGTATCAAAAAAAAAGAACTTGCAATTCTATACAGGAAAAAAAATTAGAAGGCTTATACACCATTGTATTCAGGAGTATACTTTGTTGGTTTGAAAAGTAGGCATATGGTTTTCTAGCACATTTATTTTTACAGCTTTTTTTTGTTGTTGCTATGCTCTTGCTGATGGCTGCTAGATTTTAATTTGTTCGTTTCCCTATTTGATAACATTAGTGATTTGGATGTCAGTTTTTCATTTGTTTTGCTTTTCTTCTTTTTCTTCATGCAACCTTGATGAAGGATCCAGGAATATGCCACAAAAGTGGAATAAACATTAATTTTGTGCATTCTTCGGTAATTTTTTTTGGTCATTTTGTAGCTACAAAACTTTGCGACAATTTATGCATTTTACGCAAATCGGGGATCTATGTTTGTATGATTTCCCAAACATAATTGTGGATTCTTAAAGATGCTACATCATAACTGGAATCCTAACTGCAATTAGTATGTCTATTTTTGTATCTTTTCACTGTTTTGTAACACTTTGTATTACTTAGGTTATCTTGCTTTGGTTAAAATGGCTCAAGTAGAAAAGCTGTTCCATTCATAAGAAGATGGTGTACAAAATGGTAAATAAAGTGTGTACAGTGAAAAAATGGTTTTTTTATATCATTTTATTGGGGGCTTGTACATCGCTTATCACAATACATACATACATATACTGTGCCAAGCACCCTCGCATACCTGACGCTGTCATCATCCTCCAAAGCTCTGCTTCTTCACTTGAGCCTTGATATCAGCTTCTCATCCTTTCCCTTCCCGCTCCCTCCTGCCCCCCAATACTTTGTAAATTGTTATTGTCATATTTTACATTACCCAACATCTCTCCTCACTCAGATAGGAGGTTATGTATACATCCTTGTAATTAGCTCCCCCTTTCTACTCAACTTTCCCTCCACCCATCCAGTAACTCCATTCTCACTTCTAGTCCTGAGGGGTTCATCTGTGCTGAGTTCCCTATATTTCCAGTTCCCATCTGTACCAGTGTACCTCTTCTACTCCAGTTGAATTTGTAAGGTAAAATTGGGATCATGATAGTTGAGGGGAGGAAACCATTAAGAACTAGAGTAAAGTTGTATGTTTCATCACTACTTCACTGCACCCTGACTGGTTTCCTTCCCGCGACTTTTCTGTAAAGGGGTGTCCAATTGCCCACAAATGGACTTCGGGTCCCCACCCTGTCCTCCTCCTCATTTGTAGTGATGTGATTCTTGTTCTTCCATGCTTGATACCTGCTCCCTTTGACCCCAAGTGATCACACAGGCTGGTGTGCTTCTTCCATGTGCGCTCTGCTGCTTCTGCATTAGATGGCCATTTGTTTACCTTCAAGCCTTTAAGACCACAGAAACTTGTTTTGAAAGGAGTTATATCACTGTGGCAGTCACCTAATCTGGTGTCAATTTGAGGATTAAGAGTGTAGGGGTGGAGTCTAGCCTCTCGATTGAGAGATAGCCAATTAGAATTCTGTGTGGGCATGACCTTTTCCTCTGAGAATTCTGGGAACTCTGGTAGTTCAATCTTGGAAGCAGGAGATACTCTCTCACTCCTTTGGAGACACTTGACTGTCAAGGCTGACTTCCTATGAGACACCTCTGAAGAGAAGCCACATGGATTTACCCTGATGCAGTTAGCCCTCTGCAGCTAAAACACACACACACACACACACACACACACACAGAAAGGCCTCTGCCAGTGCTGAGATGCTTCTACTGGCACTGGATCCAAAGACTTTCTACTCACTGGCTTGTGATCCTTCTGCATTTGACATCAGTGCATGTGTTTCATGAGTCTGAAGAGGACTTTATAGATTGGTATCAGACATATGGGCTGATATCAGACTTATGACCTTGGAATGGACTGGTTTGGGATGTTTTCTCAATGTACAATTACGCTTTGTATAAAGTTCTCTCTTATATACATATGCATGTATATGAATTTGTTTCCCTAGTCTATCCAGACTAACACAATCACCACATGTGATAAAGTTTGTGTGTTGTCATTATCAGTTTCAGTTACCTATGAGCTACTTCTATTAACGCTGCGGTCAGACATTCCTCCACCATCCAAACTTCTTACCAATTCTGTCACCAATCAATTCTCCAAAGGTATTCTCTACTTTACTGCTGGAGTCAAAAAATCATTGCACATTCTCCCCCATCTATCCCTCCACCCTCTTAATAACACTACTCCCATTTCTGTTCCTGGGGGGTTTATGTGACCTGGATTCCATGTGTCAAAAGCTCTTGTCTGTACCAGGAGACATTCTCCGGCCTAGCCAGATCTGTAAGGTAGAGCTGAGGTAATATTGGAGGTGAGGAAGTCTCAAGGAACCACAGAAATATTGGATTTTGTCGGTGCTATACTTCACCCTAGCTGACTCGTCCCTTCCTTGTGACCCTTCTGTGAAGGGATGTCTGTCTACTTACGGGTTTGGGGTCTTAAGCAGATCCATCAGGAAAAGTTGTTTGGAATTACAAAGACTATGACTAAAAGAGTCCTATCAAGTAATTTATTGAATCATAACTACCTTATTATTAGAAATAAACCAAAACACAAAGTTCATCGACATAAAAGTAATACCTACTCCTTTCGGACAGGGTAGAACTGCCCCAGTGGGTTTCTAAGAGCCTCCATCTTTCTCCTGAGGAGTACCTGGGGGTTTCGAATCACTGACCTTGCAGATCACAGCCCAATCCATCGACATGAGAGCTAATCATAACTGCAGTCTTTATGAAAAATTTATCTATTAAAAAATCTAGGAAATCACTGTATCACAAAAGAGCCACTCTAGAGGTCGGTCTCTGCACCAATGACAGAACTAGAAAGAGCAATTAGAAACAATCGTTTTGGAACTCTGAAACTTGACCCAAGACTGAGATGCACCATGGAAGCTCTGTGCCTGACGTCACGAGAAATCACTGTATCTTCTGAAGTGAACCATGAATGTGAAGCAGTTACCACCCCTCTTCCTTACCTGCCACCTGGTGGGAAATGTGGACTGCATCCTTAGAGAGACTGGATAGTGTGAGAGTGGGACACCAGGAACCTTGCTCTCCAAGAATTTAGGGTAACTCTGGCAGTTAACTTTGAAGACCAGCACAGAAGACTGCACAGTTTAAGACTTCTCAAGGTAGCAGATAAAAGAGGAAGGAACCCTTTTGTATGCATGTGTGAAATCAGGGAACTGTCTGCAGAAGTAACACATTCTTCAGACGAGATCAGGAGTGTTCAGGGTGGTATGGCCATAGACATAACACATTCTTCAGTGACCACAGACAATGGAATACATAAAAGTAACTAAACAGTTAACTAGAACCTTCATCAAATAACAGCAATCTTTGAGGAATAAGAAAATCAGTTCTTCATAGGTACCATGTTATAAAAGCCAGAATTTCTAGTTCTTACCTAGAAATTACAAAACATTCAAAGAAATAGGTATTACCACCCACTGCTCCACTGCCCCTCACCACCACCGCCCCAAAAAACTCTCTGCCATTGAGTTGATGCCTGCTCAGTGTAGTCCTGTAGAACTTCCCCTAGGAGTTTGCAAGACTGTATGGGAGTTGAAAGCCCTGCCTTCCCTCACAGACAGAAGGCCTGATGGTTTTGACCTGCTGACCCTGCATTTAGCAGTCCAACCAGTACATCACCAAGGCTACTCAAGGTATGACCCAGTCAGAGGAAAAAATAATTTGAGAGAAGGCACCCCGATAGATGGGTGGCACAGAATGAGTGGTCCAAGATGATAATTCTAGTAAATATGCATTTTGACCTGAAGCAAACCCTGGAGAGAGAACTAAGGGAAAGTAGGAATAGAAAGCATGAAGAAAATGCAAATTTCACTGAAGAGATTGGGGTTATTAAAAGAACCAAACACTTTAGCTAAAAAACTACAATGATTGAAATGAGCATACAACCAGAACGTGGTTCAGCAGCTGACTAGAGAAGGCAGAAAAAATGATCCATAAATTAAGAGAGAATTTTGAGCATCACTGCCCTCTGGTGGTCATGGGAGCTACCCAACGCTGCTCTTGAGAGCCTCCGCTGGATTTGAACCGCCAAGTCCGTGGGCTGTAGTCCCGCATTCAACCATTTACACCACCGAGGCTCAACTTGTCTGGGGATTAAAAAAAACAAACACATGTGGAGGCAGTGAATTTTTTAATGTGACTCTTCTAGTCACAGTCACAAGCTTCCACCAAGCAACCTTTTCCTACACGGGTCTGGTAAGAAGGATGGAGGAAAGGAGTGGATATTGACAGGGTTTATTAGGTAGAATAGTATAAGGAAAAGGGTGTCCACTGCTCATGCTTGGAGGTCCAGGCTTCGGGCCAGACGAGCTGCACCTGGGTTGTCTCATTTAGTCCAGGTGAATTCAATTCAGCCAATGGGGTGGACCAGAGTCATCAACCACGCCTCCCACCAAAAGCCTAAAAAGGCAGCTGCCTGGAGCAGAGCTCATGACTTCTCTCAAGCAGCTTCCCTGCAGGCGTCTCTATAAACCAGAAACTTCTAACTTCCATAATTCTCATTTGGATGACAAACCAGGCTTCAGCGTGAATTCTTTCTAGGCCGGAGCCAAGGTCTGAGGGACATATGGCCTCTTGAGAAACCTAAGAGAAAACTGGTGCCAGTGACTCGGAGATAAAAGGTAAGGCGGCTTCAGATATTTTTTCCTGAAGCGGGTCCTCACATCCTGGTCTCAGGGTTGGAGAGTTTTGATACCCCTAGCCTGTTTGAGTCTCAGTGGTATGCTTTGTGTTCTGACCAGCAAGATGGGTGGCTGTGACCACATGGACCCTGTTGGTTTATACAGGACTAAGATGGGGCCATTTCCCCAAGCATGTGGCTCTCTGTTCCCTCCCAAGATTGGTTCCTGCCCGCCATTTTGGTTGCAGGGCAATGGATCATGTGACCCTAGTCAAGATGGTGCTCGCCACTCCAGACGGTGCAGGGTGGAGGGGGTGGAGGGCCGGGACGAGGCAGTGTCTAAATAGCTGGTTGTTTGGGCCCAGGAGTTACCTAATCCCGAAGCCCACTGTTTCCCCTCTTCCCATTTCTGTTAGCTTTCTCCTGGCTTTACAAACAAGCTGCTTTATGTTCTACCAGCGTGCATTTGTTCTTTGGCTAATAGCAGGTTTATCAAGTCTGGGGATAAAAGATACATGCAGAGACAGTAAATATTTTAATGTGACTCTTCTAGCCAAAGTCACAAACTTCCACCAAGCAACCTTTTCTTACATGGGTCTGGTAAGAAGGATAGAGGGAAGGAGTGGATCTGATAGGATTTGTTGGTAGAATAGTATAGGGAAAAGGGCATCCATGCTTGAAGGTTCGAGCTACAAGTCAGTAAAGGATGATAGGCTGCGCATGCTCAGCGGTCCAGGCTTCGGCCAGAAGAGCTGCACCTGGGTTGGCTCATCTAGGCCAGGTGTATTCAATTCAGCCAATTGACTCGACCTGAGTCACCAACCACGCCTCCCCACCAAAAGGCAGGAACCTGGACCCGATTTGGTTTCCATAGCAGCTTCCCTGCAGGCAGACCGGGTTGAGGGACCCTGAGGGTGTCTGTGTGAAACTGAAACTGCTAACTTTAATAAAACTCGTTTGGATCACAAACCAGACTTCCCACCTGGATCCAAGGACCAAGGTATGCATCTCCTCTGGAAAAACCAAACAGATTCACAGATGCAATCATGAACAGGATTCCCTCGAGTGCCATCGTGCTATGTATAAAAAGAACCCTTTGTGAAGCAATTGAGTTAGGAGGGGAATGCATCCTCTGAACTTGAGAACTCTACAAGTGGAGCCAAATGGCAGCAGTACCTCCAAAGGAGTCATGGCAGGCAACAGACTTATGGCCTTCCCAACTCAAACAGCAACTGAAACAGTGGTTTTGTGCAGGAGGCTGGCTTTTGGGGTTGGGGTGCCTATATATAGACACTTAATTGGGGAAGCTGGGCTTGCTGTCTCATGCAAGTGGTGCAGTGTTTGGGGTTGAGGCTTACTGAAGTGGAGTGTTTCTGGGTACTTAATTCAGGGAGCCGGGTTTGCTGATCCTGAGAATTTCACTGCATCCCTTCCAGGTGAGGTGTATAGCAGAGGGGTATGCCCCTTTGGGCATTTATTAGTGAACCTGAAAGAACTCTGTAACGTGTCCTGATGAACAACTCTGAGCATTTCTCTCACTGACATAACTGGTTAAATTCTTTAATAAACTGAGCATGAATTTAGCTCTGAATTCATAGATACTGTAATGGAAGCTAAAGATCAAGTATAGAATACTCAATGAAAACTTTACAGAAACTAATTTTAAAAGTATCTGTGGCATCATTAACATATGAATACACACATCATAAAACACACACACGCCAAGAACAAAAACCCCCCAAACAGTGCTTAAGTTGTTAATAGTGCTTAACAGCCACTTCGTAGGGCAATGCACTGCCTGCAGGATTTCCTAGGCTCTCATGGAAAAGCTGATGGGCTCCAATTGCTACCCTTTTGGCTACCAGCCATGCCCTGAGCCACTGTACCACCAAGTCTCTGTATAAATATTATAGAAGCCCCAGAAGGAGAAAACATGACTAATGGGCGAAAATTTAAACCCCATGAGACAAGCACAGATACATCCAGACTTAGTTGAGGAAAAAAATTCAAAAGAAAAGATCACTAAAAGAAAATAAGAAAAGTTGTTACAAGTCAGAAAGAAGGTGAGGAATCCACCTTCTATTAAATTTAATAGAAGTAAATTTATTTTGACCAGTGATTGGATTTTAAACAGTATTTACTAATGCTAAATTTCTTATTTCATTTTGTTTATCCCAAACTGCAGTAATTACAACACTCAGAATTCAGCTTAGATAAAATACACAACTGAAAAGTACAAATTTTAAGTAAACACCTAACCATCCTTTGAAATGTTTATTTAAAACTTCAAAGTACATTTAGAAAATAACTTCTGGATTTAAAAAACTACATAAAATAACTTTGAACTCTACTGTTGAATCAGGAAGTATGTTATTTTCAGAGATTTAAAAATTACCTGGATCATGCTAAAACTTATCATGAAAAAAACAATCTATGCTAAGTTTAACACCTTAGGTTTGTGATCTAAATAATTTTGGATGTGGCACACAATAGATATTTATTTTTAATTAAAGCTCAATTTTATAAAAGGATCAAAAAAATATAAAACTATGGACTATTGTTAAAAAATTGCACAATTCTCAAATATACTACTGAGTTTTCATTTGTCAGTAACTCACAAAGTTTTTAATATTAGCATTTGGTAAAATACATTAAAATATGGATATAAATTTATTTTACAAAAAAATAGCTCACTTAAAAAGTACCTAAAATCTGAAAATAAACAATTTCAATTTTTAAAAACTCAGCTGCTACTTCAAGGAAACAAGATTTTGCATAAAAAACCTTACCATACTTTGTAAAAATTGTCAAAAATGAAAATAAAATTCATTCATCGTAATATCCTGAAGCACTTTCTCCAATTCAGAGACAATTATCAAAGAAGGCGTTAGTCTAAACAATCTCATAAGCCACAGCTCAATATAACCTTTAGTGAGTTTTAATAGTTGAAAGAAAAGCTTAATGGTCATCATCTCTCATGATCATTTCCATATTTCATCACAGTATTTACAATTATATAGTGATGCAAAATGTATAGTACATTTAAAGGTCTTGGTTATCCTTTTCCCAAAGGTACCGATGAAGAAAACACGTTAAAAGCCTCAAATCCAACCACTAATGCAACTAAGTAATTTCAAAACACATTTCAGCACTTTGGAGAGGAAGGCCTCAAAACAAAACAACAAGAGTCAATAATTTCATGCCTGTTCTAAGCTGTATTTAATTGACGATCACTTCCTAAGGCCTTATTTGTTGACTAGTCAGTTTTCACTAAAATATACTTAGCTTATTAATGCTTTTTAAGTCACAATATTACCAAGGACATTATATATATTTGAATTAAAGATATTATACATTTGTGCCTCAAAATTTTAAATATATGCTTTCGATGTTACCAACTTTCGTTAATTGGGGCGGGAGGTGGGGTGGGGGGGTATATGGATGGAGAGACTTTAATAATATTTATCATTTGATGTTCAATGTCAATCCTTAGTTTGGGAAATAAAAACACATTTTTTTCTCAATAGTTAAACCTACATCCAACAATCTGCTAAGAACTCAAAAAAGATATCAATTATTGTGCGTATATTCAGTCATCTTTCTTAAAAGATGCTAACTTCTTTATATGTAGGCATGAGTATTTCCTAAGTTTTTTTATCTCCTAAAACATATCTTAGAATCTTAAGTGCACTATTTGAATTTCACCTACTTTCACAATAAATATACTCTCTGCCACAGAACCAAGCTGGTTACTCTATAGGACAGGGTGGAACTGTCCCCCCTTTGGGGTTTCCAAAATTTTAAACATGTCAGAGTAGAGAGTCTCACCTTTCTCCTGCATACTTTTAAAAAGCAACCCCAAAAGTTGTTTTTAGGGAGAGTCAAGTCAACTTTGGGGAATACAGAGAAGGGCTGGGTGCTTGGAGGACTTTGCAGGCTATAATCTTCACCAGGGAGCAGACCACCAGGTCTTTTTTCTGCTTTCACTGGCTGTATGTGAATCACCAACCTTTTGCACAGCAGCTGAGTGAGTGCTCAGCCATAGCAACCCAGGGCTCCGTAATGCCTGGGTGACAAAATGGCTGGCCCAAAGGAAGGCAGTGTGAGGAGGGTAAGATAGAGACAGGTCAGGCCATCAACTTCCAGATCCTATGGAGCATTTCTACTCTACTTACAAAGGATTGACATACAAAGGGATGACTTAATTGAAATTGATTTTACAAAAAAAAATTTTTTTAAACTGTGAAACAGGTAAAATAAGGTCATAGGTTGCAAAAATTAATGACCTTTTACTATTATCAAGTTTTCAATGTTAACTAACATTAATGTGGTATCAATTTTTTATCCTGATGGGCTAGATTGTCTCTGGCTGATATTTTAGTCTAAAACCAAAAATAAGAGATACTGAATGACTTGAGGTTAAAACAAAAGCAAAGAAGAAAACACTAACCCAAAACCAAAGTCGCTGGGAGTCTGTGCTGACTCAGCAACTCTCCAGGACAAGGCAGACCTGCCCTGGGGGTTTCCAAGACTTCATTCTTTACAGAAGTAAAGAATCCTGGCAGAGTGGCTGCAAGTTCTGAACTGTTGACCCTGCAATTAGCAGCTCGATGAGTAAGCACTATGCCAGCAGACCTCCTACACAATATACTAAACAGTTGCATTTCTTTTCTTTTCAAGACTCTGAAAACCAGTGGATTTATAATAACTGGCTTCGTTAATTGAGAAAACAAATACCACACACGATAGGGAAATTAACTTCAGAAAGCAACCCCAATGCTTGTTAGTGACCCTAGAGAGGTCAAGAATGGAAGGCACTGAGTACACAGAAGGGCAGTTGAGGGGGGGCAGGGTTAACAGAAGTTGAAAAGATGAAAAATTTGTAATAAAGCAGTTAGAATACCAGATCCTCTCCCCCATGCTGTGCAGTGATCCGTACCACCCCCACCCCCCAAAATCAACATTTTCCTTTTCAGAAGTTTGCATAATTAAGGACAATATAAAAGGGTAAAAGAAGATAAGCTTACATAATGAATTTGGAAACTTACAACATGTACCAGTTAGCTCTGAGAAAATTTGTTAACCAAGTTTATATCATACAGATATTACTAGATTCTTAGAACATTTTTCTCTGAGAAAACTGAGACCAAGATAACATTTTAGAGTCTATAACTACCATATGATGTTTCCTCACTTACTAGGAAGCCCTACCGAGTCCCATCAGTTTTTTCTGCCTTTTCAAATGTGGGCTAAAAGCCAAGGGCCATATGATATTTGAAAATGTGAATGGCAGACACCAAAGCAAGCAAACAGAACAAAGAACTTCAATAAAACATACAATATGTATTCTTCAAAGAGGGGGAAAGACTTTAAAACAGTCTATCAACCTCAAAAAAATATTAAAAAAAAACAAGAACAATGACTTTGGATTATTCATCCCTTCATTCAGAAATTAGAAAAAGCTTTCAGCAATTGTCATTTTATCAAACACAAAAATTTCAAAAGAGTTGAAAGATATTTTAGGAAAGAAGTCTAGAAAATAAAATAATGAGAAAATAGATGCTAAAGATATTTTTAAAAGAAAAATTTTTTTTAAAAATCAATGTACTTAGAAAATGATACAAAACAGAAAGGCAAAAATAATTCAAGAAACATTGTCTGAACACAAGGATAAAAATTGTCAGACTGAAAGTTTGCATTAAGTACCCAAAATAATCTAAAGACCCCGTCCACACTAAGGCACATCCAGTAATAAAAATAACAAAGCTTACAAGAGAAAAACGTTTTTGGCAGTAAATTATTTACAGCTTGTAATATTAGTACCCAAACAAGTCAAGAATTGGGTTTCAAGATAAAGACATTATCAGACATGCAAACGCTAAAAAAAACATTAAAGCTCATTCATTCTTAAAAATTACAAGGCATGTACCTCATCATAATGAATACTGGGCCTCCATGTCTTCCTTCGTCATCCTGTTGTATATTCCCACAGCATGCTAGGTGACCACTCAATTTTATTTTTAACTGGATGAAGATAACAAATCTTATTCACTACTATCCTTCCACCACCAGAAGAGTGGCCAATTAGTGCACATTTCAAAAACAAAACAAAACAAAACAAAAGGTTGCAGTAGTCGTACCCAGGAGACCAGGGCTCCATCATGGAAAGAGATGAATGAAATTCTGGGTTGGTGATAAAGCAGTCTGCCAACATGACAGGTTTGTATATACCAAGGTCTGATTCAGACAAGAAAATAGAAAATGCCAGGTACTAAATTTCTAATAACAATCAAATCAATTGATACTATGGATTTTTACTACACTGGTATGTTGTCTGAATGAAAAATGTAGAGATAAACTGTGATGGGTACTGAGGAAATGGGCGGAGAATCACGTCTGACCTCCAGCTCCCACACAAGGAGGAAAGGAAGCCAACTCCCCATTCGTCCAAGGATTCCTTTAATTCGGGCACTAGCATGACCACTCTCCAACTTCCCTTGGACTACAGCGACCAGATTTTAAGCAGGACAACATTAACCAGGGGGAGGAGGGTCTTGATTAAAAATTCGGTCTATATTGGAGCGATAAAAATTTTCATAGAACACAAAAATATTGTAACATTTTAATTTTAAAATGCTGCAGGACGTTGTTAAATTGTTAAAAAGCGGGACGTCTGGTCACTTTACCTTAGACACCAACTCTCTCCCATGGCCCTCTACCTTTCTTCTAAGTGTGATATTGCATTGTTATGTTCCTTATTAGGAGGGCTTTCTAGGGAAGTTAACAAGACACAGCAGGTCAAGATCACAAACCATTAAGGATACAGGTCTTTTGTCTATAGCACCTCTTAGCCAAGCCAGCAGGCACTTCTCTCTAGTTCTCAGGGAACACAGTCCCTTGACCTCTGTCCTACTTTAGTAAGTTGTGCAAAGCTCTTTTAGCACTGAAAAATACCTAAAGGGTACGCCCGCTCTGGAAGACAGCCTCGTGCATGAATGCACTAAGCTAGTGGTTCTCCACTTTCCTAATGCCGTGACCCTTTCATACTGTTTGTCATAAAATATTTTCGTTGCTACTTCGTAATTGCCATTTTACTACTGCTATGAATCATAATGTAGAAACATCTGAAGCAGGATATATTTTCACTGTTACAAATTGAACATAAGCACAGTGATTAATCACAAAAACGGTCTGTACTTATGTATTGTGAAATATATATTTCTAATTACAGATAAATGAAATTTAGTCTTGAAGCATGGTATAGATAGGTAACAGTCTTTACACCAGGTACTCACATGTGGGTGTAACTGCATGTAGGTGGACCCACCTGGAGATTGATAGAGAAGCGATATCTCGGTTCCTAGGACCATCAGAAATATGTGTTTTCCAGTGGTCTTAGTCTACCCCTGTGTAAGGGTCGTTCAACCCCCAAAGGAGTCATGACCCACAGGTTGAGGACCACTGCATTGAGCTATCAGATTGTGGACAGAGAAGCCCATGCTTTGCCTCGTGGTCTCAGACCTCTGGAGCTTCTGCTGCCACTTCACGTTAACATAGCATGCATAGTCGCATACTCTGGGCAGGGTGGTTCTTCTTTCTAGGAAGTCCTAGATTTCTCTTTTCCTGCTTCTGAGATGCCTCTCTTTAAACTCAGAATGAGTGAACAAGTCAACCCTGAGAGTCAGAGTCCTCTACCTCCCACCCATCATTTGACGGGAGCTACAAGAGTATGCATAGACGAGCCATACCAAGGAACCTCATTTCACTGCAGGTACACAAAATCTCAAGCAAACAAACAAAAGAAGAGGCCATTACTCTGGGAAAAAATATGATATATTTTGTAACTGTTCCATGAATTCCCATAATAATGAAAATGTCACCTCAATTTTGTTGGAAGACAGGAATCGAAAGGTAGAGTAGTGTAAGAGCCCAGTGATTATTTTCCATAGGAAATAAACAGATAATCTCTCAAACAGAAGAACTCAGAAGCAGCACCTCAAGCCCACAGTTTAGGGATGCAGAGGTAACAGAGGTAACAATGAAAAATAACTAGGGAAGTAATCTCTTCCAAAAATGTGATCAGAGAGTACTTCCAGGGGGAGAAAAACTATTGGGTCAGAAAACGTTTGCTATCTAGCTTGAACATTAGATATGTGTTTTAAAAGTTTTATATTTAAGGAAAATAAAATTTACCTTAAAAATTATATGCTCTAAGTAAATTGAATGAGCAGAGGTAAAAAACAATACACATCTATTTTTCTAACTAGAAAATATTTAATCAAAACTACTGTGAAATATCACTAGTAGTAAAATGAGCATTCACATTCCACAAATGGTATCAAAACTATGAAAATATATCAAGTCACTATTAAGACCATGTCAGTTTTCTATTTTTTTTCTTCAGTTTTCATTTTTTAAGTCAGTGTTTGACACCTTACAAATGAGACTCACCTAGTTTTCTATTGGCAGTAAAATATTTTTAAGAGTTTTGATTCTCAGAACCCAAACTAGTTGAATTGGAGGAAGGGAGGGAAGGAAGGAATCTGAGCAAAAACCTCATCTCAGTTCCTATTATTTCATTTCCCTTGCAGACATAGAAAAAGGCTGTGTCCCTCAATGAAATATCCACATTGATTTTTAAGGTGTTACAATTATCTACGTCTTTGTAAAACAAATGAAAACTAGATGATAATAGCTCCAGGGACCTGCACGGGATAGTACCAAACGCGTATTACAAGAAAAGCAAGCCACGTAGGAAGCAGAGTTCAAATGAGGAGGGCGCATACTAACACACAAGGAATACAGGTCAAAACCACACACTGTTTGTTCATGGTAAAGATACAGTCCTCTTAAATGCTCAAAGTCAACTACCAAGAACCTCTCAACAGGGTTTGTTCTTTGTGTCAGCACTCGCTCAACAGCATATCTCACACCAACTTCAGTACCCACATACCAAAAAGGAATATAGCATCATGGGAAAGGAAAGGTCTTACACCAATAGCTCTTTTTTTTTTTTGAGGGGGGGGGGCACTCCTAGTGGTGGGAGTAGGAGGCCTAGCCTTGCTGCTGGATTTGAACCTCCAACCCAGTGGTCCGCAGTCCCACGCACAACTGCTACACCACCGGGGCTCAGCCCCACTAAGAGGTCTTTAGAGGGTAAAATAAATCATTCAATGAAACAGAAAGATATAATGTAACCCTTTGAAGTTTGTTTTATGTTTTAACATACCCATTCAACATGTACATCTAATGTGTATAAATGTTATGACTCAATTTGTAAATTAAATCCAAAGAGATTCCTCTAAAGTTTAAGAAAAAAGAAAAAAATCTAATAAATGTTTGTAACAAATCATATGCTTTTACTCGTTTATTTAATAAACACATGAATATTACCATGTGCAACTGAATACTGAGAAAGCATGAGTATATAGAAAACATAATATAATGATTTAAAAATTCAGAATATTAAGAAAAATAACACAATAAATTATATAACCACTATTAATATACTTTTTAATCATTTGGAAATAATTATTCCAAAACTCAATAATCCACAGAAACTGTTTAAGTTTCCTTTAAATAAAACTAGAATATCTGAAAGTTATTCTATTTTTAAACTTTCTGCATCTAAAACTTCCATTATCAGCATTAACTTATTGTAGCCAAAACCATTCAATAATCAATAAAGAGTACTTGATTTCAATAAAAGTGACCGTGGTTGCCTCAGCCACAAGCCTTCCACAGATGATCATCATTAAGCCTAATCAGGGGTCTATATCCAGGAGCTATATAAATGTGTCCTATTAATACATGGTCAGTCTGTTTGGCAACTCCAGTTCTCCAGACATATGGCAATTGCTGCCCTTTGAGGTCTGAAGTCAAGTCTTTAGGGAATCTGAAAGCCAGCACTGAAATTACAAGGAGTGTTCATTAGAGGCTGCTGGAGGGGAAACATAAAAGACTTCCATTAAAACAATATAAAACAGCTAATTATTTTTAAGACATTTTAAAACCATCTAATGTATTCAGATATAATAAAAAGTATTTACCAGATGAATTCTGTTCAAAATCACTGCTTTCGGGACATGGGGAGACAGTTTTTTTCCTGTTTCTCATCCCCCATGTCAACATATCGAACACACTGATTTCATAAGAATGAACAGATCAAGATTTTAGTATCATATGCTAATACTTATCTCTAAATTCTTTCTATAGATTACTGTAAAGATCTGTCATTAATATTTTTGTAGACAATGTTTTGCTTTCTAATATTTTGATTATTAAAAGATGGAATGTAAATTGAGGCAAAAATGTTTCTTTTGAGAACTTTTTTTCATCTAAAATAAGTTGATCTTTCACAATTTTCATCCACTAGCATTCTTAAAATATAAGCTTAAAATAATATAAGCTGTTAGGTTATAGATAAAATAGCATTTCCTAGAAATAGTATAGAAAAAATATATAAATATATAACCGTTAACATGAAAGAAAGCTGAAAATAAATCGATGAGCAAAAGCTCAATTAAATCTGTTTTGTCAGGAATTTGAAAACATGAAAACTAGAAACTAATTTTGTAATTATTAACTTGCCATTTTTTAATGTCTAGACACTTGAGAAACTAAAATGGTTATTAAATTTCACAACAGAACAATAGTACTGCAGGATATTTATTTCAGTAACAAATCTATATAAAATGTTACACAAAATTGATTAGCATGCCTCAATCATTTCTTGGACCCACAGATATGTTGGTTTCTGACAGCCTAATTCCAAAAAGCAATTACATCCTTAATCCATATGCAAAAAGACAACGGAAAGCAAGTACATTCAAACAGTTTGAAAGAATAAATATCTAAAGAAAACAGATTGTGAATGATTTATATGAATGCCTAGTGGTGAAGTTAATTACAAGTAACCCAATAAAATAGTGCCTTTATTATTGTACAGCAAGTAATAGCTCTAGATGAAAAAAGCAGAACTCTTTTTGCTGACTTTTGCATGCACAATCCCACAGCACACAACATTAAGAATTTAACATGTAGTAAATAAGCCATATAGAAAACAGCAGTTTTTAACTAAAAGCAGAAAACTCTCCAGTTGTTTAACCATTTAATGCCTTCCACTCTGAACAGTGACCACTGCAAACTGATACTTTGTTCTCTTAAAGCATATTCTTTATATATAAATTGGCATTTTAATTTCATAAACTTACTTTAAATGAAAACATAGCATCACATTTCATTTAAAGCAATTAAGGTATCTTATATGTAAGTTTTGAAGTAATGGTTATCTTCAGAATTAAAATTTTCCAAACTGAATGCCTATAAAGTTTTGGTTTCCAATTTTCAACAGAACCTACCTAAGAAATGTACATAGCTTGATACATGGAAAATGACTTTTCTGATGAATGAAAAAGACCTTACAGTTGGAATCAATCCCCTCTTTATAAAAGTTGGGTTTTACATCACTTTATTTTTATTGAAAATCTACTTGAGTACTTATTTTGAACAGTTGAAAATAATCTGAGGAAGATATCTGCTTTTTTGGAAAATGGTTCAGAATTTTTTTAGCAATTAGTTGTTATGAAAAAACATAAATAAGTTGCCAAATTTCTTCTCTACAAGCTGAACTCAACTTCTCAGTAAGTCTCATCATTAAGCCATTGCAGCTCTGAACTGTGCCTGGGCCCACTGTAAGCTAGTGCTATTTCAAGTTTTGTGCTGCTTACATCGATTACAAAAAGTTTACCAGATAAATTCACAGTGTTTCTTTGCTGAATCCAGTTTGACTTAGCCAAGGCAGGATCTACTTTCAAGAAAATCTGGATTTGTTAATGCACCTAAAGGACACATTAGTTGATGACAAATGTAACTATAATACACAGATGATGCTAAATATCATGCAGGTATTCTTTGATCTGTACTCCTAACTGAAATAGTGATATGGCAACATATGTGGTAATGCAGGTTTTCTTGAGCACTCACTTCACTGCCTTGAGTCGATTCACAGTGACCCTGGAGGACAGAGAAGCACTGCTTCCTTGGGTTTCTGAGGCTGTAAAACAGTACAAGAGCAGAAAATCTCATCTTGCCCCCTCAGTGTTGGTGGATTTGAACTGCTAACCTTGAGTTGAACAGCCCAACATGTAACCCACTTTACCACCAAGGCGCCTTTCTGTATAGACAAATCAGGACAATAACCTGGGGGTGTAATGTCCTTATCAATTCCATCTCTAATTTAATGAAGTACAGTATTAGCTGTATTGGGGTAATACTTTGTTCTTTCAGTTTTTGTGGTAACTTCATAGATGTTTCACTGAGCCAAAATCATGTTGTCTGCAGGGTAGCACTTATTCTGAGACCTCCTGGCTTCCGTCTCCCCCTAGTTGGCATACAGTATGCCTTAGCTTGTGGCCACAACTCAATCACTCTGGTCCATCTGTAGCTTTACATAAACTTTTCCTCTGCCAGGCTGTCACAAATCTCCTCTGGGTTCGCTCCCTGTAAGGATCCCTGTGATGCTGTGTGTGGCTGTTCCACATAATGCAGGACTTTCTCCTCATGTCACTATCTTTAACTTAATTTATATCTGCCAATTCTTTTTTCCAAATACTAGAGCATTCACAGGTTCCAGGTATTTTTTAGAATTTTTTTTAGTGGCCATGCTTGGCCTAAATTAGGGTAAATTACCCTAAATTAGGGTAATCAAGTTAGAACAGCAGAGTCATGTTGAATAAAGGTAAACTTTATTAACAAGTGGAAACAAAATAAATGTGATTCAAAAAGAAATGCAATTCGCAGAAAGCAGTATATTGTGACAAGCTGGTAAATACACCAAGGGAGGGCAGGACAGCTTCTGCTCTAAGTATTGGTTCAGCTTCATTTGGTAAATATAAAATCTGTCAAATTACATGAACTGAAAGCTGCAAAGTTAGACTACTAGTTAGTAGCTGATATTCAACAGTCTTAAAAACTAGGCAAAAAGCAACCGTGGTACTGCCAAGTGTCCATATAAAGAAGGCAGCAGTTCACACCAGTAAAGAGAGAGTGATAGAAAGCTCAGTAGCAGAATAATTTAACAAATTAACAGTCAACAAGACAATACTACTGATACTTCAATTAGAAGTGAAATTAAAACTTGAACTTTCAAGTAAAGAATTTCCAGGCGTGGGGGCGACAGAAGATGTAGAGTGGGGTAGTATGTTATGAACTGGGTGGCTAACTTCTAAAGTCCGCCGTTCAAACCCATGAGCTGTTCCAACAGAGAAAAATGTGGCTGTCTGCTCCCATAAAGAGGTCCCACCTTGGGAACGAACGGGGGCAGTTCTAGTTCTACTCTGCTCGGGAGAGGCACTAGGAGTCTGAATGGAATTCATGGCAGTGGGTTATACAAGGGGACTGGAAAGAGTTTATGGGGGGGAAAGCCACTATCCTGTAATTCCATTTTTCCATGAACTTAAAAAAATTGTCACCATATCAATTCCAACTCATAATTGCCCACATAAGATTGAGAACTGCCCCAAATGATTCCTTCATCGGTAATCTATGGAAGCAGTGTGCAGCATCTTCTCCCAAAGAGTAGCATCTGAACACTACCACTTCACTACCAGAAGTATATAATTACTGATTTTTAAAGGAAGCATTAAAAAAAGAAAGCATTGTGCTTCCAGTATTCCATATATTAGTATTTGTATAGTCACTAGATGTAAAAGCACTCAGTGGAAGCAGGAGAGTGTAGACAACAGATTTCGAGTTAAGAGAATTTATTTTTGTAAACTTCCCCAAAGATATCAAGGTAGCAGATACCTAAATAATATTTGCAAGGCAGTGTTGAAATACACATAAACTAGCTACTAGAGAACTTGAAAATAACACAGAGGAGTTGGAATTGGATAAAAGTAGTAAACTACAAGATATATGGGCAACAAATATACAGAGACCCTCAGTCTGTCTGGAATGAAGATGGAAGATAATCGCTTACTACTTTTTAGACTAAACTGGACCAAACTTATGGTTCCTGACCAAGGACATTATCATTTCATATGGTTGATCACTCAAGGCACCCCAGACAGTTGCACTTTGAACTCCCTGGGTGCTCTGCAGGCAAAAGGTGCAGCAGTCAGCTCTGAAAAAGATTCACAGCTGTGGGAAATGGGGCTAAGAAGAGACACTGACTCACTAGCTTGTCTCCCTCCCTCCCTCTACGGAACCTACGTTGAAGATCATAATGGGCAGCTGTTAATAACTAGGATGCATATGTCAAGAATAAAAGGAAAGAAAGTAAAATAACTTTACACTGTTAATAAGCTGAAGGAAAAGACATTTACTGAAATCCAAATGCTATTAACATAACTTTTCCCAGTCTCTGACTCTCACTCACGATTCTGTTCATCTTTTGGTTTTTTTTCCCCCCTTTTGTCACCTTTAAGGGAGCTAAGAGCCAACTCAATAGACCCAGCCAACTCATTGCAGCCAGATCTAGTCTGACTCATAACAACTACGTAGGACAGGGCAAAACTGTCCCAGAGACTTTGCGAGGCTGTAAATCATTTTGGAAGCCGACTGTCATCCTTCTCCATACAGCACTGGTTCTCAACCTTCCTGAAGCCGCAATCCTTGAATACAGTTCCTCATGTTGTGGTGACCCTCCAACCATAAAATTATTTTAGTTGCTACTTCCTAACTGTATTTTGCTATGAATCAGACGACCCCTATGAAAGGGTCGTTCAACCTCCAACTTTATGGTGAGCACCCAAACTCTTACCCACTGAGTCAGCAGGGTTCCTGCCCCTCAAAGAGCGAAGGTGCTCACTGGGAAGACACTAAAGGAGTAACTTTCAGGGTTCTGGTTCTTCCTTCGCTTGGGCTGAAATCAAAATTGAATCTTAAGATTTTATTAGAATTGTATACATGCTTCTGCATTTTTACATTATAAAATGGCTACTTGACTAAAAGAGTTGTCCAAATTTTTAAAAGATGCACAATAAGGGCAAGTGCGATGACTACTGGGTGGCATCCAGTCGCTTCACACTCACAATTTCCCTGTGTGCCACAGAAGGAAGCCCTGGCCTGCCATCCTCACAACTGTGAGGGTTCCACCCATCTTTGTAGCATTTGGGACAGTCTGTTTACATCTTTCTTTTTTGTTGACTTTTACCACGCACAATGCCCTTCTCCAGGGACTAGTCCCTCTTGATAACGTCCACAGTATATGAGATGAAGTTTGACCATGCTCACTTCTAAGAAGCATTCTGAATGTACTTCTTCCAGGAGAGACGCGCATTCTTCTGGCCGTCTGCAGTACTTTCACCAACACCTTCATTCAAACTCACTGGTTCTCTTTAAGTTGTCCTTATTCATTGTCCAGCTTCTACATGCGCGTGAGCTGACTGAAGGTATCACGGCCTGAGTCAGGAGCATGTTAATCCACGGCGACAGCTTTTCCTGTTAATGCTCTAAAAGGAGGCCTTTCTTGCATCGTATTTGCCCACTGCAATACAATCAATTTCTTGACTGTTGCTTCCTTGAGTGTGAATTATGAATCTTTATGAATAAAAATAGATCATTCTTCCTTCCTAAATTAGGCTTTTATATCCTGAGAATACGAAATGCTAGTGAGAATAGGAAAGTTAAGAAACACTAAAAAACAGATCAAAAGTCCCTGAGGCATGTACTGATGGCTAAAACAAAAACTGAAATTTTAACTTAGTCTTAATAAGCTCAGATATTAATTCTGATTAGCTATAATTCATTAAACTGTTTACATTTTATTTTGCAATTGTACTATGGGAATAAAGGCCTTCACGAAGTTTTCACACAGTCTGGTACTAAGCAAAGGCAATCACAGGCTTTACATGTTTAACCTAGCCTTTCTGTAGTACTTTAACTCCTAGAGATTGAATTGAAGCAATGGGGGCAGGGGGGGCCTATGCAAAACTAAGCAATAACAGGTGAGAAACAGACACTAATCTGCATTCACAGTTACATTAAGACCTCAGAATATTCCTAAATGTGTATCATTCCCTTTTCCTAAACCTCAAGTTTAAAAGACTAGCTGTAAAAACGGTAGGGTGCCATATTAAAGCTCACTTTATTTTCAGATGTCGCCACACTCATAGGCTGACTTCCTGTCAGGAAGGGTTCCCTTTCACTGAATACCCCAATCAGCAGGGAACTTGCAGAATTAAGTGCCAGTTGATATTACTTTGTTTTCCATTGACCACCCTTGAGAATAATGTTCAAAGATCTAGTTATATAGTCAGCATGGTATCATCCTTCTGACTAGACTGCCAAACCACAGGGTGTACTCCCTGTTCCACAAAATTTACCTTAAATGGTTGGGTTTTTCTAAATCCTAGTGTGCTGGTGAAGCAACAGGATGCCTTGTATTTCAGAATAAATCCTGCTTCTGATGTTAAATTATGCTTTTCTTTGGTTGTTGAATATTTGTAACAAAGTACTTAAAATTTTATGGAAAGGTCTGCATACAAGTTCATAAAAAGATTTTAAAATGTCCACTAACTTAGCAAGCTAGATATTTTATACTTAAAAAGAAAATGCAGTACTTTATTTCTACTTTTTAAAAACTAATTTTGCTATGATTTAAGGGCAAATGTTTCCAACTAATAAAACCAATTTACCTGTTATGAAAATGTAAACATATTAATGCCTTAAGATGTTTGGCTTACCTAACATAAGCTACTGCTGTCAAATTTATTTCAGGTACATTGAAACTGTTAGGGTACTAAGGTTTTTTGTGGCTAACATAAATAGACCTTTTCTTTGACTTTACACACCAATTCTAATAGACTTAACTCTTCATGTTTCAAAAGCCAAAATTGTCTTCTTGAAGGATGAACAATTTCTCTGACACACAAAATTAACACTAGCATTTCAACATGGTATATCTGGGCTCACAGCTTCTGACCATTGCTAACTTCCGGCAATATTGGAAGATAGTTTTTCAATCTAATGTAAAGTGTCCCTTATTGATTTGCATCCCATTCTTAATCAAAAGGTCATAGACACTGACAATAACAATGATCAGAGACAATCGATTTACATCCAGTGAATTTGTGTAAGTACATTCTAAGGATGAGGTATAAATAAGTTGGTCAAAGGGGAAGAGGGGAGACTTTAATGTTATGAAAATGTTAAAATGTAAAACTGCACCGATTCTGGTTAGATCGTTCATATTCACCTTAAAAAGTTCATTGTATTCCAAACCTTATTTGCCCTGCGAAAAGTGCTAATTACAAAGAAAATGGAATAATAAAGTACATATTTCAATAATTAGTACATTTTATAATTTTTTTAAATAATGTGTCTTTTAAGACTCAAAATGCTGAGAAAGTTTTTTTTCCTTAAATTTATTGGGGGCTCTTACATCTCAATACAATCCATCCAGTCACCCAGTGTGTCATGCACATTTGCACAGATGCTACCATCATCATTTTCAAAAGATTTTCTTCCATGTGAGCCCCTGATATCAGCTCCCTATTTCTTCCCCTTCCCTTCCCCACCCAGCCTCCTCAGGAACCCTTGATAAGTTACAGATTTTTATGTTCATATCTTACATCTTCCACCATTACCCTTTATCCACTTTCCATTGTTTGACCCCCTGGGAGGAGGTTCTAGTTTGAGCCTTGTGATCAATTTCCCCTTCCTCCCCCAACTCTCCCTTAATCTTTGTGGTATCTCTGTCATTGTTGGCCCTGAGGGATTTATCTATCCTGGACTCCCTATGTTTAGGGCTCTTATCTGTAGCAGTGTGCACATTCTGGTTTAATCGGATCTGTAAAGTAGAATTGAGTTCAAGGAAGTGGGGGAAAGGAAGCACCAAAGAACTAGAGGAAAGTTATGTGTTTCATTGGTGCTATTCTGCACCATGACAGGCTCATCTGTTCTCTGTGATCCCTATGTGAGGGGCTATCCCATTGTCAAATGTACAGGTGGGCACTAGGTCTCCACTCCATGCTCCGACCCCCCTACCCCACCCCCGTTCACATTGGGTGTGATTTTGTTCTGAGTCTTAGATGCCTGATACTTCATACCATAGACAACCCTCATGATCACACAGGCTGGTGTGCTTCTTCCATGTGGGCTTTTCTACTTCTCAGCTAGATGGCTGCATGTTTATCTTCAACCTTTAAAACCCCAGAGGCAATAATCTTTTGATAGCCATGCACCATCAGCTTTCTTCATCACATTTGCTGGTGCACCCATTTTGTCTTCAAGCAATCATGTCGGAAAGGTGAGTATCACAGAATGACAGATTATTAGAACAGCTAGAACTCTTATCACAATCCCCACACACATCCATTGTGTCAAGCACATCTATTTGTTGCCATCACTTTCAAAATGCTTTCTTCCTACTCTTGCGAGTCTTGACACATACTCAACTTCCATTGCATTCTTTCTGACCAATAACCAACAAAATTAGCAGCAGCTTTGCCCTCAGGCAGAATGGGTTTGAAAGTAGAATACAGTTTCCCGAGTCAACCCAGGAAAGGGCAGCCTCGCCCTCAGGAGATTTGACTAATGTTTAAGAGGAAGCTGAAATGTCAGGGCCACGTGGTCATGAGGTCCTATCCTGACCTTTAGATAATCAGGTGGCCTAAGATCCCAGAACCAATTCTGAAAACTTTTCTAATCAGCAACTGTGCTTATATCCCAATTATGGTCCTTTCCCCACTTCATAGTCCCCAAAGCAACAATGACAAATTTATCTGTCATCAACCATGATTTTTGGGATGATTTCCTTGGTTTTCTATCTCTATAATTAACCTCAAGTCCCATAAGTATGACACCTTTGGACACCCATAATGCCTTCCTGCTGATGGTTTCTCTCATCAGGAATGATGTGTTTTTGCTTGTCTTTAAAAAGGTCCCTAAAAGCCCCGATGGCATAGTGGTTACCTGTGAGGCTACACTCCATCAGGGCAGTAGTTTGGAACCAGCAGCTCCTCTTCTGGAGATACAGATTTCTACTCCCAACAGGGGCAGTTCTATCCTGTCTTCTAGGATTGCTATGGGTCAGTATTGAGACTCAGTTTTTTAAATTTGAATGGAGTCACTCTAAAACATACTAGAGTTCTGATCCTATAGTGAATTAGGCATTAAACTGATCAAGGTCAGTAGTTCAAAACGACCAAGGGGTCCCTGTGATAAAGATCAGATTGTCTCCTCCCTAAAGATTTGCAGCCACAGATGAAGGGACACATTGGACAGTGTACAGTATGAAAAAGTAATAATTTGTAAACAGTAAAGGTTCACGGGAGAGGGAGAGGGGAGAGAAGGGAAATACGGGGAGCTGGTAGTGGGGGCGTAAGTGGAGAGATGTTTTGAGAGTGATGATGGAAACAAATGTGCAAATGTGGCCTGCATACAATTGATGTATGTATGGATCATGATGGGGGTTGTAAGAGCCCCCATTAAAAGGGTTCATTGAATATGGAAATGAATATGGCAATATATGTACAAGTGTTTGATACAAATGATGTATTGAATGTTATAAGAGTTGTAAGAGCCCCGAATGAAGTCATTGGGGGAAAAAATTAAAAATATAAAGATTTACAGCTTCAAAATCAGTGGTTCTCCACCTTCCTAATGCCACGACTCTTTAATACAATTCCTATGTTGTGGTGACCCTGACCCCTACAATTATTTTTGTTGCCACTTCATAACTGTAATTTCAAAATTGTTATGAATTGGGCAACCCCTGTGAAACGATCCCCAAAGAGGTCACAACGAACTGGTTGCGAACCACTGCTCTAAGTCCTAGACATGTTGCATTAGGTAAGTGTGCTGCACAACACATCTTTAGTATATTGAAAAGCACGGCTGTTACTTTTAGGACCCCGGTGAGCTCACCCAAGCCGTGGTATTTTCAATTTCCTTGCATGTGAGAGTTGGACACAGTGAATAAGAAAGAGCAAAGAAGAACTGATGCATGTTGATTGTGGTGCTAGAGAAGGATGTTAAAACTAACCAAGGCTGAGCCCCGGGGGCGTAGTGGTTGTGAACGGGACTGCGGCCCACTGGGATGGAGGTTCGATTCCAGCTCCACGGAGCAAAGACTGGGCCTCCTACTCCCACCACCTGAGGGCAGTGATGCCAAAAAAAAAAAAAAAAAAAAAGCTAACCAAGCTGTCTTGAAGAAATACTGCCAGAGTGCCCCTTAAAGGCAAAGATGGAAAGACTTGGTCTTTCACACTTTAGACATGCTGTCAGAAGAGACCAGTTCCTGGCTAAAGAGCTTTCTTTGATGAAACGAACTGACACACTGACTGTAGGATGGGCTTAGCCGTGGAAGAACTATGAGGACGGATCCGGGCTGGGGAAGCTCTTCATTCTGTCGTGCATAAGCTCCTTATGGGTCAAAATGGACGCGATGGCGCCTAAGAACAGCCAGTGCTAGAGAGCAGTTCTCCCGCTTTATAAGGTCATTATGAGTCAGAACCGCAGACTGGTTTTAATCTTATGAATTGTATCTGAATTTAGGCTCTTTTTTGACCCTGAATCAGCATATAAGTTATTCATATACTTAGAGATTAACACATCATTTTAAAAGTGTATTCAACATTTGTCACATTCTCTTTTGTAAGAGAAGTTGCATTGAAATACTGAGCTATATGAGCAATGGCTTTGAAGTATTTCAAGAAATTATACATGTTTATTCAAAACATGTCCTAAATAATAAATACTTCCTTTACATTCAAAGATGACCAAGTTAAAAGGATTTGGAATGCATCATTCTCTACTCTCAAAACCTAATACTAGTACAAGATTAGATTTCAGAATTAAGGCTTGAATTCTAAGCATTAATTTGGCTTTTAATCCCATAGAAAACTGAATAAAAGATGATTACTAAATGTAATGAAAACTGTTCTTCATCTAAAGCAAATATTAAGGAATAAACAAGAATGAATTTTAAGGAAAAGAACCTACCAAAATGCAAGCATCTGCCCAAAATGCTGATGGCATTGTTGGGCTTTGCTACCTGCAACTCAAATTCACTAACTGCTCTGTGGATGCTCCCCCAAAGGCTTATCATCTTGGCAACCCTGTGCAGGCAGGCAATCCATGTGATTCTGAAGCGCATCAATGGCAGTGTATTTAGTTTGGTTACATATCTAAAGTCCCTGAACGGTGTCAACAGTTAAGCTGGGCGATAAATGAAAAGGCAGTCCGAGGTGCCTCAGAAAAAAGGGGTGGACTTCCAAAACTCTTACCGAGCACAGATCAAGGCGGACACACGTAACACTTATGGTGTTGCCAAGAGTCAGGATCGACACCCCAGTAACCATCATGAGAATTTGGTTTATGCAACTAAAACTGAACTGATAGCACTGATGGCCAAATGGAAAATAAGGATTTTCCTACCTACAGGAGCTCACAAGTAATAAAGAAAAAAAACTGCTATATATGGTCTGAAAACATTTCTTCTTCATATATTTTACTTTTAGTGTATATCTCAGTGAGAAGGAGTCATGGAGTGACAGTGGTTCTCAGGTGGGCGGCTAACCGCAGAAAGGGCAGTTTGAACGCACTAGCCACTCTGTGAGAGAAAGACGAGACAGTCTGTTCCAGTCAAGATTTACTGCCCAGAAAACCAGAGAGGCAGCTGCTGCTTCCTCTGCTCCACAGGGTGGAAATCAATCCTATGGGAATCTTGATAGGAATGAGTTACTTTGATTTTGGTGTTAGTTTATATCTGAATTTAACTACCACTCACCTACCCAGTCCAGAAAGGGGAAACCTAGCCTTTAGAGAACTGTCTGGGTGTGCACTGTATGGAATTTGGTGTACAAGGTATGTATAATCATGAGTCATATTCTGCCTTTCTTAGTTGACAGGCCCTGAACCAATCTTGTAAAAACTTTTCTGTTAATGTCAGTGAATTTGGAGATGAGTTTCTCTCCCTTACAGTATCAATCATATCGGGTGTCAAATACTTGAGCTGGCTCTTTTTTGGATTTATTCAAGTCCATTTCAGGGTTGACTTTATAAATGGGTCAATAATAATGCATAATTTCATAGCAATGCAAAAATCCATTGTCTCAAGTTTCCAGAATACATGTCATATACTTAAACATGATTACCCCGAGTAAATTGCAAAAATTTTGACCAAATTACTGTAATTCGCTAAACTTTAGAAAATGAGTATCTAAGCAATTGATATTAAAAGAGTTTAAGAACAAACTATCCAAGGATAAGTTAAACTATCAAAACTTCAACCAAGGAAAGTTACTAATATTAGAAAAGGTAAGAAAAATTAAAATGGCTTAGGAACCTTAATATCTGTTGATCTGGATGAAATTATGGAAACATACACAACCCAGAAAAAGTATAAACTTACAGGATTGGGGGAAATGAAATGATCTACTACTCACAAACATAGGTAAAATTTGCAATAGTTTAAGGATTGATAGTTTTTTGTGCTCTGTCTGTCCCTTGTCCTACGTTTTACTGTGTTTCTCTTAAAGCCCTTATTAAATTCTCTCTTATATTCCAAGCATTTGGAATAACCTCCAGGAGGTTATGGTTCCCTTAAGGGTAAAGGCTTGTCATAAAATAATTCAATACATGTTTTCTAAATAATGAATAATAACACCACAAGCAAGCATTATAAAGAAAGATCAGCTAGAGTAATGGTGTTTTGCACAAACACAGGAGAGACAGAAAGCATTTGAACTGAGCTTGATTTAGAATAAACACGCAAATCATGCCATGGGCTCCTGTTAGGTAAAACGAATGCAAAATGAAGAGAATTCACTTCAATTTTCAGGAAGCAACTTCTTATCCAACTTTCAATTTGTGTCATCTTTTGTTTTACTGATTAAATCATTTAAAAAGCCCTAAGCACCCACACTTTACAAATGTACACATAACCAAGACAATATTTGATATTATAGCTTACTTAATGAAAATGAAAATAAAATTAATATAAAAGGGAATTATCAACCAAAATTATGGCTATTTCGTAATCACATGAAGCAAAAGGCCCAAAATATGGCTCACTCAAAATGAACACGAAGCAAAAAGCCTAACTATGGTGATGCATTTTCTAGCTTACCGTTTATTTATTATGTATGTATTTTGTTGAATGCTAACTGTGGTGCTACATCTTAGATAATAAAAAATGTCTTACAGAACACAAAACACAGTACTTTTCCTCAAGGTGTTTACAGTCAATAGGAGACACAAAATAATACGTTATTCAAAGGGGAAAAAAGACTCTATACTTATTCCTCACTTACTGGCTAGGTTAGGTTCTAAGTATCAGGTCATTATATGAAAATTGACATTTTGTAAAAATAGACCATGATCGCATTAGAACAAATAATTGAAAGAACACTACATAACTAACATATTGCCTCATTATCTAACTGTCGAAATGTTATCAAGATCTCCTAACAAAGTTAACTATCAAAGCAGGCATTACTCTCACCTTCTGTTTATCTCAGCATTTGTTAATGTTAAATGCAGTCATTAGAAGACAAATGAGTCAAGTAGTAAATATTTTACTATCAAATGTGGACTGTGAACAACAAGACAGTCCTTAAGTGAGGAGCAGGTGGATATGGGCCAGTGCATAGAAGAGAAATCAAGGTAACTTTGTAGCAGAGATTGTAACTTACTAGAAGCTGAACAGTTTGTGTGTTCAAGAAATACTAATTCAACAGCCATCATATGTCAAAGATTGTGTTGAAGACTAAACAAACAATAATATACGAAACAAAAATAGCTGTTATCTCCAGATTACAGAGAGTCAAACAAAAAACACGAATACATGTACATTTGTATATAAACACAAATCTCTGGTCAATAAACAGAAGAGGTATCAACTATAGAGGCAAAGTCTGACACAGGATCATTAAACAGAGCCTTTGCATGATGAGAAGGCAAAAAGGAGAAATGAGTTGGAGGGGCAGTTAAGAGAAAGAAAAAAAGAGAGAGAAAGGAAAAACCTGTGCTAAGACATGGAAGAAATATGGCACCTTTAGGCAACTTGAAATATTTCAGCCTGACTTGAAATCTAATGTGCAATTATGTAAGATATGATTTTATATATATATATATATATTATATATATATTAGACAATGAGAAACACAAGCAGTAACAGAGAACTAATAATAAAGCTTTGTGTCGTGGCATTGAGTTAATCTGTGGTAGTGTTTGTTTTAGTGATTTACTCAGAACCAAACTATCAAATCTTTATCAAGGAAAAACTTATGAAAAGGTCAAAGCCAGAACTAGTATAACATATTCAGAATGACTAATCTCAAAAATGAAAGGAAAACTAGAAGTAAGGGAAAATTCTAGGAGAGGAACATTTTACAATACAATTGAAGGGTAAAACTCTGGAGGTAAAAATTCAAACACAAAACTAATTAAGAATAATAGGAGTAATGCTATTTACTTCTAATTGTGAATATTATAATTTAAGTGAATAATTCATAGATGTAAAAAGAAAAAATAACCAGTCAACAATAGTCAGGCTTTACATTACATGAAGGCAATAGTTCCCAATTAGCAACAACATATATACTTTGATGAAATTTGTTTCAAAAAAGTATAAGACACAGTGTTCTAAATTAACTTTTGCTGGTAATTAATAACTCAGACAGAATTGCGAGGCCAGACTACCCGGTGCTCCTAGTTTTTCTATATACTGTATGCATTTCTGATAAATGGGAAAAGAATAGATGACCTGGCAGAAGACTCAGACAATAATATGTGATTTACAGGACATGAATGCAGCTACCACAAGATTTATCTGACAGCCCTCTCCGATAGTGGACTGTTGAGTATCCGATGGAATGATTTCTAGTCTAGAAAGTCTACTACTGAGTAGCCATACACATTATTTATTTATTAGATGTTTTGGGTTGAAACCATTTTTAAATGATGCACTTCACAATGCACAGTCATAAATTTAGCCTTAAACCCAAGAAGGGAGGTAGTGTTATTGGAATGTATGTCAGACTGAATTAGGATGAGCAACGCAACGCTTTCATAAAGGGGCCTTGAATGCAATGTCAATTCTTTCAAAAATGACGTTAATGTCAAATGAGCAAGAAACAAACTCTTTATACACTGCCCAAGTACTATTGTTGGAAACAATCATTTAACATCTCCTTTAGATGCATATGGGTTTTTACGAGATTTTTAACATAAGCACTATGAGGCACAAACTAATTGCATTGAAAACTGAATCTGAAAAACAGCTGAGAGTTGTTCATTTTTGTGTGCATTAGACAATACATTGTTTACTGAAGAAGGTATGCAGTTTTATATGAGAGATTTTAAAACCGCAAACCAAACACACTACGACTCAAATAATTCTGACCCACAGCAACCCTACAGGGCTGAACAGACTGCCCTATAGGTTGTAAATATTTATGGAAGCTGCCTGCCACATCTTTTTCGAGAGCAGCAGCTTGTAGGTTTGAAATGCTGACCTTTTATGTGTAACAACTGCACCACCGCGGCTCCTCCTACAGATTTATAAAGAATCTAACTCTGCCTTTTAGGCCAAAACAGACCTTTCATTATTTTACATGTGGTTAGATATATAAACAAGCTAGGTTAGTAAGTAAGCCTTTACTCAAAAATACCTGTATATGCCGGCAGCTTCAGATTATGAACGTCCAATTTATGTATAAACCATAATTTTGAATCAACCACCATAAAGCCTATAAAATTCTGAGCTAATTTCGGTTCATAATAACAAATTGGCACTTCTTTTCAATGCACATCAAGACGTTAACATTGTTGTTATTGTACCATTATGTCAAACAGGTTTTAGTATATCTGGAGGTGTTTCACTGATGTTTTTAAGCAAAGTCTGGTATACTATACATACTATACAAGTAATTCTGACTGTACTGTGGGATAAGCATTGACTATGAAACAAAAAGTTGCCAATGTAAATGCACCAGCTGCTCCACAGAAGAAAGAAGTGGCTGTCTGCTCACGTAAAGACTTACACTCAGAAACCCTGTGCAGGCACACGACGAGTGGAAATCCATTCAATGGCAGTGACGTTCAATTTGGAATGAACCATACAAGCTAAGACAAACATTAGACTAAATGAAATTAGATACAAACTGCACCCAATTGTTTCTATTTACATTCACATTTGTCTTAAGGGCAGATTTAGAAATGAAGGTTTCCCAATCTGGAAACTGCCTATATTATTACTAAAGGGACATTATTGTTACATTAGTTTGGTAATGTTATTGTAGCAGTATTACAAGACATTACAGTAAGGAAACTCTTCAGCTTTCTAATACATTTAACCTAAACAATATCAAAATGTAAATACAGTAAACTATGAATTGTTTCCTAATCAACTATTAGTGAATGACTGAACATTTCAAGACATAAATCAATTAAGCTTCATGGACATATGCAGTGATCATCTGTGATGTGTTGCTTAGGGTTTGCAGCACATCAAATGTGATCATTTCCTTTCTTAAACTGGCTGTAACTCTATTGTAATAAAACACATTTAGCTTCAATAATTTGTTTAAAAGAAAGTAGCAAAAACAGTTTGGAATAGATTCCAGAAAAATAATCAGACCTGGCTGATTGTCATGAATTAACACCAAATAATTTGTAAAGTTCTAAATCAAATTTGCAGATGTTAAGTTCATAAGCATATCCCATTATTTATGTGATTAAAAAGGAGTTTTTGACCTGATCTTTCGATCTTTGGCACTCAATCCTCTCCATCTCCTCTTAAAAAATTAATTAAAATTTTAGCAAGATGGTAGCTTTTCACTTCCCACTCTATCTCAGAGTAGGAAAAAAATTATCAATCAAACTCAAGCCATTCCCACCCAGTATCTGCAAAATGTCGACTTGAAATTCAATTTCGTATCTCTTAAGCTTTCGTGTAGAAAAAGACAGTTCACTTCTTAACAGAATAAATCACTTTGTGATTGCCAGACTGACCTCTTTGAATTAGGAAAATTCAAAGTGAAAAATGTAATTATCACCCTGGAACAATCTGTATACATCTGGAGCTAATTCTAGCTTCATTTTTCACATCATTTTTCACACTGTGCTACATCTTGTGAAGGTGCCGTGGAACTTTTGAAGACCTCATAAAAATGCTCAGGACTTCAAATAACTACTAATGTATTTTATTCAGACAAAAACCTTGAGAATTTCTGACTCTGGCAACTTACTCTCCATTTGATTAAGTTAGTATTAAACAGCACTGTGACAGAAATGACAAATAGGCATATGAAGGCATGTCATTCTTTATCACTTGAGCTTCAAACATTCAAATATATAATATATACAACAAAAATATCTTCCATACCAAAGATATGTTCAAATCACTAGCAAAGTACAATCTCATTATCTACATGCGTCTATGAAATAGCTTTATCACTGTGAGTGACAAAATTATCCTCTCATAAAGAATTATCTCCCGTTGTGAATGACTCCTTAAAAATAAGGGTAATTTCAAGCAGTTTATACAGATACACACAAAGCAAACAGTAATTTCATCTACGATATACACAAGCAATTATTTCCAGTCATAATGGAAAATTTTATCCAGTCAGCTTTTGAAGAAATGCATTTCTGAAGGACATGATTAAGTTTAAAAACTAGATTCTCACTAAATCTAAGAATAGCCCCACTAGAAACATACATAGCTACTCTTCACAAGTTCATTATAAAAATCCATTCATTGTAAAAAGAAAAAAAATCCATTCATTGTATCTTTCAAAGTAACTGTTCTTATTGCACTTTATTGACAATGCATTGTATTGATTTTTTACACCTTCTATGATTCTTTAATTTGTATTCATGAAATGTCCATCAGCACAGCCTAAATAAATTTGGCAATATAGGCAGTAAAATGAATAAATCGATGCAAAGAAACATTAATTTTGCATTATCCTTATTCGTCAGGCAAGTAAACCATGAGAGCTGTAAATGAAGGTCAAAGGTTTTGAAATGGGTCAGAACCCTTGACCTCCAGACCAATACCCTTCCTATTAAAAAAGGCTATTTTAAAGTTTTAAGTAGGGGAATTTACTACCATCAAGATATCATTTTTAAATGACTACAAAGAAAACTCTCAATGAAAACATTCATCTGCTTAATTGCAAAACAGAACACATCACAGGAAACAAGATTTCTAGATGGGTTTCTAAAAAAATCATTAGTTTACTACACAAAGTACAAGGTAATACTGAAAACAAATTTTCCCTTTAAGAATTTATTTTCACATCTTATTATGATAACTGCCATGTTTTTGTTAAAGTTTTCCCAAATCTATTGTGTATGTCAAAAATAATTAGCAATGACAAGGATTCAGAAGTATTTCTCACTCGTTTTATAACCTCTGCACAAAAGGGAAGTAAACCCATTATTCCCAGGGGAGTCAGGGTGCCACGACACAATGTACAGAAATAAATCTGTTTTCATGACCTTAATATACATAGCACAAAGATTTAGTCATTTCAAGATCAAGGTTATGTATAATCTGGACATTTTTAATTTGACTCTATAAACCTCTGTATATCATTCAGTCAGCTGGATTTCTCAGCACTGTTTTACAAGTTATCTAAATACTAGCACTGTAAACAATACAATACAAACAGAATAAAAATGCTATTATTACAGAAATATTTCTGCATTATACCAAAGGAAATCCATGAGAATTTACTTTTAATTCCGAGTTTATTCTTGTCACTCACCTGAGAACACAGTAGCATAACCAATTCCACAACTGAACTACTAGACTTCATGCAAACCAGACCTATTTTAAAGAGAATTTTTAAAATTACCAACAACAAATATACAACAGATATATAACATACAATTTTCTCAAGATTTTTACAAAATAAGTTGTTAACATTTTGCTAAGAATCGAAACCTAGTCATTTCACCACATTGTTAAAGAAAATACTCTATAGTTCCTTTAACATAGGGAACGAAACTATCACTTGGTTTTGTAAACTATTTCATTCTAGCTTTCAAAATACTAAAACACCTAATACAACTTCATATATAATGACATTTCAGAATACTCATAGAAATGTGCACAACATATGCCATATTGATCAATATCATCTACATTTTGTTTTGGAAAGAGTTGATCGTTACACATACAGAGAAGGGAAATGGCTCCCTGACCTTTGCTTTCTCCACCACACTCTCTCCCTTCCACCCTCCAGCGATCAATCAAGTTTCCATTTTGTTTCATGGCAGCAGACATCCCAAACACTCTTATTAGTACCTTGACCTATAACCTCACACTAAACCTTAACAGAAGTGCAAGCCGTTGTCTGTTATGTATTCGAGATTTCTTATAGATTAATTCATTTACATTTTCTCTTATGCTTTATTTTGGTTCATCAAAAATATTCTAAAAAGAAAAGTTTCATACAGTTAATACCCATCTAAAGAATTCTTTAGTTTTTATTACCAGTATAAATTTATAGTAGTTCACTTAGAAGACATTTTATAGCCAGTATCTTAAAAAAAAAAAAAAAAAGCGCAGATACTTAAAAGAACTAAATTGTTAAATGGCATTACTTTAAAAAAAAAAAACATTTTTAGTCTGCGCCCCGGTGGCATAGTGGTTGTGCACGGGACTGCGGCCCACTGGGACGGAGGTTCAATTCCAGCAGTGGGGCTGGGCCCCCTATTCCCACCACCGGAGAGTAGTGATGCCGCCAAAAAAAAAAAAAAAACATTTTTAATGATATATTTTGCTAGATAAACACATTCTTAAGTTCTAGGGTATAGCAATGTAAAGTAAGTGATTAACAGTCCTTACGCACATTACCAGGATGACTCTTCTAGGTATTTTCTGTCACTCCCCTTTCCTTGTTTGGTTCTTTCTTCGTTCCCCTCCCTCCCTCCCTCTTTATGATAATTGCATCATACCTACTGATAGTTCTTGTTTGAATTTTATGACCTAAGAAATAGCATTCATGTTAAACACTAGTTGTTTATTTTTTAGAAAAAGTTGACTATTTTCCCAACTTCTCAAAAATAATACAGAAACTATGGTAACTGAGTCAGCACGGGAATAAAAATTAGTTATAGAACATTTATACTTTGTTCTAAGAAAGAACGCTAGGGCTGAGCCCTGGTGGCGTAGTGGTTGTGCGCGGGACTGCGACCCACTAGGATGGAGGTTCAATTCCAGCTCCACAAGAACAAAGGCTGGGCCTCCTACACCCACCACCAAAGGGCAGTGATGCTCGCCCCCCCAAAAAAAAATAAACCAAAAAAAAAGAAAGAAGGCTATTAATTAATGTGTATTTCCACAGGGCCAAAATCAGCATGATTCCTCAAACAAAAGCTGCCAAGGGCATCAAGAAGGGCAATACCGTATCACATCTCTTAATTACTGGCTTAGCCCTCTATTGGTCTGAAATCTAATTTCTTTTTTTTTTGGGGGGGGGGGGCATCACTGCCCTCTGGTGGGAGTGGGAGGCCCCGCCTTGCTCCTGGAGAGCTGCTGCTGATTTGAACCGCCAAGTCAGTGGGCCACAGTCCCACACCCAACCACTACGCCGGCTCAGCCCCAAAATTTAATTTCTTAAGACATAACCCAGATATCACAAAACTTAGTTTACTCTAATATCAAACTCATTCACCCTCGGCAAATATATATATATATATATATATATATATATATTTCTATCATTAAGTCATTATTCCTTATTACTCTCAGGAACTGAAATTCCCTTTATGACAAATAACTTGGTCTTTGATCTGGCTCAATAATAAACAATGATAAATAGGACCTTGGGTAGTCAAATTTAGAAAGATTTATATTTAAATATGCTGTTATCACTTTATATATATATTTTTAAATATGTATGTTTATAAATGATTTTAGATGAGCCTATCTACTCCCATAAAAATTTACAGCCTTGGAAACCCTGCATAGGGCCACAATGGGTTGGAACAGACTGGTGGCAGTGGATTTACTGTTATATATATTATACTTACAATCCTATACACATTTATATATAAATACATACAAATTATTTCATCTTAACACCTTATTTCTCACTATTAAAGTTATGCAAACCATAGGAAGGTTGATAGCTGCTACTGAGTCTGATTTAAAGAATCAGGGAACAATCATACCAGTGATTTGAGTGCTCAGAATACTAATTGTGTTGTTAAGGTGAGTTACTGAGTCAATCTAAACTGACAGTGACCCTGTGGGAGAGCAGTGCGCCCCACAGGAGTGCTGTAGAGTTATACACTTTATAGTAGCAGAGCACTAGATCTTTTCTCCCTTTGGGACGCTAGTGTGTTTGAACCATGAACCTTTTCTAAAAGGCCCATAACAGTCAAGTGTTTAGCCAGTGAGCTACTTCTTAACCAGTTCTAGTAATGGTCAAATAAAATGTCAGTCTTATTAAAAACAACTACTGTGCTTTCTGGGGTAGAATATTTGCAAGTTTTTGGAAGATGGTGGTGGGGACAAAGGTGATGATTGGTTTCAGAGAACAAGAGAGACGTGATGTCTGATCTGCAAGACTAACCTCGCTGCCTGAGGAAATATCAACACTCATATAATTCAGGGAAATATGAAAGTGCATAATAAGATACGTAGTGTAAGATCATATAATTCAAACTACATTTATCTCACCTAAATTTCTCCCCTAGTTGACAATGATTGCGTGTATGAAAAGACAACTATAAAAAGATCATTATAATCCAATAAACCTGTCTTTCATGTTATAATCCAATTTTATGGATTATCCAAATAGAAGGCTCTAGAACAACCATCTGTGTCAGATTGTAAATTGTAGTAAGAGGCATCAATCTTCACTTACATTTTAAAGAGACACACACACATTTTCATGCATGCACACCACTTCAATAGAAAGAGACAAAAAGCATATTGCAGGTTCAAGAAGTCAATTTATGTAAAACATCCTATAATATGCCTATGTCACATGTCAGAGTGCTGACTTCTCTATAAGTCACTCTGACCAATAAGTGGGTTCAGTTTATTTGGTTTTATCTTTTGGTCTATTCTTACACACATGAAACTTCAGTCTCTCCCAAAAGAGTAAATAAATCAATAGTTTTAAATCTAATCATATGACTTGGTAAGCTGCCCTCAGAAGTTTCATAACAAAAGACTACTTCAATTAGTAGAGAATGGCCCAGAAGTTTGTCTATAGGTTCTATTGACCTCACATCTATAGGCTTTTCTTTCTCAATGGTCTACTATCCGTCAAGTCAGGAGTTTGAAACTATCAGCTACTCTGAGACATATGATGCTTTCTATACTCTAACATAGTCGCAGAAACCCACAGGAGCAGTTCTACCTTGTCCTATAGACTCGCGGAGTCCAAATTGCCTTCATGGCAGAGTTTGGTTTTGGAAGCTAACAGTATTGAAACCCAATACACAATTTTAACCCTCGGTATGCCTGAAAAAAAAGTCACAATTTAAAAAAGAGTAAAGGAATGGGGATGAATATTAGAAACCTTAATACAAATTTATGCATAGTAACCCCACATTGACATTACATTTCCCAAAATTAGGAGCATACAAACACACACATACAGGCTCACACGTGCACACAGACCCCCACACCACATCAAACTAAACCCAGGGCCATCAAGTCAATTTCAGCTCACAGCAATACTACACAACTGGGTAAGACTTCCCTATAGGATCTCCAAAGCTGTAAGTCAATATTAATATTTATATAGAGATACTAATTTATATGAGGGGGTACCCCCAAAAAAGCTGTAGTTGCACTGGGAAGAGCTTTCTTAGTACACACCCACCGAGGCAAGCATGGAGCGACTCCCTCTGAATTAGTGCACCCAGTGGCATCACCTGGGAAGATTCCCTCTGGTTACATTGAATTTCTTCATAAAAGCAGTTTTGTTTGGTCATCACTTTTTGTGATTGCCAATTTTGTGATAGTGGTTGTGAAATTTTGTTTCCTGCTTTAAAAATATGCTACTGAAACTGTTGGGATGTTGAACACAGCTTACAAGAACAGTGGCATTGGAAAGACTCAAGTACAGGAATGGTTTCCTCAACTCAAAAAAGTTGAAATGTAGATGAATGATAAGCCTCATTCTGAACATCTGTCAACTTCACAAAAGGATGAAAATGTCCACTTCTAGTGCATTTGGAGTTCAATGCACCAGGTCAGAGTGTTAATCAAGCCTTCTATTTCGAGGTCTGGAAATATTGCTTCACACTGTGTGACAAACAAGACCTGATTTGTGGCAGACTGAGGACTGGTTTTGCTACCCCAACATCACTCTTGCTCATGCAGCCATCACAGTGTGCCAGTTTGGGGCTAGAAAGAGCATGCCTCTTACCCTACGCACCTGACTCACCTGACCTCACTCTGTGACTCCTTTTTGTAGGGGGACATGAAAGGGCAGCAATTTGACTCACAACTTAAAAGAGGTAAAGGAAAAAAAATGAGAGATGAAGTCAGCCATCCAAACAGATGAGTTTGAAAAATATTTCCTAGAGTGGAGTCACAGATTTGACAAATGAATTAAGGGTAATAAAAAGTACTGAGAGTGATAAGGTTGTTTTGTAAAGGGAAAAAAAAAAGATTACATAGCTTTGAAAAAAAATCCATTTTTTGGGATCTATTGACCTATGATTTACAGGATATATGCAGATATTTCTCAAGTTCGTAATGAGCAGCATTTAAGTTGAATCCTAAGACACTTGATTATCCAAAGTGGACAATGTCTTTTAATGCAACTAACTGCTCATCACAAATTTGAAAAAATATTCATCTTGAAAACACACATTCAAAATATATTTCTAATGGGTTCTGTTAATGGGGCTGCTGCTAGGTGAATCCCACTGATCCTGTGAACAAAATACTGGCCATTCTGACACCATTTTCACAATCGTTTCATTTGAATCCACTGTTACAAACACTGTCAATCTACTGTTGAGGAGTCAGCTGCTTAAACTTGCATTCTGCTTGATAAACTTGCATCACCAAAACAAAATGTATTACTACTGCTCACTGCCATTGAATTAATTCCAACTCAGAGTGCCCCCTACAGGACAGAGTTGAACTGCTCCTTTGGATTTTCAGGTTATAAATCTTTACAGGAGCAGAAAGCCTCGTCTTTCTCTTGCAAAGTGACTTGGTGGGTTCAAATCTTAGGGTTAGCACCTGTAGTTTTTCTGCTATACACCCAAGGTTCCTCTCCAAAATACAATACTGGTTCCAAATTTCAAATACATTTCTAAAAGGCCCTAAATTAACTTTGATTCTGGATCTCCTTGTACTTACATCAAAAGAACATAATAATTTGGAAAATGGTGATGATTCGTAATTTTGTTGATGGGAAAGCAACCACTTCTTTGCTCCAGGTTTAGGAAATATCTTGTTTATTTATCAACACCATTTAGAATTCATCATTTATAATGACAAATTCATTCAATTTCTAAGCTTATATGTGATTTCCCTTACCCTACCACCCATTTCCTTCTAATCATCTATAGTTTAAGTGTTGGTGTACTAACCACACTGTTCACTAGTTCAAACCCAGCAGCTACTTCATGGGAGAAAGATAAAATTGTCTGCTTCCATAAAGATTTCGAGTCTGGGATATTCTCTATAGCAAAGGTTTTCAACCTGTGGGTTGCAACCTCTTTGGGGGTCAAATAACCTTTTCACAGGGGTCTCACAATTCATAACAGTAGCAAAATTGCAGTTATATAAAGTAGCAACGAAAATAATTTTATGATTGAGGTGGTCACCACAACAGGAGGGACTGTTTTAAAGGGCTGCAGTGTTAGGAAGGTTGAGAACCACTGCTCGACAGGGTCACTCTGAGTTGGAAGTTAACTGATGGCTGTTGGTTTGGTTTGGGGCCAATCACTTTTGTGCCCACATTTGTCTCATCACTTATGCAAGAAACTGTGCATCATGATCATAAATGGAGCACAGATGATCCAGGGCCACAATCTGTTAACGTCCATGCAAGTGAGTCAAGTTCAATTCTCAGAGGCAATGCATGTCATGCGCAGGCACTACACATTTATCAGTGTGTTGTGATGATGCTAAACAGATTTCAGTGGAGCTTCCAGATTAACAAAAGCTAGCAAGAAAGGTCTGACAATCTATTTCCAAATATCAGTCAGTGAAATCTCTATGGACCACAAACAAGTATCAGGTCCACGACCAATTATGGAAATAATGCTTGGCTGAGGCAGCTAGTTGTTACATTGTGTATGATTCTATCAAGAGTTGGGGGTTAATTTAACAAGTTATAATCAAAAATTATCACAAAAGATGAAAGAAGCTGTCACCAAAATGGGATATATCCCAGCTTTTCGTCACAAAGTCAACCTAAAATCTCTCCGAACTCATTACCATCAAGTTGATTCCAACTCATAGTGGCCCTACATGATAAGAGTCAGATTTGCCTTATGAGTTTCTGAGACTAACTCTCCAGGACAGAAAGCCTCATCTTTCTCCCAAAAAGTGCCTGGTGGATTTGAATTGTGAGTGATGTGATTAGCAATTCAATTCATAACCCACCATGCCATCAAAACTCCTTTGTCACAGACATCATATGGTAAAAACCTTGTACATTGAAGCTCTTCCCATTGAAATGACTTGCTAAGAAAATAATTTCCTTTTCCCTTTGGAGATAGACTGTTCACTCATGTGTAATCTGGTGGTGCTGACGGGTAAGAGCTGAACTAATAACCATAAGGTTGTTGGTCAAATCCACCAGCTGTGCCACGAGAAAAAAGGAGAGCATGCTGCTCTGACAATGATGAGAGCCTCTGGAACACTGTAAAAGATCACGCAGCACCCAACTGATTCAAAGGCAGTGTAAAGGGTTTCAGAATCTTTTTCTCAGCTTTCTACTATTGAGAAGGTAATTTTCCCTGTCTCTTTATATACATCTTCACTTTTGTGAATCATTTAAAATACCTCTTATCAATTTGTGCTTTGGCCATCATGAGTAAAACACACAAGTTTCTAGATTCCAAATTGTGTTTAATAAGACTACCAACATGGCACCTACAGACTTCTTATACCAATGTTTCTCGAACTTTTCTTAATTTAGAATATTCCTAATACCCCCATCAAATCTTAATTCAAATATATTATGTGTATCTGTAAATTTTGAAAGGCCATAAATTACTGTAACATCTAGAATTTTGCCCTCTTTAAGTATTAATTGTTGCCACAGTGAAAATGCCAGTACATATATTGTTAAAATATAATAGTCCTTTAGGTAAAGCTGCTTAAGAGGAAAAATTGGGGTCATACAAGAGTAAAAAATTATTTACATTTATACTCTCATTCTATAGACAATTCAAAACTCCTTTTCTTTTAGGTATTAGCAGAGTTAAGAATAAATGAGTAATGATGAAACAGCAAATGTTTTGAGAGAGAAAAAATAGTATCCATAAAATTCCATAACCCCAGTTTTATTTTTTAAAGGTACATTACACACATTTTGGTAGTTATAACTATTGTAAATTTTATTGGACTTTTTTAAAGTTAATTTTCTCTTTGCTGTTTATAAGACTCCATTTTTTAAAAAGAATAAAATAGAAATCCTTATAGAGTTTTAACTACTGGGGGAAAATGGATACTATCACTGTGTTAGGACAATCATTCTTGAAAGATCAAGGAATTTATGGCATAGAGAAACTGTTCAATGATCTTACAAAGAAACAAAACCCAAGGTGTACCACAATAAGTTACATTCTCCGTGGAAATTTTTTTTATTTTTCCAAGAAGTAGTTGAGATCTGTAAGAATATAAAAGAGGGCTGAGCCCCGGTGGCGTAGTGGTTGTGTGCGGGACTGCAGCCCTCTGAGTTTGCGGTTCAAATCCAGCAGCAGCTCTGCAGGAGCAAGGCTGGGTCTCCTACTCCCGGAGGGCGGTGATGCCCAAAAAAGAATATAAAAGGGGCTATGAGATACAGTCAAGTGCAGTGAAGACTTTGGAATCTGACTGGGAGTACTAAAAAAAGGTTGTTGTTTTTTGGGGGGAGGGGGTGGGGGGTATCCAGAAGCAAATTGAGGCTGGTTTATCAATGATACATGTTAGGGATTATCGTAGATGTAGTAAACAGCATTGTGATTATGAAAGAAATTATCTTTGTGTGTGTGTGTGTGTGTGTGTGTGTGTGTGTGTGTATGTATTTGGGGCATCACTGCCCACTGGTGGTGGGAGTAGGAGGCCCAGCCTTGCTGCTGGATTTGAACCTCCAATCCAGTGGGCTGCAGTCCCACGGACAACCACTATACCACCAGGGCTCAGCTCGAAAGAAATTATCTTTTCCAGATGCATTATGACTTATTAAGGTCTAAACAGATTAAAAATGCAATAGATTATTTTAAAATAATCTACAGCAAAATAAAAGGAAGAAGTAAGCAAGGTACACAATTGCGGTAAAATAAAGAGGACTTCAGTAATAAATTGACGAATGTTGGACATTTTAGCTATAGTGATAGTTTTATGAGTAAAAAAAAAAGAAAGCTGGCTGAGCCCTTGTGTGCGAAACTGCGTCCCACAGGGTTGACAGTTCAAATCCAGCAGCAGTTCTCTCCAGGAGCAAGGCTGGACTTCCTACTCCCACCAGGGCAGTGATGCCACACACACACACACACACACAAACACACTAAGTTAAAAAAAAAAAAAAGAAAGCAATATTTAAAAAAGCTCAAGACCTTGTTATTTCGTGGTCACTATAAGGACAGAAGGGAAAGGGCTCCTGGTTTTATACAATTTGGGGGGGGGGGGGGTTGGTTTTTTTGTATAATAATAACCTATAAGGCACCATGGGTGGCAAAAATGGTTAAGTATTTGACTAATAGTCAAAAGATAGGTGGTTCAAACCCCCAGGAAGGTGCCTCCGAAGACAGGCTTGGAGACCTGCAGTTGGAAAGATCACTATCTTAGAAATCCTATGAAGTGGTTCTAGAATGAACACTCCAGTCCATGAGTTCTGACACCAGGACAATTAATAACAATGCTTTAACTACCTCTACACAAAACCTTTCTGTTTTACACTGCATGATGTTATCATTCAAAAGCACGTTAGATTCGATTGAGTCTGTAAAACAGAACAACACCTTACCCGGTCCTGCAGCATTCTCATAATTGTTCGATGGTTGACACTATTATTGTAGCCATCTTCTCAAAAGGCTACCTCTTTTCCTCTGCCTATCTACTTTACGAAGCATGCTGTCCTTCTCTAGGGCTGGTCTCTAGATATGCCCAAAATATGTGAAAAAAGTCTTGCCTTCCTTGCCTCTTTAGATCATTTTTGCTGTACATCTTCAAAGACAGAGTTGTTTTTTCTTTTGGCAAAACCTGGTACATTCGCCATAATTCACACATATCGATTCGTCTTTGGTCTTCATTATGCAATGTCCAACTTCCACATGTGTGTGAGGCAATTGGAAACACCGTGGTTTCGGTCAGGTGCACCTTAGTCCTCAAAGTAACATCCTTGTTTTCCACTCTTTAAAGAGATCCTATGCAGCAGATTTATCCAGGGGAATGTATCACTTGATCTCTTACAATGTGCTTCCATCAGCATTGACTATTGAAATCTTTGACACCAATCTTTCTCTCCATTTATCATGGTTACATCCAGTTGTGAGGATGTGTCTTCTTTACAGTGAGTTGCAATCCACACTGAAGGCTGCAGTCCTTGGTCTCTTATCAGCAAGCTTCCAATTCTCAATTTCAGCAAGAACAGTTCTGTCACCTGCATTTGTCAGGTTACTGATAAGCTTTCCTCCAATCCTGATGCCTCATTCTCCATCATATAATGGAGCTTTTCTGATTATTTGCTCAGCATAAAGACTGAATGGTGAAAGGATATAATCCTGACACCTTTACTGATTTTAAACTATGCAGTGTTCCCTTTTCTATTATCACAAGTGCCTTTTGATTCATGTACAAGTTTCACCGGAGCACAATGAAGTGTTCTGGAATTCACATTCTTCTCAGGGCTATCAATAGTTTATGATCCACACCATCAAATGTCTTCTAATACTAAGTAAAATATGCATAAACATCTTTATTTCAGCCAATTTCCAACATTCCAATTCCAGAATGTACTTCTGCAATCATTGCTTGAATGATACTCAGCAAAATTTTACTTGTATGTGGTATCAGTGATATTGCTTTATAATTTCAGCAATCTGTTGGGTCACACCCCTGTAGAATGGTCACAAATATGGATTTTTTTCAGTTGGCCAACCAGTTATCTTCCAAATCTTCAAGCACAAATGAGTGAATCCTTCAGCTTATTGAACATTTCAATTGTTATTCTGTCAATTCCTAGATCATTATTTTTGGCGAGTGCTTTCAGTGCAGCTTAAACTGTTCCCTTTAATATCATTGGTTCTTGGTCATATGCTACTTCCAGAAATAATGAAATGCCTATCATTCCTCTTTGGTCTAGTGACTCTGTCTTCTTTTGAAGCTTCTTACCTAAGTATTTGTCCACATAATTTTCATGATTTTTATTAGAGGAATGAATTTTTTCTTGAGTTCTTAACATTTAAGTTATGCTGTGTGTTTTTTCTTTTTGGTTTTCTAACTTTAGGTCTTTGCACATTTCATTATAATATTTTGTCTTCTCGATCTGTCCAAATTTTTTTGCTCAGGACTGTAACTTCATCATTCCTACCTTTGCTTTGGATACTCCATGATTAAAAGAAAATTTCAGTGTCTCCTGACATCCATCTTAATCTTTCCTCCTTTCCTGCCTTTTTATAGCCTTTGGCTTTATTCGTGAATGATGTTTTTTAATTATTTGGGGTTAATATATATCAATTTAATCCATAGTTCAATCACATCCAGCAGAATTGTACAGAATTGTACATAGTTCAATCACATCCAGCAGAATTGTACATCAGTTTCCAAACATTCTTTTTCTATATAGACCCCTTGTCATCACCCCTTGACCCCACCAGCATCTGTGTGCCCCATAAATGATGTTCTTGACGTCCTCTCACAGCTCACCAGGGCTCCCATCGCAGTATTCAAGGCATCGAATGTGTTCATGAGGTGTTCTTAAGATTCAGGGGAGATAGACACAAAGTCACATTTTGGCTCTTGTGAACTACTTGTTTTCTTTAGTTTCAGCCTGAACTTACATATGAACAATATTTGTGGTCTGACCCACAGTCTTCCTCTAGTCTGATTTTGGTTGCTGATATTGGGCTTCCCTATCAAATCTTCCCTATTTCCCAACTGTTGTTCCTTCCTTTGTTTCCAACTTTTGCATTCCAATCACCAATAATTATCAGTGCATCTCGATTGCATGTTTGATCAATTTGTGATTGAAGATATTGGAGGAATTCTTCAATCTCTCTTCATCACTAGCTTCAGTGGTTGGTGCACAGATTTAAATAATAGTTGTATTGAGTGGATTTCTTTGTATGCCAATATAATTTATGCCAATACAGTATAATTCTGTCACAGACAGCATTGTATTTCAAGATAGATCTTGAAATATGATTTTTTTTGGTGATAAATGCAAGGCCATCTCTTGACTGCCATCCCTAGAATCATAAACCATATGATTCTGATTTAAAATAGTCAATATCAATTTATTTCAGCTCACTAACACTTTTTAATTTTGATGTGTTTCATTTCATTTTTGATGACTGCCAATTTTGTAGCTTCAAACTTTGCACATTCCAAATTCTGAACATTGGCAGATTTTTGCAGTTGTTTTTTCTCATTTTGGGTTGGTTTGGTTATATCAGTAGCAAATGAAGGTCCCACAGACTTCACTTCCAGACTTTACTTTCATTCCCTCCATTATTTGAGAAGGCAGCTCTTCCTCAGTTATATTTTGAGTGTCTTCTGAACTGAGGGCCTTATCTTTGGGCACTATCTCTGACAAGGTTCCATATCTGTTCGTTAGGCCTTCATATTTGACAATGTTTTGTTGCTCTTCACCTGATTTTCAGTAGTTAATTCCTCCTAAATGGAAAGCCTACTCCTGCATAGTCTGTTTTTCATGTGGAAGGAAGCTCTCTTGAAATCTGTCCTCTTCAAATACCTGCTGGTATTTGAAATTCCAGTGATGTAGTTTCCAGCAGCATAGCTACACACAAGCCTACCGCATTCCAACCTGACAAATGAAGGCCAAAAACACCATTCCCGTTTAAAATTATCTCACCAAAAAAGACTACCTTATGCTATACTTACTATTTTTATAAGCTCAAGCCAATGAGCAGGGAACTGCTCAATTTTATACTTGAGACAGTACATTGATACTTTTGATACTATTTGATACTATTGTCAGAATTCATAAAACTTGGGTGTCTTTTTTTTTTTTTTTGGCATCACTACTCTCCTGTGGTGGGAGGCCCAGCCCCACTGCTGGAATTGAACCTCCGTCCCAGTGAGCCGCAGTCCCGCGCACAACCACTATGCCACCGGGGCTCAGCCCAAAAATTGGGTTTTATGTCAAATTTTGTTCAATGATTTTGAACTGTTCATTTCGAATACTTTGGAGTATCTAACATGATCTTATTTTGTTGCTCTGCTTATATAATTCAAAGTCTAATAGATTCATTTTACTTCTACTTTTATGATAATGAAATAAAATTTAGTTTATAAATGTAACATCCCTTTGAAAAGTAAATGTGTAATATACAGAGTATAAATGCAAACTAAAAAACCAAACTCACTACCATCGAGTCAATGTTGACACATAATAGAAAACCCAGTGTTTTTTCTATAGGGCTGCTGGTGGTTTTGAACTGGTGACCATACAGATCACAGGTCAATGCATAACCACTACACCATTAGGACTCCCATAAATCCAGAAGAGACCTCTTAATATTCTCTTTTCAACTTTCAGATTTGTTTACTTTCTAATTTTATTACTTCATGAGCTAAAACACACTCAACGTGTGTGTGTTTTAGCTCAAGAAGTTTTATATATATATACATACATATATATACATGCATACATACATACATACACACACACACATATATATCCTGCAACTGAGGAAAATAAATTTCCACCCCAAACTTTTTAATTTATTTTAATCATTTTATTGGGGGCTCATACAACACTTTATCACAATCCATGCATACATATATTGTGTCAAACACTTTTGCACACTGCCGTCATCATTCTCAAAACATTTGTTTTCCACTTGAGTCCCTGACATCAACTTTTCATCTTTCCCTTCCCACCCTAGCCCCCCTTACTAACCACTGATATTTTATAAATTATTATTTTCTCATACACTGCCCAATGTCTCCCCTCGCCCACTCTGCTGCTGTCCATCATCCAGAGAGGAGGTTATATGTACATCCTTGTAATCAGCTTCCCCTTTCTATCCCACCTTCCCTCCATCCTTCCAGTATCTCCACTACTTTTTGAGTATATAGAACTAATATTTCACGTAAGTATTCTGAAACATTCTTATTACTCCAAAGTAAAACTTCTCTTCCACTGTGCAATATTCCCAAGCCTCCCCTGCAAGCTTTGGGAACCCCCAGTCTGTTTTCTGTTTCTAGAGAGTCGAAAAATTTTGAACACAAAGTCAATTCTATATCAACTGTTATAAAAGTCATTTAACAATAGATGATATAAAATGTTCTTCTTACATCAATGAAGGCTGCATTTTGAAGTCAGTCTGTTAAAATCTTAAGTTTTTGAAAAATCATTTTTGAAAAATTATCCTGTATTGAACTAAAGTCTGCTTTCTGGGTATACTTACATTTATGTCTACTTCTTCTTGGATAAGTCACCCTTTCTATCATTTCAAGAAACTTTCTACAAGTGCCCCATGTTAAAAAAAAGAAAGAAAAAATTCCAACATTCTTGACCCACTCTTTGAAAAGCATGGTTTCCAATATCTTCAAATTCATATACCTACATAATATTGATTCGCTACAATCTTAAAGTATACCACTTAGATCAAGCTTACTAACCTATCTGTAATGTAAGCACAACAGAGTATACTACTACTGTTTACTCTCTTAGGAAATAAGAAATTTGGTAATTGAGACAAATAATGAATCCTTTATTTGTTTTCCTAATAGATAACAAAACTAAATGACTTAGTGGAGGTTTAAGCAAAAACTTAAATGACTCACTAATTACCATGAAATTAATAATCTATTCAAAGTTAATTTGGGTATGTTTTTAAAACAAAAACTTTTGGTAATTACATTGTTATTAGCATCTAATCCACAAAGCATATAACTCAAAATAAAACAATATAGTTTACTTCTCAAGTTCCACACTTTATTTTCTTTCATTCAAGCCATCAAAATATTGACCAGATATATAACAAGGATATATGTTTATCAAAAGATACAAGTTCTATTAGAAGCACGGTTGGAAACAAAATTCCATGTATCTCTTACTATCAATTTAATTTTTTAATAACTTGAAATGTACATTATAAAGATTAAAGGAAAAGCACTCACTTGTTCCTTCTATAAGCAGCTCTTGTCCATGGCTACCCAAGAGTGTACGAGAAAGAAAAGGTGCAAAATCCACAAAAATCTCTCGCAGAAGAGGTGCTGCCTTTTCCAGAGCATGTTCAAGTCTCTCTGTAATGCTAATTGAAAGGACATAGTTAAAGCAATTGGCTGCTAACTAAAGGTCAGTGCTTCAAACCTTTTAGATACTCAATGGGAACAAGTTATGGCAATCTCCTTCACTAACAGTTTACTGCCCTGTAATCCGTAAAAGTCAGTTCTATTCTGTTTACAGGGTTGCTATAAGCCATAATCAGCTCAATGGCAATCAGTAAATACCCACACGTCCTAGAACAATCACCTGGCCAAACAGTGGAAGTGGCTGGTGTCATTAACTATCTCTTTTTACTTTTTTTTGCTGTAAAAGGAAACTTTATTGTTTCCATTTGGTCCCGGGCTTGGGGGAGGGGCTCCAGGGTGATGACACTGTGGCTGGCGGGGCAGAGGGTCTAAGGCTGGCAGGGGGACGTGGGGGCCCCTTGCAGGTGGCTGAGCGCCACAGGCTCCTACATGTGTTTGAGGGTGAGACTAGCCCAGCCCGGAGGTAGGTCAGGTGGTCTCCCATCTTCCTGAAGTGTTTCACCTCCTCATCCAGGAAGTCACAGAGATGGGGGTCTGTGTGCGCGGCCCACACAGCCTGTAGGTCCAGAAGAGCCTAGTGGAATTTTTTCTCCAGGGGCAGCTTCCACGGGTCCGTCTTCCCCCCACCCCCACCCCCCTGCTCATCCTGGGCCAACTCTGCACATCCTGGAGGAGGGTGCAATCATTGCCTTGCAGGGTCTGCAGCTTCCAGAGTCACTGGGGGCCCTAGCACTGCTCCTTCGCCAGCTCATGGAGGAAGTGCCCCACACCTTGCAAGGCCACATCTTCTCGGTCGAAAAAGAAGCCCAGAGAGAAGGAGGTGTAAGAGGCCGCAGATGCAGGTTGACCAGAAAGTTGATGCCGGCCTGAGCTTTGACAGAGTCATTTCTGAAGGACCTGAGAGCTCATGATGGGTCTGTTTGGAGGTCACCACACACAAAAGTGTTAGCTGGTCCCAATAAGAGGGGATGGCCAAGAAGATTGTCCCGAAGGTGACGTCCAGCAAGGAAATTGGAAGGTTAGAGGAAGGGGGGTCCCCGGATCTGCTCCCTTCAAACACTGTTGAAGCAAAGACAGATCCATGGGACCACAGGGCAAGCTTGTAACCATCTCTTACCATAGAATAAATCTAAGACTGTACCTCCCTAGGTAACTCAGAATAGCTTGCCTTGCTTGAGTTTGGTGTTTTTTATGTATCTATCTCAAAGAACGAAGGTGACGTCCGGCAAGGAAATTGGAAGGTTAGAGGAAAGGGGTTCCTGGATCTGTTCCCTTCAACTTTGGCCACTAAGACATATATGTTAAAAATGATTCATAGCGGCGTCAGTGCATGCGTTCTGTCCATGGAGAGGGGTTGAGCTGTTCCATCTCTGGCCAGAGGCGGCAGAAGGACCTCAAAGATGTCGGCTTCATTAGTCCAAGCCACTGTCAGGGCTGTGAGCAAGAGGAAACTGCAGGTCACCCTCACCCTGTCACCTTCAACAGTACACAAGATTAAGCAGCTTGTTAAAGATAAGCCTGAACAAGTAGGTTTGAAAGTTGGTGTTCAAACCGGGGGTTGCGATGGCTTTTCTTATACTTTAGAATATACATAGACAAAAGGAGATTCTGATGAAAAAGCTGTTCAAGATTGTGTCAAAGTGTTCATCGAAAAGAAAGCACAGCTGACCCTTTTAGGAACAGAAAAGGACTATGTAGAAGATAAATTATCCAGTGAGTTTGTGTTCCATAACCCAAACATCAAAGGAACATGTGGCTGTGGAGAGAGCTTTAATATCTGAAACCTGAGGACTCTGCTTCTGTGAGCTACAGGAACGTTCATGAGAACCTCAGAAAGAGAAGGAAATCAACTGACTGTCACGAGCGTAGATTCCCAATGTCTGGCTGCCTTACAAGGAAAGTGAAAGTGATGTATTTGAAAATAGAAAAAAAATTATTCATAGCACTCCTAACTAGAATTTGAAATGCATAATTCACATCATATAACATAAATGTGGCAGTTAGATTTTGTGTCAGCTGGGACCTGTGTGACAGTGTAGGGATGGAGTCCAAACTTCCCTGAGGGCACAGTCATGATTCCTGTTTTGTTGGTGGTAGTATGGTCTGTCTTTTACAAGACACACAAGGGAAGTCTCTCCCTGTGGTCCTTGTCTTTCTCCTTGCTGAGACACTGTCTGTGTCCAAGTGGAGCACCATGTGGGTCATTGACGGTGGCAGTAACAATCTCATAGCAACATGAGATTATTAAGCGTGAAAGGGTGGAGTCTAGCCTTCGATCAGGACACAGCCTAATGATGCCTTCTTGTAGGCTTGAGATTCTCATTTGATTCTGGGTACATTCTCTATTCCTCCTTGGAGGCGGGATACACCTGGTCTTTTGTCTTCCTGGCAGCAAGGCACATGGAGCCACCCAGGTGGCAACCAGAATGTTTCAATCGCCGTGGGACCCACAAGACTTATCACTTACCAGTCTGTGGTCTTCCTGCTTTTGGCATCATAACAAGTGGCTCTGTGGGTCTGAAGAGGAATTTATGGACCAGTATGGAACATAGGGGCTAATATCAGACTTACAGACTTAATACAGAATGGACTGAAATGTTTTCTCATAAACAATTGCTCTTTTATATAAAACTCTGTTTTAAACAAATATGAGTGTCTCTGGTTTTGTCTCTCGAGTCAACCCAGACTAACACATCTACCATTGGAACCAACCTGTGAACTATCTGTATCCTGCCACGTTTCCACAGATCTTGGAACCACACAACTCTGCGCCGATCAGCCTGTGATCGCCTGCTTCAGAGTTTCACTTTTCTATGACATCAGTCTGCAGTGACATGAGTCTGGAGGGGGCTCTGCTAGCATCAGACCACTGGAGTTGAGTTGAACTGAGCTGTGATGCCTTCTTGATATGATTACTTGACATAAAGCCCTTTCTTATACATATATGATTGTCACTGGGTTTGTTTCACTAGATTACCCTGTCCACATAGTAAACAACAGAAAAATGTATCTATAATATAGCATCAGTGAAGCTTTGGTTGATGGCTTCAGCCATTATCACAGAAACCATACCAAAGTGGAACTCCAAACTGCAAAACTATTAACTTACAATCATTTTAAATAAAAGCTATAAATAACTATGTGAGTAAAATATTTGTTAAAAGCATAGTATTTATTTATCACAAATCTACACCTCTTAAGTGTATTCATAATCTTTCCCAAAAAAAGGAACTCAACATACTCCAAACTCTTTAAATGTCATTTATCTTGAGAAAGAGGAAAAAAATAGAGATCTAGGCAGGTTAAAAGGGTCATCAAAAGGAATAAATCACAAATATCTGATTGAGCAGCTTTTACCTCATGTTTGAAACTGGGTCCTGTGGAACTGAGCCAACTGCTGGGACTGTGGGAAGTTTTGCTTGAGATGATCTACCACCTACGAAAAAGAGTGTCCATTACTGCTTAATACACTAACATCTGACAACTAAGCACAGTTTCCTGAACTCTTGCTTACACAAATTGCAAGTGTAAGGACCACCTCAAGCAAGGTTTACATCTAGAAACTGAAAAGGCAACAGTAAATCCTGACCCACTTATGCAGGTTTTCAAAGTCCCTTCTATTCAGCACCAAACTTAAATAACTCTACAAATATAAACTCTTTTAATCAAGGCAAAAATCGAAATAGCTATTTATAAATTTAGTCTAGGGTAAGTATGGCTCCACTACCATGAAAACAAGTCTCTACTTAGACATCAAATAACTTCTGCCCTATCCCAACTGCTATAGTGTGGAAAACATAATCCAATGAAGAGATGAGGAACCACTACATGTTTTAAGGGGAATTTACTACTTACTCATTTGTGTCCTCACTGCAAGTGGTGCACAATCTTTTATTGTATTTTTCATATTATGATCAGTAGAAATTTAAAATGTTTTTCTTTCTACTATATTGCCCTCTAATATCAGAGCCCTTAACTTTCTCATGTAACTAAACCTTGAGTCTAGGAAAACCTGCTACAATAAGAGAGCTGCAGTTAATACTTACTACAGAATACTAAGCGTACCATGTATACTGTGTATAAGCTGAGTTTTTTCATGTTTAATCATTTAAGCTGAGTTTTTCAGCACGTTTTAAATGCAATTTTTGTGATAAAATTAGGTGTCTCAGCTGATATTCAGGTCGGTTTATACTCGGGTATATATGGTACTCTTTTCCATATTTTCAGAGGCCAATCTTCCGACATGGCGTATACTGCCTTCTCCATTTCCTATGACCTTTTATCATTATATTTGTTCAGACTAAAGCATAAAAGTAATTTCAACCAAGATATCGTATTTCACCCTTTGCAATCAGTGCTTATACTTACCACTACCAATTCTTATCCCTATATAGTATATACTTATAGGTTATATCTTTGCCCATATATATCCCTGTATTGTTAAATCATCCACTAATTCAGCCTCATGTTAAAGTATACAATTTTCAAATTATTTTGTCCTATGTAGCATCATCATTATGTTCTCAATAAATAACTGTACTTAAAAAGTTTACCTGGTAAGAAAAATTGAGTCACAAGCAAATTAGCATTAGCAAATTCAAAGAATGATGAAAGAGTGCCTCTGTGTATGTGTTGGTGGTGGGAGGGCAGGTGGATGAATAGGGACTGAAACAGTCTGACAAATATAGAACGTTAATTTGAGGGACAACTGACTTAGTCTGAAAAGTTCTAAAAAGCGTAAAGAAGTCACTGACAAAAGTAAAGCTTCTCTAACATTCAAGATGTATAGAGATAGAAAGATCATTCAATTTAAGTTATGGATTTAAGCTAAGATATAGAAGACATATTCACTTTCTAAAACCAATGTTTGATTAAAACGACATGTAGTCAATTACTTAATATGGCCCCCTTTCTTTCCCCCCACTTGAGTCTATATGGTCCATCCTTCTAGCCACAATTCCCTTTTGTGTAAATGTCAATTCTAGTCTCCATATATTATCAATTCTGTGTAATATAAAATCTACACACAATGTCCTATGGTTTTAATCTCTTTTTGAAGAAATTTCTCTGTTCAGGATTAAAGTGTGATGAATCCTGAGGTCTACAACTTACTGGAGAATGGAACTTAAATGACTACCCCTTGATGGTATGGTCTTTTGACAGACAAAAATTGTATCTCCATCAAAGCAAGACCTTTTATGACCTTTGTTTGCGGAGAGTTCACTTACCCTACATGACCATCTATTCTTAGGACTAGACGTTTATCACCTGAGTTGGATTCAACAGCTTACTCAGCTTTGTGTATGAGAAGCCTCCTTTAAAGTAGCCAAAAAAAACCCAAAAAAACGGAACCAACAACCACCCCCACCCCCAAAGATATGCATTTAAATTTTTTAAGGTTTTTTTTTTTTAAATAAAACCTTACCACCCTCAAAGTACTCTCCATTATACTTAATACATTTGTCAAATCTTGTGATTCCATTCTTGGAAACATTTGTCAGACTCGTGTTTGGCTGACTGACAGCACCTAGCTTTTCTGTTCACCTCTTCTGTATGGTTAGCTTCCTTCGTGGAACCAAGACGGTGCACAGACAGAGGACAGGTGAGTAAGGAGTGGGGGCAATAGAGGCATGCTGAGATTTTTGCCAAAAACTGGCGCACTGAGATGGCTACATAAGTAGGTGCACTGTGGTGCTGACAAAATGAGTCCCCCATCTGTCACAATCGGCCTTTTTTGTCACATACTGTTAATCTTTTCAGAACCTCTAAAGAGAAAGCTTGATTAACAGTCTGACTTGGTGGAGCAAACTCTAAATATACTACAAGTCAACATTTTCGTCCATTTGGGAAGTTGACAGACATCCAGAACAATTGACACTTCACCCTTTTTGAAACATCACAACAGTTTTTTTTTGGCATTTTCCCCAAGAAGGAAAAAAAATTTCACAGTTTTCTTAAATTGAAATTCTATCATAAATCTGGAACTCTAAGCAAAAAAAAAAAAAAAGCAAATGTAAGCTAAAAACAAAAGAAAGCAAGCTAGTAAACTAAGAGGAAAGAGGAGCTCAAAGGATCCCAGAATCTATACATTAACAGAGGTCTGACATTCATACTCTGTTCCTTGGGCATGGTTATGGTGGAAGCAGTTTTGGGAAACTAAATGGAATAAACAGATTATAAAATTAGTCAACTAATATATAGAGACATAATGGAAACAGATGAGGAAAAAGCAATCCCTGCTATCCAGTATTTGTTGGATATTTTTAAAAAATTCCATAAAACATCAGTAAGTCATTCTATAACCACAATGAATCAAAATAAAAATACTATTCTGCAATCATATCTGAAGGCAGACACAAATAACTGTTGCCAGAATAACAAAAGTGGTCACACATTCCCAGTCACACAATCCCAATAGTATAAGTCATTGCTACTTCTTTAAGTAAAGTGACCAGATTTTAAGCAGGGCACCATTGATTGGGGGGGTAGGAGGTTCTTGATTAAAATTTTGGCCTTTATGGAGCAACAAAAATTTTCATAGAACGCAAAAATAGTATTATAATATATTTTAATTTTAAAATGATGCAGGACAAATGTTAAAAAGCGAGACGTCTGGTCTCTTTAAGAAATCTGTTAGACTACTCCAAGGTTATCCACAGCATACAACCATCCCTTTGAGAAGAGCAATACATCAGCTGGGCTAACCAAAGGTGTGTTCCTGGTGGCCTACAGTTGTAGGACATTGACAGACACTTCAGATAATATGAAGTCAGAGAAAGAATTGAAGGAAAAATTTTAAAAGGATTGAAAAATTGTAAACCTATTAAGAGGGTAAGGGAAGAGAGAGTCGCAGTAAAGGGGAATCAATCACAATAATCAACACATGGCCCTCCTCCCAGGGGGACAGAGAGCAGAAAATGGGATGACGGGGGGGGGCGGGGGGGGAATGGAAAGTTTTATAAATTATCAAGGGGACATGGGGGAGGGAGCAACAAAAATGAGGAACTGATCCCAAGGGCTCAAGTAAAAAGAAAATATTTTGAAAAAGATGAAAACGTAAAGATGTGTTTGACACAATAGAAAAAAAAATGTCTGAATTGTAATAAGAGGTGTAATATCCTCCAATTAATTTTTTTGGGCGGGATCACTGCCCTCTGGTGGTGGGAGTAGGAGAGCCAGTCTTTGCTCCTGTGGAGCCACTGCTGGAATTGAACATCCATCCCAGTGGGCTGCAGTCCCGCGCACAACCACTATGCCACCACGGCTCAGCCCCTCCAATATTTTTTTTTTTAATTTTAAATAGGGGCTGAGCCCCAGTGATGTAAGTGGTTGAGTGCAGGACTGTGGCCTGCAGGCTTGGCAGTTCAAATCCAGCGGTGGCTGTCAGGAGCAGCAGTGGGTAGCGCCCACAAGCACCAGAAGCAGTGATGCCCCCCCAAAAAAAAAATTTTTTTAAATGACCAGCCAAATTTTAGAAACAACAGACAAAAAGGAAAATCAAAAAATGTTCAAAGGATATTAAAATATTATTTCACTTAAGAATATATACAAGTGGCCAATAAACATGAAAAGATGCTCAAAATCACTAGTCACTAAAGTAATAAAAATCTTAATTATACAAATAAACATATACAAGTCTAACAAGATTAATAAATGAAAGAGAGATAAAACCTTCAGAAACCGTAACAGGAGTAATGGTTCCCTGAGGGTATGGGAAGAGGTGAGATAGCAATGATCACTCTCTAACCCCACTGTAGGGCAACGGATAACAGAACTCTAAGTGAACACTGGACGGTGGACACACTGACGGTGTTAAGATACAGAAAACATGAAATAATACTGATAGATGGGTGCCTGGGGATGGGGCAGAGTAGGTCAGGGAAGGTATAAAGGGGAACCAAATATCAGAGTTTAAGAAAATGTTTTTAAACTAACAGTGGTATTAACTGTACAATTATGCTTGAAATATGCTAGGAACAAACTCATTCTTTTCTCATTTAGAATCTCAAGTTCACTTGTTTTTGGAGGGGGGGGAAATCACTGCCCTCTGGTGGTTATGGGAGCTACCTAGCCTTGCTCCTGGAGAGCCGCTTCTAGATTTGAACTGCCAAGCCCATGGGCCACAGTCCCGCACTCAACCACTATGCCACCGGGGCTCAGCCCCTCTCAAGTTCAGTTTTTAAATAGACAATTTTTGTGTTTGTGTGTGTGTGTGGCATCACTGCCCTGGTGGGAGTAGGAAGCCCAGCCTTGCTCCTAGAGAGCAACTGCTGGATTTGAACCAGACAAATTTTTAGAAGAGTCTTAGGCTTACAGAAAAATAAGACCAAAAATAGAGAAAATGTCCAGACTATATTTTAAGTTAACATGGCGGGGAAAACCCAAGAATTTACCATGCCTTTTTCATATGAACCATACCACTAGGTAAGAAAGTGTCAAATAACGAGCTTCTCTAAGTAAAAATATACCAACAAACAAATGAAGTCAGGATGGTAACATTCGATGTCATACTTTTGCTACCCTCAATGAATTAACAATCAAGCACTTTGTCACCAATGCAAAAAGAGAAAACAGACATGTACCTCTTGATAAATAACGCAATACCATCTATGAACACATCATCTATGAGGTCATTTTTGCTGAAATTTTAAATCTTAATCAGCAACGTCTGTGAAGTAGAGCTTTTCTTTATAGAGAAATTGCTGCGATGCTAAAAAATAGTCTATTCTCTATCTGTACTGTTAAGCAGTGTATCCACTATGCATGGTTACTTAGCACTTCTTATATGGCTGATGCAATCAAGAAACTGCATTCTAAATTTTATTCCATTCTCCTTAATTTATATATCCACAAATGTCATGTAGCTAGTAGCTACTGATATTGGGCAATGCAGCTTAAAGGATTACTGTGCAGGAAATTCAAAGAAGAGAGGACATTTAATATTTCACCATGGGAATGTAATTAACATTATAAAACAAAAAATGTTATAAACAAATGAGTAAGACAATCCACAGTACAAAAGGCATACTTCAAATTATCATACTACAAAGAAGGTTCACCATAAAAGTTGGAATGGTAGTTATTCATACAAGGAGAAAGGAGGAAACAGAAAAATGTATCCAGGAAGGAGTTGTCAGATCCTACTCCAAAAGTAGGAGTTGAAGAATGTTTTTCATTAAAATATACAATTTGTTTTCTGTTGTTTTCTAGATTTATATCATTTTAACAGTAGGCAACATTTTAAAAAAACTTAGTTACCTACAGTAACCAACTTTCATTGAGCATTTACTATACTACTCACTCACTTATATTCAAAACACGTCTATGAGGTACTATTTTATCTTATGGAAAAATAACACGAAGTTTTTTCAGAATTTTAGTAGTACAGATATACGTTTGTTTGGTTTTTTTTTTTTTTGGAGGGGGGTCAGGTACAATGCAGTCAGTTCCAGTCATAGCAATCCAAAACAAAAACAATGCCCAGATCCTACACAATCTTCAATGTTGTTCTTGTTTTAGCCCATGTTACAACTACTGTATCAGGCTAAGCCCCGGTGGTGTAGTGGTTGAGTGAGGGACTGCGGCCCACTGGGTTGGCGGTTCAAATCCAGTAGCAGCTCTGCAGGAGCATGGCTGGGCCTCCTACTCCAGATGGCAGTAATGCCCCCCCCCAAATAAAAAACAACTACTATATCATTCTGTCTCATCAAAGGCCTTCCCTTCTACTGTCCTTCTACTTTACCAAGCATGATGTTCTTGTCCAGGGACTGGCCTCTTACATGACCAAAACACCTGGGTCCCATACTCGTTTCTAAGGAGCATTCTGGTTGTACTTCTTCCAAGACAGAGTTTTAGGTCTTCTGGAAGTCATGATACTTTGAATATTCTATGCCAGAATCACAATTCAAGACCATCAATTGTTCTTGGGTCTTCTTTATTTAATGCACAACTTTGACAGGCACATGATGCAAGTAAAAATCCTGTGGCTTGGGTCAAGTACATCTTAGTCTTCAAAGTAACCTCCTTGCAACACTCTAAAGAAGTCGTGTGCAGATTTATCCAACAGAACTCTTTTTAATTCTTGACTGTTGCTTCCATGACCATTGATTGTGAATCCAGTCTTCAGACAATACTATATTAGTCAGTTCTGATGTTCAGCCCAAACTGAGGATTTGGAAATTGGGACTGTTTGGTCCCACACCAAACACAAACCACAAACCACACAGTTTTGGGTCCTTTGGGGACAATAGGCATTGCTGTAACTCTTCTACAGCTAACACCACCCACCCCTACCCCAATAATTACTTAGTCTACATCCAAAAGGGAGCTTATTTCTACCACAGCAAAAACACACTCTCATAATGAGGTGAAGTCAAGTCAGTTATAATTCAGTGATTTCTCTGTACAACAGAATGAAATTTAGCCTGGTCTTGCACCATCCTCACAACTGTTAAGTTTGTGCCTATTGTGGCAGCCACTGCACAGTCCACCTCAGGAACATACCCATAATTAACCTTTCTCTTCCACAAGACACTGACAAACAGAACGACTTTTCTTTCTACTGATACTTGGGTTCCTCCCATCTTCACCACCCTGTCTTAATTGGAGCTGACTGATCACAAAATCATTAGCCAGCTGACTGGAAGTTGCCAGGAACATGATTAATTTTTAAATGATGTAAAAGCACACATTCTTCACACGAATAATGAGTTTTTTTAAGTGGTCCTATCAACGCTTTCCCTCCCACTTCACCATCAAAATACTTTCACTTCTAAATTTTACACACACACACACGCGTCACAGCAGAGGGGTAAAAATGAAAGAAAAAACTTCAATCTTCGATAACTAATGTTTTTGAAAGTGAGATCTCATGCCTTTTCCACTATCGCATTTCAGCAAACTAAAAACTTTAGTAAATACAGTAGGGTACACCTGCAACTCTCTCAAATTGTCACATTCTAAAATGTGATCATGAACTATGATTGGCCACTAATGTCAACTATCAATGTTTAGTCAAATACATCTGAATTTTTTAAAAAGTTGATGGCAGCTTTCTAACCAAATTGCCATAGTGACCCTATAGGACAGCGGTTCTCAATGTATGTATGGGTCGAGATCCCCTTAGGGTCAAACAACCAACCATCTCACAGGGATAGGCTAAATTATAACAGTAGCAAAATAACAGTTATGAAGTAACAACAAAAATAATGTTATGGTTGGGGGTCAACACAACAGGAGGAAGTGTATGAAAGGGTAGCAGCATTAGAAAGGTGGAGAACCACTGCTCCAAGGCAAGGTCTAACTGTCCCTGTGGGTTTCTGAGACTCTAACTCTTTACAGGGGTACAAAGCTTCATCTCCCAGTCCCATAGAGGGATTGGTGATTGTGAACAGCTGATCTTGTGGTTCTAGCCCAATAATAACCACTGGGCCACCAAGGCTCCTTATTCTGGAACATATCAGTCTTTTTCTCTTAAAGGACTATTGGTATTTTATGTTCAACTTAGCTGAAGTTGATTTACTGTAAGGGAAAAAAATAGTAGTTACCCCTCCTTGTCTGCAGAGTATTGGTTCTAAGATAAATACCCAAATCTATGGGTATTCTGATATAAAATGGTATAGTATTTGCACAGACCCTAAGCTATGATGTCCTGCTTTTTAACAAGTTGTCCCACATCCCGCAGCATTTTAAAATTAAATACATATATTACAACACTATTTTTGCACTCTATGAACATTTTTGTTACTCCCATATAGACCAAATTTTTAATCAAGAAACCCCTCCCTCCCTCTGGTCAATGATGCCCTGCTTAAAATCTGGACACTTTACCCTAAGCACATCCTCCATATACTTTAAATCATTCCTAGATCACTTAGAATACCCAAAACAGTGTGACTGCTATATTAATTTACTTTGCTCCCCCTTTTAGCCTTTGAGGGAGTACTTCAAGTAACTGATCTGATCTTTAAAACCTTTAAATCTAAGGTTGATGAATACTCAGATACAGAATGTACAAATATGGATAACCAACTGTGTACGATTCAACATGCTTGGTGCTGAGCCCTGGTGGCGTAAGTGGTTGAGTGCGAGACTGCGGCCCGCGGGCTTGGCGGTTCAAATCCAGTGGCGGCTCTCAGGAGGAGCGCTGGGTAGCACCCACGACCATCAGAGGCAGTGATGCCCCCCCCCCAAAAAAAATTCAATATTCTTAAGAGCATAGATGGAAATGATAACCACCATGAAATCATCTTGAGCTATGTAAATGAATTAAATGAAAATTAAAAAAAATATTTAAAGAGAAGTTCATTGTTTGTTCATAAAGCTGTAACAAAAACACTTTTTGGCTACCATTCTAGAAATGTTTACTTAAAGAAATTTTTTAATATGGACCAGAAGAGCTTTTTAGAAAGCATTATTTTAAACTGGAAAAACACTTCACCATGAAGAATAGTTAATTAGCAATAGTCTACTTCTTTAAAAAAGATGAAACAAACTGATTTATCTATAGCAGTAATTTTGCACCAGATTGTCCTTCAGTCCTAACAGTGAAAGAATTTCATATTATACTTCTACATAATTATGTAATTTCTATATAACTATATAATTTCATAGTTATACTTCTTTTAAAAAGATGAAACAAACTGATATATCTATATCAGTAATTTTGCATCAGGTTGTCTTTCAGTCCTACCAGTGAAAGAATGTAATTTCAAAGCACAAGTCCACCTTTAATCAATTTATATAAAAATAATTTACAACAAATGCATTCTTGCAAATCTTTACATTAAAGATTCTAATGTAAAACCTTTACATCTCTTAAGAACTCCCAAGAGATAATTTCACATATAAAAATACAGAAGCTACTGCCAACATGTAGACTGATGCTGTCTTATCTTTTCCTTAGCCTTGTACTGATAAACTGGCTCCTTCAAAATGACCTTTTCCCAGACATTTCCAGAGAACCAAAAAGAAAATGCAAATAGATCATCTACCTAGCACTTACCCAGGGAGTAGCCAATTGTTTATTTAAGGCCCCGATGGGTCTAAATAAATAATGTTCCATACAATAATGTATCATTAAAACAAATGCCAATATTTAATCCTTAAACACCATATGGTCATTATTTTACCCACAAATCTAGACCAGTTTAAATCAGCAAAGGTTAGTGTGTAGTCTGTATGACCAGTGAAAAGTGATCATTAAATAACTGACGTATATTGAAAGAGTAAAGGTAAGTAAGTCTCTGAGCCAAAATTTTAAGTTTAAGAGAGAAGAAAAAATTTTGTAGGAATCAACTATTTCCCCAAGACATTTAAAAATAGCTAATTAAAAAATGTAGATGGCCCTGACAGATTACAGTCTAATATCCAAGTAAGCAATAAAATTACTGAGTTTTGTAAATTACTAATACCTATCACATAGATAACTATATTTCGTTATCTCAATGTACAAGGAGACTCAAAAAGTTTGTGGAAATTTTTCATGATCTTTAATTCCATTTCTTTTCCAGGAACATTTAGAAAACCTCTCATATAAAAAGAAAAAACTGACATAGTAGTGATTATGATAATTTGTTCAATAAACCTATTGTGGGAGATACATAATCATTTGTCACTTTGAGAATTAAGAGTGTAGGGGTGAAATCTAGTCTTATCAATCTGGAGCTAGCCAATGAGACCTCTGTGTGGGCATGGCCTGAGAATTCTGGGAAACCCAGTACTTCCTTCCTGGAGGCAGGAGACACTATCTCAGGTCACTTCCTTGGAGACACTCCACTGACAAGGCTCACTTCCTGAGAGACATCCCTGAGAAGCCACATGGACCCACCCTGATGCCGCCCTGGGTGCTGAGAAACCAGGCAGATACCCTGCCCATGCTGAGATGTTTGCAATGCCAACGAATTCAAAGACTTTCTACCCACTGATCTGTAGACTGTCCTGCGTTTGGCATCTTTGTATGTTTCATGAGTCTGAAGAGGACTTTATAGACTGCTACTAGACATATGGGCTAATTATCGGACTAATGGACTTTTTATGGACTGGGATGTTTTTTCAATGTTCAATTGCTCTTGTATATAAACCTCTTTCTTATACGCATATGCATGCTTATGAATTTGTTCCTTTAGTCTACCCAGACAATGCACCTACCATCGGAATTTTCTCATTATTAAATTCTATAAAATCTCTTAAGATTTTGGGACCAAGATATACCAATGGGATATATTATCAGGTTTCAAGAATAATCATAACATTATATGGTCACTTTCCTGATATGATCCCTGACAACAAATATGTATGTAAGCAAATGTGGTGAAGAAAGCTGATGATGCCCGGCTATCAAAAGATAAGCATCTGTGGTTTTAAAGACATGAAGGTGAATAAGTGGCAATCTAGCTAAGAAGCAAGCCTACATTGAAGAAGCACAACAGTCTGTAAGGCCATGAAGTGTCAAAGGGATGCGGTACCAAGCATCAAAGATCTAAAAAATATTTCATTATAAGTGAGGGTTCAGATTGGGGACCCAAAGCCCATCGATAAATGAACAGACATCCTCTTACAGAGGGGTTGTAGTGAGGATATGAGCCAGTCTAAGTGCAGTAGCAATGAAATGTTCTTAAATGCTCCCTCCCACTGATTATCATTATCCCAATTCTGCCAGACATATTTGGCTAGACCAGGGAATGCACATTGGAGTCGAAATGTGGAAATTTAGGATAGATAATCCCTTGAGACTAGTGGAGAGTGGTGACACTGGGAGAGTGGAGGGATGGTAGAGTAGAAAGGGGGAACAAATTTCTCAGATCTACATGTGACCTCTCTGGGGGGTGGGGATGAGTGAAGTGACACATTAGACAGTGTAAGATATGAAGAGGTAATAACTAAGTTATTGGAAGTTCATGGGGGAGGAAAAGGGGGAAGGGGGACTATGGGGAGTTAGAATTAAAAAAACAGAACTAGAGGAAAGAGGGGAAGAGGAGCTTATGCTGGAGGGGTTCAAGTAGATAATGTAGATGAATGTGGCAACATGTGTACAAATATGTTTAATACGTACTAAATGTTGTAAGAGCCCCATTAAAATCTATATTAAAAAAATCTCTTAAGACAATTCCAGAAAAAAAGAATTTTCTGTTAGCAAAATAAAAAAAAGACAGAAAAGACAACAAAATAATCAATAATACACTTTTCAACTTTATCAATTTACTGAAAGTTACCAAAATTGGTCCTACATGGTTGTTTACATCACTGATAACTCACCAGGTGACTCTCCTCCAACATCTAAGGGTTGGGCAGAATCTACTGAAGAGACCACACTGACAGCATTGGTGGGTAGACTTGAACTTGGTGTGGAAGATAAGACTGACGATTTTTTTGTTGCAATTATGACACTTCTGTAATGAAAAAGGATAGATTTTTAAAATACACATGATCACTCAGGTTAATTATATGAACTTCCAAACAGAATAGAAAACAAATTTCCTTTTCAAACTTTCATTTCTCTATTTCAACGTTCAATTTAAAGGTTGTGGTACCTTTTCAACTGAATTCACATTTATCAGCATTTCAATTTCTAGAATGAAGACAATACCCTATAATCATCCCTTTGAACATTTAAACACAATTTAATAAAAAATTTTTTTTCATTTAGAATCAGCTTTGTCCAACAATGTGTGTGCACATGTGTGACTATATATATACTTATTTTTATGTGAAATATTGTAGCACTCAAGTGGAAAAGCAATTAACTTTTTCTGAATCTATTTGAAACAGAAAATCCAACATTTATCTTAAATATTTTAAAGGAGTTCTAACATGAAATCATAAAAACTTAGAAATTCTATAAAACAACAAAACACTGATATTAAAGATTTTTAAACATGTATACAACCCAAATCTTTAAGTAACTTCGCAAAAACAGTGTTTTTTGAAGATACTACAAAGGAAAACAATGCATAAGTATAAAAACTACTAGAAGCAAAAGTATCACCTAATGAAAGTTGTACATGTATATTATTCAAACACAGGTATTTAAGAAATACCAATTTTCAATTAAAGTGTAATACTTTATGCCACAATAGTACCTAAAAGACCTTGTTAGGCATAACTTAAAGACGTTCTTAATTGAAGTTAGTGCCATAAACATGCAAAGACCCAGTTAATGAGGTAAAGAGGACAGCTGATATATAATGCACTCCCACAGCAGTGCTTACTTTTAATTACCTGGTGTTAACCATAAGCCTAAAGTCTTCAACATTCAATTTATTTAATCACATCTTTTGTTGACAATATTGTTTAACTATAAGCAGCAAGTATTCCCTCAGCAGCTTTAAAGTATTCAGTTTCTAAGTAAAGTTAGATACTTTATTCAAATAAATGTATTTAAAAGTGAAAATTATTTATTTCTAACACTTTTAGAAAACCCTTTTCATTATTTCAGAAAGAGATAACACAATCCAAATAGGTTTCGTTTTACTTCAGTGCATATCATGTGAGGGCAAACAGTGTTGCCAATTAAATCAAGTTCTCTTGTGCTAGGCATGGTTTATTCAATGTACTTGGAGGTAGCTGGTGTCACATCATTATAAGGGTGACTGCCAATGTTAACTATATTCTAAAAAATAGAAGCAACAGCCACCTGAGCCCCAAATCCAAAACTATGCACTTAAATCATGGCAGCTGATATCAGATGAAGATTATTGACTTTGGAGAGAGTAGATATGACCTCTGAGTGTGTGTGTGTGTGTGTGTGTATGTGCATGCTTGAAGGGGTGGGGGCAGGATAATTACTTTGGGCAAAAAAATTGATGAGCCCATTGTTTAAGAAAATCCTATTTCCCGTTAACTTCTCTTGAGGGGGAGAGGGAGTGTTAAGATAGGTTAGTACAAATATGCGAATTTACACTCACATTTGCTCACAAAAGAAGAAAATAGCTATATCTACTCTATATACATATAATAGGTTAGTACGAGCAAAAGAAAGGATAGTATTTCAAAATGTGATACTGCATTATCTGTATTTAAAATTTATGACACATACACACCTACCTTATGACCTAGCAATTCCACTCTTAGCTATTTACCCAAGAAAATAGATAACAACAAAAACATTTTTATCATAATTATCTGAGAAGCCTAACTTATAGCCCCAAACTGGTAAAAGCCCAGTTATCCTTCAAACAGGAAAATAAACAAATGGTTTGCTGAGAATTGGCAAAAGAGAACTTTCAAGAGTGCTTTTTATCTTGCTGTTTGTTTTTAAATAGTTTATTGTCTTTTTTATAAAGTTTAACAAAGAAAACAATTCAACAATTTCTATACATAATGTCCATGAGTTGATGTTATCTCAATGGGAGTTTGACAGAGGATGGATAGATGAAATGTTATATAGAGATACGAAACAAGTGTAGCAAAGGGTTTAGATTTTCAGTGAGGGATACACTGCAATTATTTCAATCTTTCTGTACAAACATTCTCATAATGGGAAAACCAAAATAAAAGCCACACCAAGGTCACTGCTATGACGTGGACGCTGACTCAATGGTGACCCTACAGCAGCAATTCTCAATCCCTTTGGGAGCTAAAGGACCCTTTCACTGGGGTCTCCTGATGCATAACAGTTGCAAATTACAGTGATGAAGTAGAGATGAAAATAATGTTATGGTTGGGGGGCGACCACAACATGAGGAACTATAAAGAGTCCCAGCATTCGGAAGGTTGAGAACAACTGCCTGATAGGATAGAGAATGAGGTAGGTTCTGAGACTAATTCTCTCCAAGAGTATATAAAGCCTCATTTTTCTCCCGAGAACAGTTGGTTTTGAAAGGTTGGCCCATAATTGCTCAATTTGTTGCTCAAGTTCTTCTAATGCCAAGATGACTTCTTAGCCTGTCCTGTCAGTGAACTCCCAACTTACTTTTCAAAGCTTGACTATAAGGTAAGCCTCAGTAAAGACAAGTCACTTTTTAAAACACTATTTGTGTGCTCCAAGTTCTTACAAGGTAACATCAAATTAATACAATATAATACCTGCTAAATATGCCTGAAACTTACTCATAATTCTCAAAACCAATTCTAAGGCAAATACTATGTCCATTTTAAACCTTAAAGGCAAGCTTACAGAGCTTAAGTGATTAGCTGAAATTACTTGGTCAAACCAAAATAATTGGATCAAACTGTCCTACAGATGGAGATGAGTGTGTAAACAGCCTCTGTGCCCAACTCTACTCTCATGAACTTCTTTTTGCCTACTTTACTGAGCTATAATCCAAACCTGAAATAATTTAGCCATTTAACATATAGAATTAAATCATTTTTCAGTTTGTTCACAGAGTTATAAAACCACCACCATAACCACATTGGCCTTTACATTATTGCCAATTAGTTAATTCTGACTCAAGAGTAATTGGGACAGGTAAAACTACCCCACAGGATTTCCAAAGCTGTAAGGGGCTGGTAGACAAGTTCATTTTCTTTGGTCTTATTAGGATGTTTTTGGAAAAAAAAAAAAAAAAGGTCCAATCAAAACAAGAGGGCTATGCTAAGGGAGTTTAATTCAAGGCTTAGAAGTTTATGTATGGTCACTCTTTAGGGACCCTCCAAAGAGTAATATTTATTGATTTCCTTAAAGGACACAGGTCATGGGGCTTATTATCAAGAAATTTTTAAAAAATGGAAACACTAGTCAAACAAAAAAAGACAAGCTACAAAAGAATTTTCCCCCATCACAATATACTTGCTAATTCTCTGAGAGTAGCAAGGGCTGTCTTTTGAGAATTTCAATAAGAAACATTACCCCATTCACATTACAGCCCTTGTCTTGCCCTTTCAGGCCTTAGTTTGTTCTCCAAACTCACAAATTCAATTCGGACTTGAACCAACCAATGGAGCAGAATAGAACTGCTGATGTGGGTTTTCACGGCTGTAAATCTTTACAGGAATGGAAAGCCTCATCTTACTCCCGCAGAGCTGTTGGCAGATTCCATGTGCTGGTATTCCATGACTGCTGACCTCGCAGTTAGCAGCCCAGAGTGTAACCCATATGCAACCAGAGCTCCTGAGCAACACCACCTTTGAAGTCCATAAACCTAAGCAGTGGGTATACTGAGAAACAAGAGCTTCACATTTTTATTTTATGTTTAATAAAAATAGGGTTCTGGAACACTATTCTTTTTAATTTTGCATTTTACAAATGAAAACAGCTTCATTAACTAGCTATATGATTCTAGATAACAAAGCCAAAAAGGAACACAGGAAACCAAAAGTAGCCGTTCTACTCTGTCCTACAGGGTCACTGTGATTTGAATCAGCACAATAGCAATGGATATGGTTTGGAGCTGGCGAACTATATTTCCGAAGTCATTGACAAATTCTAACAAATTATGTGGAATGCACATAACATTGTACAGCTTATAGGTCACATCAGAACACAGAAAACACAAACCCAAACTAAAAGAATTTTAAACAATAGGCAGTGTGGGTGTTATTTTCATTCCCTTTACCAACTATTTTCATAATTACAAGTTAAGGAACAAAAGATTAAAATCTCCAACAAGAAGAATCTTTAGCCTATTTATTGTGTAGACCAGGGGAGCTCAATATGTCGATTGAGATCTAGTAGTCGCTAGCAAATGTAGTGTGGTTAGATCGCATGGCATTAAAAAAAATGGAAGGGTTAGGGTTAGTTTCAGGGTCATTGTTAGGGTTATACTTAAGAGGTCGATCACGATCTATGTATTGAGCACCCCTGATGTAGGCAGTAAGAGTAAATCTAAACTGGCAAACATATACTCAGTGAAAAATATATAGGGAGATTTAAGTACATATTTTACTTCAGCCTGGTGGTGCTTACATCAAGGTCAGCAGTTCAAACCCAACAGACATTCTGTGGAAGACAGATGAGCAGAGGCTTCTGCTTCTGTAAATATATACAACCTTGTAAACGGTCTCAGTGACCATGAGTCAGTGTCAAATGGATGGCAGTGGAGTGGCTTTAAGCAAAGACTGAGCATCTCAAAGTATAAAATGCCTTCGTTTAGAAAATGCAAAGCAAATGCAACACTCATTCAAGAAAACTCTGAACTATCTAGCAGGAATCTGCAAGGGATATTTCTGACATTTGTCTGACTTACTTAGGAACTGAGTTGAAATCTTTTCTCTTATTTGAAAAATAAGTACCTGGGCTTCTGACTTATGGCATAAATTTCCACAAAACCACTTCAATTTTTTTCAATAATTTTATAGACAGATAATCAGTGACTAAGCTCATTTTCTAAATAATAAATTCAGATTTCATTAAATATTCACAATAACCACTGAGTTAAGTACTATCAGTTGTCATCCTCTTGTTATACATGAGATAAAAGTAAGAACTGTTGATCTTTATTTCTTTACAACTAGGGTTATTTTTTGTTTTGTCTTGTAACAGACAAATAGCAACAGTCCTTGAAATGACTGAGACGCAGAAGTCCTATTGCAGTATTCTATCAATTTCAAGCAGATTCGCCTTAGTCTTCACATAAATGTTATTTTACTTAATGTGCCAACAGTTCACTAAAGGAGTAAAAAAAAAAAAAAACTTAAATCTAGCACTTGGTCCCTAAGGATCAAGCTGAAAAATCTGGCCAGGCCTTGAACTTTATCAAGATAAATCCTTGGCATCTACTAATCACCAGAGAGGATCTTCAAATTAGATAAGACCAAGAATTTGGGCATGGGAATGAACACAAACACCTTGCTGTTTACAGAGGCCCACAACCTGGCAGCCTTTCAGCAAGGTTTCACTCACAGAGCTGTTACACTAAACGTTCCAGCTATAGCTTGGAAGTTGATAATTCTAAAGATATGAGGAGAGTTGTGATTTCTGACACAGCATTCCTGAGATAAACACATGATCTGAGGGATGCTGTGAAATTTCCAGAGATATCCCACTCTTTTATGGCTGCATGAAAATAGTCTTTCAAAAAAAAAAAAAAAGGAAGTGAGAAGGAGGGAACTGAGAAAAATCACAGATAAGTTCGCTTGCCATCAAACATAATGTTAACTGCATACCAGGCAAGGAAGTTCCACAGAACACAAAGTAAAATGCCAGCACCCAAATTTTCCTTTAGCTTTCCACTTCCTGCGACCTCTTAAAATGTACCACCCAATCAAAGTCCCAAATAAATTACTCACCCAAAGCACTAATAAGGTATGCATTTAATTTCTACACTATTTAAAAATACTAAAAAAGTTCAATTTTGTTCATGTTTAGGAAACCATATTCTAAAACTGTATTAATAAAATATATTAAATATAGAAATCTAGTCTCACTTTAATTTTTTTGATGACTTAATACAAAATTAACATAAAGACAAAGCATAAAAATTGAGCATCTGAAAAACAAAATACAACCAACCACTCATTCTTCTCAATCTCATAAGAAAAATTTTGTTCATTAGCCTAGTTTTTGTTGTTGCTTTTTCATTAGCTAAGTTTTTAAGCACCAAGCCTTTCTGTCAAGGTCTCTGGGCAGATTCAAACCTGAAACTTTTCTTGCCACCACCCAGACCCTCTGCTCACAAGTTATTGTTACTAACAATATCTTTTGAGAGATGAGTGAGTCTTTTTTCCCTCATGAAATAGCATCATGAATTCTTAACTGTTTCGTACAATACTTTCTTTACTGAATGATCTATTTTCAATATCATTTTGAAATGTAGCTAGATAGGGTTAAAGGTTGTCTCCCAGGAATGCCTACACTAATGAAAATTAGCTGTCCATGCCATAATAAAAGGGTTAGAAAGAAATCAGGCACATTAATAAGACATCTATGGGTACAGCCAGATCTGAGCATGCTCACCCACAAATCACCTAAGCCCAGTAGGGAGGTTCACCTGGGTGCACAGACTAGGCACAAGTGACACACATCACACTGACATGTGACATTACCTAAAGTCAGCCAATAAGGTCGGCCAATACCCTCAACCACACCTCCCCAGCCAGTGGAGATAGGAGGGATAAAAGCAGGCCACAGGCAGGCTGAGTTTTTTTTCTCTTGTTCAGATGTGCGCTGCAAACAGGTGGGAATCTCTCCCATGTGCATGGCACACAAGTGCCTGTGGATCCTCTTAGGGATCTACATTCTCTCGGCTCTCTTGGGATTTCCAGCTCTTGGTTCCACACGCAGGTCCCATACTCCTGTTCTGGTAGTCCCTCCATGTTTTCCGGTGCTCCCTGAAATAACCATTTTCAATCGTGAACTTTCCCATGGCCCCACCATATGGCCTTGCACACTTTCTAGGGAAAGTATGTGCTTTTGTGTGTACTTAAAATTCCCTTTCCCCCATAGAAATTGCTTGTACAAAAGTGCTTCTGCCACATGAATGCTTTCAGCATTAAGCAGCAGGAACTAAGGTTGACTAAGGTAAACCACCCCAGACACCTAAAATCATATGCCAAGAGTGAAGGAGAAGCAGAGGCACAGATAAATTAAGTAGATGAAGACTGTGCAAGTACATAATGAACCTAAGGTTGTTAGGTAGCATGAGAAAACAGTACTGCTATGTTGTTAATGAGCAACTGGTTTGTTTATTGGTGCCAACCTATGAAGAATTGTGTACATGTGTTACTACCTATAAGTAAATATCTACACAGGTTCCCCTTCACTCACATAGGCTCTGCCGGTTTTGCATGGTCGGCAGCGGAAACCCACCAGCAGCTCTGTGGGGGAAAAGCTCGGCTTTCTAGAGCTGAACATAGTCACGGAAACCCACTGGAGGTTGCTATGAGCCAGCACAGACTGGACCACAGTAAGAGAGTAAGCATTTAGGTTAGAACTTCACAGATTAACAATTTAACTATGAAATTCTTCAAAGGAAAAAAATCAGGTTTATACTTGCATGGCTCTTTTCAGGGAAAATTTTAGCAGTAGAAATACCAACTTTATATAATCAAAGTGGTTTTTTTTGTTGTTGTTTGGAGTATTTTTGTGGGTGGGGCATCACTGCCCTCTGGTGGTGGGAGTAGGAGGCCCATCCTGGAATTGATCCTCCATCCCAGTGGGCCGCAGTCCTGTGCACAACCTCTACGCCACTGGGGCTCAGCCCTATAATTAAAGTTTTAATCAATACCACCAATCTGTACTCCATTAGATACCAAAGCTCTCAGTACAACAAAATGAAACAATTTTCTTCAGGCTTTTACAAACAGGTAGTATAATCATCTTCTGTATCTCTGCTAATTCTTTTTTGTTGTTGTTGTTGTTGTTGGGCATCACTACTCTCGGGTGGTGGGAGTAAGAGGCCCAGCCCCACTGCTGGAATTGAACCTCTGTCCCAGTGGGCTGCAGTCCCGCGCACAACCACTACGCCACCGGGGCTCAGCCCATCTCTGCTAATTCTTTTTAATATCTCTGCTAATTTAACAGAATCTCATGATTATTTTAATATATATTACTTTACAGGGTTGCAATGAGTCAGAATCAATTCAATGGCAGGGGATTTTTTCATTATTAATGATATAAACCATCTTTATTTAGTTTGTTGATGGTATACTTTCTTTTACGATCTCTTATTCTTACTATCAAATTTCTTAACACATTAAACATTTCCTATAATTCATAGCATTACATCTATAGATTAGATTTTGATCCTCTTTACCTGTCATATGTATTCCCAGTATGTAAAGCCTACACAGACACACATGGGGCTGTCACTTGCCAACAGCTGTCTAAAGAGCAGCCAACAACAAATCGCACATACACACTAATAGAATGGAGGCATGAGCAAATATCTCTATATGTATGGGAGTATGGGTTGGCTAGAAAACAAGTTCATAGACACTCATATGGGTCCAAGAAAGCGCAAATGAATATTGAGAAAATACCCCAGCCAGTCCAGATCAAGTCCCTAAGTCTTATATTGCCCCATATTTCTGATAGCAATCTATAAGTTCCTCTTCAGACTCATGCAACACATGGAGCAGGAAGATCACAGACCAGTGGGTGGAAAGTCTTGGGTGAACCCCATGGCAGCGGAAGCATCTTTGCACTAGTGGCTCTCCATGTGGCTCCTCCAGCTCTAAGGCTCTGGCTCCATCAGTGTGCTCAATGTGATTGTTGTCAGTAATATCTTGCAGGGAGTGAGCATGTGCCCTGCCTCCAATGAGCTATTTATCTCCATAGACCTCCAAAAGAGATCATCAAGCTGCAACCTGTGTGACAGGCTAAACTCCATCCCTTCACTTTCAAGTCTCAAGTTGCCAACGGATTATGTAACTACCACAATAGCTAATTTGACCTCTAGAACGATTTCTTCATATTGACAATAGATTAATTGTAAGCAATATCACTATTCACAATTAAGTGACAGAAATTTCAGCTTACAGAGAGGATTTTTTTTTAAATTCACAAATAAGTGACACAACGGGGGCTAAAAGTCGCCAACTTAGGCTGATTTCTGGAGCCAGTATTCTAATTCCTACATTATGCTGTTATGTTATGAAATCTGTAATTGAATTAACTTTCACAAAATTTGACGTGCATATAGTACTAATTGTCTTGTTTTATAACCCCTACACAGTGTTAGAAATCCTATTATATAGTCTAAATATAGAAATTTGAATTTAGTAATCAATATATCTGTAATTGTAAGTACTCTACAAATATATCATTTCCCTTAAATAAATAGAACTTACACTGGTCTTATACCTCCAAGACTGTGGTAGTTACATAATTTCATGACAACTTGAAGCTATATAACAGTGCAGAGGTGGTATTCAACTTATCAGTCAATTCACAGCCTGATGCTGCCTCCTTGTGGGCATGACCTTCTCATCAGGAGGGTTCAGTGAATGGCACCTCTCTTTCCCCACCACCCCCCAACCACTACCCCTCTGCCTTCACCTTCCTGCTGACAAGTCACTGTGTAATCTGCCAGAGTCCTGTGATGCTTTCACCACCTTTGGATCCACAAGACTTTGCACCCACCACCCTGTGATATTTCTGCATTCTGCACCATTGCATGTGGCTGTATAAGTCTGAAGAGGGACTTATGGACCAGACTTGAACTGGGCTGAGATATTTTCCTGATACACAATTACTTCTAGATATAAAAGCTCTTTCTTACATATATATAAAGTGTCAGTGGGTTTGTTTCTCAGTCAACCTGGCCTAACACAAAAATACTTCTCAAATTTTGAAGTATATCAAAGAAGTCAAAAGGGCAGATGATTCCAAAAAGATCTGTTAGATAGGTAGCTAGATTCAGGGATAAGGGGGGTTGTGCCTCCCATGCTTGCACAGATCCCCTAGAGAAGGTTGGAAGGAAATCAGGTGCCTATTACATACCTATAAAGACTCCCAAACTGAGCATGCTCAAATTCAAACCACCAAGCCATGTGGAAGGTACACCTTGGGAGGTCCAAACTAGGCCTAGGCCCATGACATCACCCAGGTGGCCTTAACACATCAATGGGATCAACCAGTATAATCAACCCTGCCTCCCCAGCCAGAGGCTTTAAATATTCTGGCTGTGGGAAGGTGGCTGCTCTTTTCCTCTGTTCCTCAACAAAATCAGGTCACATTGCTGCCTGGCCATGACCTCTTGGAGTAAGGTGACCAGATATCCTGCTTTTTAACAACTTGTCCCGTGTCCCTTGATGTTTTAAAATTAAATAAATATATTAGAATACTATTTTTGCTGCTCCATATAGACCAAATTTTTAATCGAGAAACCTCCCTC
>PVJH01001418.1:0-21738 GCA_004026705.1 Nesogale talazaci | reverse complement strand
AACCTACTTGGATAACAAAATGGGCTTCGGTGTGAATTCTTTCATCATGCAAAGCCAAGAACTGAGGTATTACCCACTCGAGAAACCTTACAGACCTGAGGTTAACTATTTCCTATGTGCTTTCAGAGAACCTGCATGTTGCTGTTGACTGCCACCAAGTTGGTTCTGACAGATAGCAATCCTATGCACAACAGAAGAAACTGTTGTGTGTTCCTGTGCCATATTCACAATCGTGTTGATCTCATTGTTGCAGTCAACATGTCGTCTGTCATTCTGTCTCATTAAGGGCCTTCCTCTTTTTCACTAATAATCTACCGAATGTGATGTCCAGCTTTAGGGACTGGTGCTCCCTGACAACATCCAAAGTACATGACATAATTTTCATGTAAGAATTTTCTCTTCTAAAAAAAATTAGGGGCTGAGCCCTGGTGGTGCAGTGGTTGTGCGCAGGACTGCGGCCCACTGAGATGGAGGTTCAATTCCAGCAGCAGCTCTCCAGGAGCAAGGCTGGGCCTCCCACTCCCACCAGAGGGCAGTGATGCCTAAATAAAAAAAAAATGGGGTAGCACTTCATCCAAGAGAGATCAAGAAGTCACCAGTCTTGCATGATGTCAGCATGCGGTCTTCAGCTTTGCTTCTATGACCCCAAGGCAATGTTTTGCAACTACTATTTTCCCTTTGGTTTTGACTTTCCCATTCTAATTGCTAATAATCATCAATGCATTTTTACTGCATGTTTAATCAATCTCAGAAAAAAGTTGGTAGAATTCTTCAGAGTATTGTTAGCTTTAGCAGTTGGTGCACACATAAATTGGACTTCTTTAGAGGTAAATAGATGTTATTATAAACAGTAGTGTACTTCAAGAGACTTTGAAATATTCTTTCTGAAGATGAATAAATGAGATGCCATTTCTCTTAGATTTGTCATTACCAGCATAATAAACCATAGGATTGTCTGTCTGAAAATGACCAATATCAATCCATTTCAGTTCACTCATGCCTGGAATATCGATCTTTATGTGTTCCATTTCATTTTTTACTATCTCTAATTTTCCTAAGCTCATATTTTGCACATTCCAAGTTCCTATTAGTAATGGATCTGTGCAGCTGTTTCTTCTCATTTTGAGTCATGCCCCCATCAACAAAAGGAGGTCTCTGAAGCTATATTCTAACCACATGAAGGTAAACTAAATTTTCCGAGTAGTATTTTGTGTGCGTTCTCACTTTGAAGGGTCACATCCTAGTGCAAAATCTGACCACGTTCCTTACTATTACTAAGGTTCTTGGTTGCTAATCTTCTGAAATATACCACCACTTCCTCCTTCCTAGTCTACTATTCAGTATGGAAGCTTTACTGAAATCTTCTTCACCCTCGTGACCTTCCTTATTGGTATTTGAAATACAGGTGGCAGGGCTTCCTGACCCACAGTAGCACATAAGCCACCACTGTACAACGAACGGCAGACACCTGTTGGCAGTAATGCTCAGGTGGATCGATCTTTATGCAGTCATTTCATTTTGACATCTTTCACACTTTATCCAATAGTATTCTGATGATGGTTTACAGCTATGTTTTCTTATTTTAACTGTTGCCACATCAACAAATGAAGGTCCTGAAGGTTTTACTCCAACGGTTCTCAACCTGTGGGTCGTGACGCTTTGGGGGTCAAGCTACCCTTTAATAGGGGTCACCTGATTCATAACAGTAGCAAAATTACAGGTAAGAAGTAGCAATGAAAATAATTTTATGACCAGAGGAAGCCCTCTGGCCAGGTCCCCACTGGACCTTTCTTCCCCGTTCTGCTCATTAAATTCTTTCCAAGTTAGAAAAAAATGAAATTTAATTTTTTAAAAATGAAAATAATTTTATGGCTGGAGGGTCACCACAACATGAGAAACTGTGTTAAAGGGTCATGGAATGAGGAAGGCTGAGAACCACTGCTTTACTCCATTAATGTCACTAAAATCAACTTTAATGTGAAGATTTACTCATATTTTGAGCATCCTCCAACCTGTGGCGCTGATTTCTTGACACCCAATCAATGCTCCCCTACTACTCATAACATATTCACTAGCAATTTAAAAAAAATAGTAAGTCACCAGGTCCTGATTCCTCTTCTGTCTTTATCTGGAAGCTCCACTGAAACCTGCCCCCTGCAGGGCCCTGAGAGTCTCTGAGAGACCAGTGGCACAACCTATAAAATCACGTGGATACACAAGCCATCAGAATAAGAGGAAGTCTACCAAAAGTTTTGGCAGAATTTCAGAAAGGTTATTCACATGTAAAGCAGTTCTAAAAGCGCTGTCACATGGATATTGGACTATAAACCTTAAGATGGTTCAAATCCACCAGCTGTTTCCTGAAGGGGAAAAATGATGCTAACCTGCTCTAAGAAAGACTGACAGCCTCCAACATCCTACAAAGAATTGCTCTGAGTCGAAAACAACTCGGAATTAACTCGTTTTCTGTTTTAACCATATAAAATTAAATTTTTCAGATAAAATAACATTTTTTTTTAGGGTAGTAGAGTCAACACAGTGAGAAATGTGTTGTCAACTTTCTCAAGCTCTCAGGTCTCTGAGAATCTTCAATTCTCAAATCTGTTAGAATCCACGATTAAAAACGACAGCAACCAAATGCACTGTCATGAAGCCAAGTGGAGTCGATCCCGACTCATTCTGAGCCTATAGGACAGGGTAGAACTGCCCCTCTAGGTTTTTAAGACTCTTTATGAGAGTAGAAAACCTCGTCTTTCTCCCCTGGAGCGGCTGGTAGTTTCTAACTGCTCACCTTGCAGCTTAACACATAACCACCATGCTACCAGGGCTCCTCTCCAAATGCACAGATCTAGACTTTTCCCACAAAGAAGGGGGTCGAAGATAACCATTGGAAAGTACAGAATATTTCAAAGTTTCAAAAACAACAACAAAGCCGTGTAAATTTAACAAATTTTAAAATCACCTATTAATACAACTTTGAAATGGAAAATAAACTATATTAAAAAGTTCGTCAAACTTTTATCAACTAGAACAAAACATCTATTTCAGGTGCAAAAGTTACAACTTTTAGCAGAGTTAAACGGAATTCCAGTTAACTTTAAATCTTCATAATTTAGAAATATCATTATCTCAAAACCAAACACTGTTTACAGTACCTGTCAAAAGATCTGAACTGCACTGGCTGTTCAGCTGAAAGATCACCAAGGGCTCCAAGACAAGCTGGTGGTAGAAGGGTAGGATCTACTGTGACTCCATCTGCTGGAATATTAACCAAGCTTCGGAGAATGTCCTTCACATTGACATTTTTTGAAACTGGAACTGATGACGCAGCCTTGTTATCCAACTCATTTCCTCCATCATTTTTGGTTTCCTGAGATTTATTGACTTCTAAAGAAAGAGTGCAAAGCACCTCACTAACTGCATCGGGCCCAGCACTGACACTTGGAGGTGCTGTCTGAGGCGCTGCATCCTCACTGCTTCCTGCTCCAGGGGCTGTTTCTTCTCCAATGCCGGAATCTCTCCTTCGTGCAGATGATAGCCTTTCCGATTCTTCCCCTGGGGCAAGAGGTATGGGGCTGATCTCTGTTGGTCGATTTTCCACATCTTATACAGACACAAAAGGAAAATATTAACATATTTAGAACCAAATGTTTAAGATATAGTTCTAGCTGCTGCTTTATTCTATTATTTCAAATTACAGAATATATACAATATCCTAAAAGGCAAAAGCCAATTAAATAATCCTTAAAATGTGCTACGACTATGCTTATAGTTAAAATTGAAAATGAAACTAAATAATAAGTACAACCACTGCCATATAAAACCCCAACTAAAATCTCTACATACAATCAATCACTTCTCTGCTATATTTATTAGAAATAGTTCTGAAAATAGAGATATTTCAAAAATCAGAGGTACTCCTGGGTAAGAAAGATCAATGTCATCTAAAGGATTCTACTTCTCTCAATGGGAACAGTCATTAATATATTTCCAAACTATATCATTTGTTCCAAGCAACATCAACATATCTGTCATTTATTCTAATTGAATTACTCACCATTACCCGTAAAGTCCATGATACTAGCTAAGTCTGTCCTTTCATATCACATTAAGTCACATCCAGACTCGAAACATTTAGATGGAGTCCTCACTTGTTACATTTTCTTCTAACATACATCCAACACACATGCAATAGGATGTTGACAGGGTAAACCAATACTCTAAGGACTGGGGCAAAAATTATAATCTGTTGGTACTTTCTTCTGTGAAGAAACCCTTAATAGGAATCATACTTTTATGATAAATGTATATTATAGTTTAGGATAAAATTAATTATAGGCACAAATAATTTTTTTTCTATAATCATTTTATTGGGGCCTCTTCAGCTCTTATTCCATACATCCAAACAGCATGCCCTTTGAGCATTTATTAACAGGCCTAAAAGAGTTTTGCAGTACTGCCCAAACAGGAAAGAGACCAGGCTGGAAGGCTGAAAGCCAGAGGAAAAACTACCTACAAGAATGGCAGAGAATATTTGCTGGCTGAACAAGTGTATCTGGAGTATTTCTCACCTGAATTGTCACCTATTAGTCTCCCATATAAACCCTACAATCATGAGCACTGTCTAAGTTATGTATGGCCAAGGCAACGAATTATCGAAACCAGCTGACTCAGTGCCTTGTGAGGGATGGATGGAAATCATTCTTGTAGAAATCAGTCTAAGCAGTGCTACTAATGAGTTTGATTTGCCTGTGAAACCACGTAGTCACAGTCTCAGAAACCCACCCTGTCCCATAGGGCTGCCATCAGTCAGAATTGGCTCCGTGGCAGTGAGTTTGGGTTTGTTCTGTTGGTGATGGTTGGTGGGTAGATGGGTTTGTGTGGCCAAATGAGGTCAGACATTGCCCCTAAGAGATGTTCTTTTTTTACAATACACTATCTCACAATAGTGGCAGAGTAGTTACACAGTGAGCTGTTGACAGTAAGACAGTAATTTGAAACCACACAGGAAAAGGATGAGGCTTTCTACTCCTGTAAGAAGTTGTCTTGTAACCTGTAGGGGTAGTTTTACCAGAGTCATTCTGAGTTGGAACTGACTCGATGGCAGTGCCTTTGGCTTTTGGTTTTGATCTCACGTTAATGGTGGTAGGTCCTTGCATAGAAATGCAGGTGGAACAAGTGTAGCAATAAGAATGGAAGTACACCCATGATTACGTATAGTTTCGACAGATGATATCTGTATATGTTAATTCATTTTTGTAGTAAATAAATGTGGTGGGACATACAGGGAACAAAATTATAAAAACTTCTTTCACATAACCAAAGACTAACATTAAGTGAAAGGGTCCCTGGACCTAGAGGATCAGGACCAGTGTCTTAGGGACACCAAGATCAATTGGCAAAATATAGTTAGCAAAGTCAATTCTATACCCCAATCTAAGGTGTATCAAGCGGAGTCTTCAAAGAGTCCATCTAAGATGCAACTATTGGTCTCTCCACATCTTGACCCAAAAGTCCAAAAACAATGAAAAAAAAACCATGGACATTATTAGTCCAGTGGACTAATGGACGATGCAAACATCAGTCTCCACAACCCTAGGATCAGAAGACCTAACCGGTGCCTGGCTACCACCACTGACTGCTCTAAAAATGATGTGGATAAAGTAGTAACGAAAATGTGGAACAAAACTTAAAGTCATCAAAGAAACCAAGCATACCGATCAGAGGGAAAAGGTGTGACCCCAAAGAGTATGACTTTTAGTCACCCCTCCGGTCTGGAAGTGAACTCATCTCCATGCTAGAATTACTGACCATTAAAAATCAAAAGGATAGCATATACCCAAGAACCAAATTCAAAGGATTCAAAAAGGCGGAGACTTGGGAAGGAAGTAATAGGTAAGTCAAATCAGAATGTGTATACACTTTTGAATGCAAAACTATGAAAACCTTCTGTAACCTCCATCTAATTAAAAAAACGTTTGAAATAATTCTACTCATTGCTACTTTCTATATTCTCCAAGAAGAATGTTTTATGAGAACAAAGATATATCTTATTCATAAAGATATCCAAGTATCTATTAAGTATTAAAAATTTTCTGTTGAACAAATAAATCTCTTCCTTTAACAGATATGTATTAACTAAAATAATTACTGAAATAATTCATATTTTTAAAAATTATACTTCTGTAACTGGAGCTATTTTTAAAATTCCATTTATTAATTATTTATAAACAAGTCTGCCTCTCCTGAGAAAGTGAATTTCTCATTCTTAGAAAATTCTTCAAAAAGTAAAACATTTTAACTTTTTATGGTAAAAAGTAACATTTTCTTCTCTTTTAAGCAGATGGCTTAATTTAAAGATAAGAATTTTTCTCAACAGAAATTACTTGTATGATAATATAAAACTATATTTAGCTTAATCTTTAGTAGAAAGAAATGTATATGTTGTTGTTTCATATATAAATAGATTCAAATAACAAAATTACTGTGAAGTGGAGGTAGTAGTTTACCTGAGCTTTGGATGTTAGGAAATAAAATAAAGAAACTTACCAGGAAGCGACACATTTCCACTTTCCTGGCCAGTCTCCTTAAATGATTGGCTACGCCTTTCATTTTGGGGTTCCAGAATGTCTCTATACTTCGAGACCATCAAAACAGAGATAAAGTACACAACTGCCAAGGCCAAGAATTGGGCTTGTTTGCTATCCTCCTAAGAAAATGGAAAATTAATTATGCCACATTACACAATAGGTTATCAGTTTCCTTTGTATGACAATATTTTAAAATAAATATGCAAAAAATCCATTAAGAGTCACAGAAAACTTATAAATTTCACAGAGCAAATACTAAACAGATTTTTAAGGAAATTCATTTAAATGTGCAGTTTTATATTTGCATAGCATGAAAAATCGGGACACTCATTTAAATAATAAGAGTCTGAAAAGATAGATCCTAATGTATAAGATTAAATCAAAATTATCACTGTATGTAAATAGCTGATTACTTACACTTCAAATCACAAAAATTAAAAATTGCTAAAACACCAACAATGAGGGGAAAGAAAAGTGATACTATCAGATACACATGGAATAAACAAGAGGATGACAAAAGACCATTCAAGAGTGCTTTCACTAATACCAACAAGCACATATCCAGGATTAAAATTAAACTGTTTGTGAAACAGAGCAGGAGAAACTACACTGACCCACAGAACTACTCAGGCTTCCTCAAAGGGACCAGATGTCCCAATTTTTATCAATTTAATAACATCCTGCAGCGTTTTAAAATTAAATAAATATATTACAATACTATGTTTGCACTCTATGAACATTTTTTTTGTTTTGTTTTTTGTTTTTCGGGGCATCACTGCCCTCAGGTGGTGGGAGTAGGAGGCCCAGCCTTTGCTCCGTGGAGCTGGAATCAAACCTCCATCCCAGTGGGCCGCAGTCCCGCGCACAACCACTATGCCACCGGGGCTCAGCGCTTTCTATGAACATTTTTGTTGCTCCATATAGACCAACTTTTATATATTTATTTATTTTAAATTTTATTGGGGGTTCTTACAGCTCTTATAACACTCAATACATCATCTGTATGAAGCACATCTGTGCCCATGTCCCCATATTCATTTCCAAACACTTTTTACTTGAGCCCCTGATTTAAACGTCTCCTTCCCCCCTTCCTGTAGTTCTTTTTTTTTTAATTGCAGCTTCCCAAATTTTTTAATCAAGAACACCCCCTCCACCCACAGTCAATGGTGTCCTGCTTAAAATGTGGTCACTTCATCCTAACTATAATTCACCTCTACTCAAATGGTTATCTGTTATCAATGGCCTATCCAAAGGGGACCCAGCCAGATCAGTATTCTTCTGATAACTTTTGCAAAATAATTTTTCTGAAGTCAACCCCATCTAGATGTTTAAAAATCATTGTCAAGAGAACTCTCTACCTCAAATAGACAATGACAAAAAACAGACAAACATACAAAAGCAGAGTTCTTAGTCTAAAATCTTTGGAATTAGAAATGTGTAAGCCAGTAAAATATATGAAAGAAATATTATAACTTACTATGTCTCTGAAGACTACCGCCCTGAGCCGATTAATATCCATGTCTTGTAGGAGTCTGTCCAGATCTCTTACTGGAGATATGCCACCAGTTATAATATCCACTGGACTCTGTAGAGCAAAAAATATGTAAAAACACATAAAATCATTTTAAAAATAAACACAGTATTCTCTTTTTAAAATCCAGTTGATTTTATTTATTAATACTTTTACTGGCATATAACTCACTTATTCAATAGTTTGATCATATTAAAAGTCGTACCGTCATCTCCAAAATCAATTTTAGAACACTTTCTTCTGTCTTGTAATTATTGCTATCAGCTCCCCTTTTACCTCCAACCTCCCCTACCAGAGTCTGCAAGAAGTCTACATTCCCTGTCTCGATAGCTCTACTTGTCCAGATTTCATTTAAAGAAAGAAATACAATAAAATACAAAAACAAAAACAAAACAACTACATTCTGCACCATAGCACTATCCATGATCTGTGGTCAGAGTGGATTGACCACTTAATCCATAGGTGGTCCCTATGAATGGAATCTGGCTTCCCACTGTCAGTCACAGCCTTTTGCAAGCTGGCAACATAGTATTCTAAGAGCAACATTTTGTAGCAATGCTACAACAATCATTTCTCCAATTTTGTTTTCTCCTACTTATGTCTTTCTTTCCTTTTGGGAGTTGGTGGGAGGGGTGTGAGGCACAAGGTGAAGATAAGATATAGGGGAGGTACAGCAGAGTCACACAGGGAAAAACAAGCTGCAAAATACCTCACCCAGGACATGAAATATAAAATGACATCTCTGAAGGAAAAGGAATCATCAAGGAAAGTAAACATTTAGCAAAGCAGACAAGATTAAGTATAATCAAATCTTTACTGTATATTTAGACACAAATATTTGAATGTTATATCCACAGCTTAAAATAACTATACTGGGAATCCTGTCAGATTTATTTAACTTTAGTTTGAAATGAACAAATAAGTTTCAGAACTCAGTAATAAAATCAGAACTGCATCCTGTTTTCTTACCTTTGCTGCAGACTTCCCCATGGGAATCAGGCCAGGGATCGCCTTCAGGCCTTTGGTTGTATCCCCTTGAGTTTTCCATTGTGAATGCTGCTGACACTCTAAACAGTTCCTTACTGCCACTGCACACACTGTAAGCAAAAAAATAGGATCAAAAGAGAAATGTATATTTAAGAATACAGAATGGATAAGTCACCTACATGATATACTTTATATAAGATTTTATTTCAAACAGATTACCTTCATCGAGGTACTAAAATATTATCTGGATTTTTTTACTTGTACACTCTGTTACCTTAAGATCTAGTGCCTTTATAGGACAAACACAGACAAAATTTCAGAAATCATTTAATTGGTCCTTCACACTAAGCCACATATTACTTCTTATCAAGTAATTAGCTGGATTCCAAGTCAAAGAAGTTTAAACTAACGAACAAGAGAAAAAATTAGCAACAAAATAAAAATTTACGGAAAGCAGGGATTTTAAATACCACCAGACCATTACATGGCTAACAGAGCAAAGAAATGATAAAACATTCCACAAACGATGCCGAAATAGGGCAACGAAAGTTGGAGGAAGGAAGGAACAGAAGCAGGGGCAGAAAAAAGAATATAAAATACAAACTGTCAACTTTGGAAATCTTGTCCAGAAAACAACTTTTAATACTAGCATTCTCATAGGTTATATAAAATCCAATTACAGTTTGCAATGGAAAGTCCAATCCCATCAGAGTTCACAGTACCCACCACCCTGCTTGTACCAGATACTATGATGGTTTTGCCATCCCCACTACTTACCCATACCCCCCAAGAATGAATGAAAATAGATTTTCATTAAGACACTAGAGGACTTGCCAGGTTACTTTGGGTCCCTCCCTTTCTTTTAAGCATTTGATACATTTTTATAACATTTATAACATTCCCTTCCTCCTGCTTTAAATACGGTGTCTCGGTGTCTCTCTCTCTCTCTCTCTCTCTCTCTCTCTCTCTCTCTCTCTCTCTCTCTCTCTCTCTCTTTCTCCCTTTCTTTCTCAGAGGCTAATAACTGTTAGAGCCTCAGAGCTGAAGGAATCACATGGAGACCCCTGCCAGCGCTGAGAAACTTACACCACCACTGGATCCACAAGACTTCCCACCCACTGGCCTGTAATCTTCCTACATTCAGTGTCTTTGCATGTGTTTCATGAGTCTGAAGAGGACTTTATAGATTGGTATTAGTCATATGGGCTAATATCGGACTTAAGGACTAGACTGGGATGTTTTCTTTATGTTCAATTGCTCAAAAGCTCTTTCCTAAGCACATATAAGTGTTTATGAAGCTGTTTCTCTAGTCTACAAGGATTAACACGGTTACTGTGGTTCAAATCTATCCAGGAGCTTCAAGAGGAAAAGTCTGAAAAATCTGTTCTTTCAAGACAATTGCCAAGAAAGCCCTTTGGAGCAATCTATTCTGAAGCACATGGGAGTGGTTCATTCACCATGAGTGATGCCATCAGAGGGGCACTGCAATCTATAACGTGGTCTTGAACAGTTCACCTTCTGAGTCTCACTGCATCCAAAAGGTATACCTCAGTTTGTTAACAGATCATCTAAACTATTAGAAGGAAAACAATTTAGCTAACTTGATTTTACAATTGTGATGTTTTCATTAGTGCCGAATTTCTCATCCATTTTCACATAGCCATGGTACCTACTCATTTAGCTCTCCATTCATTAGTCCCTTAGCTTCTCTACACTTATTAAGAAAATTAATTAATAAAGTCTCAGTATTTAAAACTCTCTCAAAAATCGTCTATAAAGAGAATGAATTTTCCCTTCCTTGATATATTTTTACTTTTAATTAAAAAGAAAAAAAAAACTTCTTCCAAATGAAGAGCTAATAGTAACAAGCACAAGAAATAAGAAAACGTTCTCAAAATGACTGAGGTAATGATTACACAACTCTCTCTAATATGATTAACCACTGAATTGTATGCAAATTATTTCAGTTTGTTAACTGTTATAAAGAAAAAGCTGGCTTCCAGTTCAACAAATTAACACAGTCATCTGAATAAAGGCTGTCCTTAAATTCTACCAGCTTATCCACACACAAAAAAATGCTACCAGTTTACAGTGTAGTTACTTAAGTGTGTTTGGACACATCTCCTGGAATGTCTTCAAATTCCATAATTTTCGGTTCTACTAAATACCAACAGTATCAAATCTAGGTTTTAACCAAATCTTCAAATGATTCAGATGTACCTTAAAGTAAGAGAAGTGAGAGAAAGAAGAAGGATGCTGACCAGACCACCTTCGTCTACTTTTCAAATCTCTGGTCATTTTCCTCTACTGGACAACTGCTACAGCATGGTATGAACACAGTCCTTCACTCTTTGAAGGTTAAAAAGTTGTCACATGCAGATTTCCTAGCAAGCTTGTTTTCCCACCAACAGAAGCAAAGATAACCTAAACCGTATTATGTCTGGATGGCACAAATAGTAATAACTCACCTAGTCGAAGACATTGCCGCAAAATCCCTCCAGATGACATATTTTTTTCAGCTTCAATTTCAGTGAAGCCAAGAGAACTTGCAAATATGAGCACATCCACAAGACTGATTAGCCTCTGCAAAAATGTCACAGAGGCTTCTATCGAAAGGCCTTGTGTAGGCTCAATATTCTCCAGTTCATGCTGTAAGAAATAAAATTTAATATGTATACCTGTGGTCTGATAAAAATTTAATTAAAAAATTAATTTTACCCAATACATAACCCAAATTTCGAAAGTTTACAGAAAACTAGACTTTCAAAACTCTACTTCAACAAAGTTATTTACTTGTCATTTCATTTTCAAGAAAAACAAAATTTGGACACATAAAGGTAAAACAGCATCAGTTATATCGTTCAATAGTTGACATATTCTTAGAGCAATTCACATTCTTCTTACTCTTTCTACTAATGGAATAAATTCTAAAATCCATTCAGGTAACTGTAAAAAAAAAAATTCTGTGGCTTTTGATTCAGCGACCCCATGATGTAACTACTACATTCAAGTTGTAATCATTGGTATGCATAAGACTCATGTTTTCACAGCAGTTTTCTATTGTAAATCTAAGTCCTTACTGTTGCTGATGTAGCCGCTGAAAGCAATGGCAATATGCCCCCACAAGCCATGACCATATTGTCCATCACTTGAGAGATGAGATGAATGGTGTTGTGCACAAAGATGACATTATCACTGCTATTCACGAAGTCCATAACTGTCTTTGTTGAATGACTGTCCAAAGATAAACAAACGATAGTTACTGATAAAGCTAAAGAAAGGAAATTACAGTTTACACACTTGAGGGTAGGGAAGGCAAGACAGTGATGCAGGCATTTGGGGGGTGCATGTCCTCACAAGAAAGTAGACCATAACAGTGGTTACTATTCATGTCCTCCTGCCATGCTAACACAAATTCTTTTTCTTTTTTTGGTGGGGGGCAGGGATCAGAGCCCTATGGTGGTCATGGGAGCTACCCAGCGTTGCTCTGGGAGAGCTGCTTTTGGATTTGAACTGCCAAGCCTGTGGGCCACAGTCCCGCACTCAACCACTATGCCACCAGGGCTCAGCCCCACAAATTCTATTAACATTACACCTGATATAAAAACCAGACATACTGGGCTGAGCCCCGGTCACGTAGTGGTTGTGTACAGGACTGTGGCCCACAGCGTTGGCAGTTCAAATCCAGCAGCAGCTCTCCAGAAGCAAGGCTGGGCCTCCTACTCCCACCAGGCGGCAGTGATGCCCACAGGAAAAAAAAACAGACATACTCTAAGAAACCATGCATCTACAATTAAAAAAATGCATAAAGCCAAATGTGCTACTTTAAATTTCTAACATTTCTTTAGGAAATGCCAAAAAATGCTTTAAGTGAAAAATAAGATAATACAAAAACATATAAATTGGATACTTATAAAATCAGAAATTAAACAATGAAGTGTAATTCTGAAATATAACTTTTATGCACTGGAGTCTTATATACATAAACACCAATTGTTTTGCAGTATTTCCAATAATAAAGCCCTCAGTAAGCTTACCTCTCTGGAAATCCCATACTATACAATAATTTACAGAATATCTTCAGCAATAAAAAAGCTTACATCTCTAGGTTTCAAGGTTTTTATAATCTATACAGAATTTCTTATAATCAAAAACAAACATTATTTAATAAAACTCAATTGATAGTCTACTCTTAACCAAATCCAAAATTAAGAATAAAGTAGGAACTATATGAATTTTCTTTTGAAATGAATACTAAGGTTTATACACATCAACTATAAGAAATATCTGACTGAGCCCTGGTGGCGCAGTGGTTGTGTGCGGGACTGCAGCCCACAGGGTTGGTGGTTCAAATCCAGCAGCAACTCTCCAGGAGCAAGGCTGGGCTTCCTACTCCCACCAGGGCAGAGATGTGAAGAAGAAAACAAGAAAGGGGCTGAGCCCCGGTGGCGTAGTGGTTGTGCACGGGACTGCAGCCCACTGGGACGGAGGTTCAATTCCAGCAGTGGGGCTGAGCCTCCTACTCCCCCACCGGAGAGCAGTGATGCCCCCCCCCCCAAAAAAAAGAAAAAGAAAACAAGAAAGAAATATATGAACAAACCTTCTCCACATCTGTATATCTGTTTCTATTGAAAATAAAAGATCAGTAAGCAAGCGTTGATGCATTTGAGACCACTTGAATTCAGGAATACGAAACATAGTCGATCTGGAATCCCTCCTGTGTCCAGTAGCTGCATCAGAGGCTACACTTTGGCCTGGCTGTTCCTGTTGTCTTGACATCTAATATGGAGAAATTTAAGTAGCAGTAAATTCCACTTCAAACAAAGCTGTTAGTAAAATAACACAGTAGCTTCTACACAATTCGGCTAACAAGCACATTTTAAGGCAGTAAAGAATTATGGAAAATTCATCAATGAGGAGTAATACTCATATTTTAATACATTTAAAAGCAAAGTTACAAAAAAATGCTAAACTGCATCAATTCAATAGTAATTATCTTGAAACCACATCAGTATCACCACCAGTCCATGTGGTATGAAGAATCTAGAAGCAAGGTTCAAGAAGTTATCCATCTTGATTATTAGCATTTTAAAAAAGCAGTACCTAGATTATAAACTTATTAAGATGAAGAATGAACAAAAAATAAGAAAAATACAATGAATAATAAAGAAAGAAACAAAAGAGGGGAGAGTGGGTAAGAACAGAAAGAATGGTGAATGACAACATGCAACCTGAGCCTCAGGAGTACGCTGACACACTGATAGAGAAGACTCTGCCTCTAACTTTAACAAAGGCACCTGCCTCTAAGACAGTAAACCAAGCGCAAAGAGGGATTTTAAACCCTATGTTCTGTAAAAAGGGTTCACATAAAATGGCAGGTGATCTTAGACAAAAGCAGTCCTAGATTTTGCTGGAAAACTAACATGCCAATTAGATATTACAATACTAGTCAAGTGAAGGAACAAAATAAAAGTATTTCCAATGTTTCCTTTCCAAGTGAAACATGTACCTATCATGAAACATTTCCCATGCTGTGGTGGGAAAATGAAAAGCAGCTTGCACCTCATGAAATCTTAGAAAATGTGAAACCCTGTGTTCATTGCTCGAAATTGATTAATTAATTACATTGCATTTAAGTAACTTAGAACAGCCTATAAACCAACTCCAAAATAAAATTAAACATACATACACTTGTTGCACTTTATTTAACTCAATGCACACACATTTCAAGAACAAATAATCACCTCACGCACCGGTCGATGAGACAGAGATGCTTCCACATTTGTGCTGGCCTTCAATTCCAGCTTCTCGGTATCTGTAGCAATGCTGGAGACATCCAACTTGGCAATCTTCTTCTGTTCAGAAGTAGGTAGAGATTCCAAACTGGTAGCATGACTATCATTAATTGATTTGGCTTCTCCAGCAACCTCAGTTGCTTTCTGCTCTTCCTCTGGCATCTGAACAACATCTGATTGCACAGTTGTTTGGGAAGCAGGGGTTTCTGGTAAGGTAGCTGACAATTCAGAGGCAGACATAGTCGAGATTTCAGAATCTGTATAATTTTGAGTTTCAGCTTCAGTTTGCTTTTCAATAACAGATTCTTTTTCCGGAATTAGTTTGTGGTCATTCCTGAGCAGGTCCCGGGTTTCCTTGGTTTCTGACACCGATGTAGGCAAATTCCTGCCTTGGAGTTCAGTAGGTAAACCAGTTTCCTCAGGAGGACTGCCTTCTACCTTCAGCTCCACATAATCATCATCATCTTCTTCATCTACTATAGACTTATCCAGTAATTCTGGCACCTCTGAAACATCCTCTTCTGAAGGAGAGCTTACCGAGGCTGTAACTTCACTGATGGTCATTATATCTTTACCAGTTGTTTTAAAAGCATTAGAAGGAACAGTGACAGCTTCAACTAATTCAGAAGATCCTCCTAAAACATCTGCATTCACTGTCTTATTTGTCATTGTGACTTCATCCAGTAATTCTTGATTTTCTTGCTCAGTTTTCCTTTCTTCATTAGATGTATTATGCGTTCCGAGTTCAATGTTAGATGCTGAGTTTACTGAGTGTGCTTCCTCAACATGTGAGTTTTCATCATCATTTCTGATGATATCAGATGAGACAGGAGATTCCTTGGTATCTGATTGCCGGGACCCTTCTGAAGCATGATCCATACTACTATCAGGAAGGGCTTGGACAGGACTTGAAAAACACAGGCCTACTTCTTCACCAGCATTTCCCTGGTGCTCCCTAAATGCATTGGCAAGGCTTTCTTTATGTATTTCAAAAGTGACCTATATTGAAAAAATGTAAAGATCTGTTAAAATATAAATACACGTTTTAATATACAAAAAGGAAATACAAAATATTTTCAACACTTTTGCATACATATGATATATAATGCAATAAAACTCACTTATCAATGTTCATTTTAATAAAATGACAAAAACTCAACTACGCCAAAAACATAGTTCTGAGAAGTCATCAAAAAGCACGACATTGCATGCACACTTTCCTGATATGATCCCTGAGGACAAATGTGTGCATAAGCAAATGTGGTGAAGAAAGCTGATGGTGCCCGGCTACCAAAAGATTTAGCGTCTGGGGACTTAAAGGCTTGAGTAAACAAGCGGCCATTCAGCTCAGAAGCAATAAAGCCCACACGGAAGAAGCACACCAGCCTGTGTGATCATGAGGTGGTGAAGGGATCCGGTGTCAGGCATCAATGAGCTAAAATTATATTATTATTAATGAGGGGGAGTGCAGATTGGGGATCCAAAGCCCATCAATAGGTGAGGTGACATCCTTCTGCAAAGGGGTTACAAAGAGGAGATGAGCCAGTTAAGATACAGGGTAGGAGCTATGAAATATGCAACCTTCCTCTAGTTCCCATGCTGCCTCCCAACCACTATCATGACCCCAATTCTACCACATAAATCCAGCTAGACCAGATGTACAGTGAAGTTGGAAACATGGGAAACTTAGGATAGATGATCCATCAAGACTAGTAATAGGAGTGGTAATACCAGGAGGGTGGAGGGATGGAGGAATAGAAAGGGAGAACCAACTTCAGGGATCTACACGTAGTCTCCTCTCTGGGACACGGACAACAAGGAGGTGAGTGTTGGGACACATTGTACAGTGTACAGGATGAAAAAAAAGTTTGTAAATTACTAAGGGTTCAAGAGGAAGGGGGGGAGGAAGGGTAATATAGGGAGGTGATAATTGGGGCCTGGAGGGAGGGAGAATGTTTGAGAGTAATGATGGCAATGGGTGTGTAAAAGTGGCCTGCATACAACTGATGTTGTTAGGGATTGTGATGGGAGTTTTATGGGTCCCCAATAAAATGATCCATTAAAAAAAGGGGGGGAGGGGAAAGGGGAGTTTGTTTGTTTGTTTTTAAGAGGAGCTTGTACCAAGGACTCAAGTGGACAATGTTTGGAAATTTATGTGGCAACATGTGTGCAAATGTGCTTGATACAAATGATGTACTGAATGTTGTAGTAGCTGTAAGAGCCCCCAATAAAATTTTTTTTTAAAAGTTTGAGGAAAATTCCATTATCTTTAAGTTCTATTTTCTACAAACTTTTAAAAGCCCGTTTATATTTAGTAAATATTTAAAAATAAAAAGAAGATACTTTTCTTTATATTATACAGTACTCTCTGTAATTTTATACAGTCCTACAGGGTCACCAAGAGCTGAAACTGACTTCAGAGAGGTGAGTATTCTTAGGGTGAGTAACTAAAAGGCTACCTCTTTGTCCATAAACATAGAAACAGACTCAAATTAGTTCTTAATGCAGTCAAGCAATATACTTGGCATTCAGTGCTTCATTGTTATTTCTCCACCTCTGGGCTGGTCGACCAAAGTTTACAAAAACCTACCATCAATCACATTGTTTAGATACATGGGTAGCTAGCAAACTGTCCTATTGGGAAGTAATGGCCTCTCACTTAAAATATACAGAGTAAATAATGCAGGATAATAATAACCACAAGATGGGATACCTAGAAAAACGTAAGTTCTCTATTTTCATGAAATATGACAATAATTTAGCACAAGTGAACACCCAAAATACAACTCACAAGATGTGAGAATACGATAAAGTATACATGAACCTACCCCTACCCCAAATATGCATTGAATTCCTGGCCCTTGTTTTATGAAAGTAATCCTATTTGGAAGGAGTTTTCTTTATAATGTTAATGAGTTCACATCAGTATAAAGTGGATCCTAAACCTAATTAGTTCTTACTTATCAAAAGATCTGACATGTATACAGACACCCACACTTAGGGGGAGAAAGGCAGATACACAGAGCAGACATACCCACTATCTCAAGAACTGCAAAGATTATCGGTTATTTAAATAAGACCAAAAAGGGTCTCTCCATGGAACAAAGCCTGAATTCAGATTTCTATCCTCCAGAAATCTAAGAAAATGGCTATTTCTTTCCTGTGTAACTAAGATATGGGTAACTTAGATGCAGGTTTACTAAGAGTATGATCATAGTTATGTGCAAATAAATAAGAAATGACTCCATATAAGTAATAGAGAGAACAGAAACATTTAGTGAAAACAATCACAAATGCATCCCTAAAGTAAGCTAGTTCTTTTTGAGCTAGCTTTCCAAAGTAGAGTGACACGGTCACTGAAAACATCTGAGAAACCATGTAAATAAAATCTAACAATGTGGGCTGAGCCCTGGTGGCACAGTGGTTGTGTGCAGGACTGCAGCCCACAGGGCTGTCAGTTCAAATCCAGCAGCAGCATACAAAAATCAATGCATTTGAATTACAGTGCTAGCAAAGAATACTGAAAGGCTGGGCTTCCTACTCCCACCAGGGCAGTGATGCCACACCAAAAAAAAAAAAAAAAAGGCAAGGCTGAGCCCCGGTGGCATAGTGGTTGTGCGCAGGACTGTGGCCTACTGGGTTGGAGGTTCAAATCCAGCAGCAAGACTGGGCCTGCTACTCCCACCACCAAAGGGCAATAATGCCCCAAAAACAAAACAAAAAAAAAAAACACACAAAAAACTAACAATGTGAGGTGTTAGAATACAATAAAAAAAAATAAGACTTCAAGTGACTAAAATTGAAAATCAAAATTACAGTAAGCAGAAACTGGTTTTGGAATACAAGTGATTATACTTAGTAAATTCTCAGATGAGGGGAAGAAATACTGCTCTCATAATTTCGCCTTTTCTAAGAGGGGCTTCAAAAAACATACAAAAATCAATGCATTTGAATTACAGTGCTAGCAAAGAATACTGAAAGTTCCATGGTTTTCCAGAAGTACAACTAAATCAATCCTGGAAGAAGGATAGCCAGAATGGTCGTCCTTGAAGTGAGGATAGCAAGAGTTGGTCTCACATACTTCAGTTATGTTATTAGGAAAGAACAGTCCCTAGAGAAGGAAATTCATAGGGAAGTTGGCAAAAAGAGAAGGGCACTCGGGGAGTCATGTTGACACAGTGACTGCAACAATGGACTCAAAGAAAGCACCAACTGGGAGGAGGGTTCAGAATCGCACACGGGGTGTCCGGTTGCTGCGCGTGGGAACCTGTCGGACAGCACTTAGCAATATGGTAGTCTACTGCCATGTGTCAGCTTGCCGTACTTGGCGGCTTATATGCTGCAAAGATTCTGGAAGCTATGCCACCAGTATTCAAATTTCAGCAGAGGCAACCATGGTGGACACATCTGAGTGTAGCTTTCAAACTAAGAAAAGCAAGGGAAAAGATAAATACTTCCAAAAACGAACCACGGAAAACCCTGTGAACAACACAAAAGAATACTGTCCAAATATGCTGGGAAGTGGACATTTTTAGCTTGAAAGACACTCAACAACATTCAGCAGGGTCACAATGGACCAGAGCAGACCACCAATCATGAAGCCGGGACAGGTTAGGCAACCTTTCATTCCGCTATCCTTGGAGCCACTCAATAGCAACACACAATACTAGGATCAGCTAAACAAATATTTGTAACACCTTGTTGTTCCCATAGTGTATAATCAATTAAACAGAAGTGGCACTTCCTCCTACTTTTTAAACTATTTGAGAAATTCTCTTAGATGCCCATATCCTACTCAGTGCCAATGTTGTTATTACTGGTTATCTTCAGAAGGTACATTTTTGCTATCACAATGTATCTCTTACAGATTTATTTGTATTACCTTCCTCATAGTCTTTAGGTCTTTTGATTTTAGAAAATTTAATTTTAAAGGTGAAATATAATCCCATACATTTCCTTGTCATCTTCTAGATATATTTATGACCAGCAGACTAACTTTCAATTGGTGATCTAAAATTTGACAGCTTTACATACATTTACATTTCAATTAAAAGCAAAGTGTGCTTTCATAGAGCAGATTCTTAGAATGGCATAGAGACTACATACTTTATATCCTTTCCTTTGGTTCTCTGCACAGGTGGTTAAAGCATGTTCTAAATATTGCTCTATCTTTCCTGAGCAAATCAAATTGCTAAGCTTTGTCTAAAAATCTAAGTATTAAATTCTTCAGTTTTCTGATTTGGCTCACTTCTAAATTGCCCTAAAATTTACATAATTACTCTAAAAGCTTACTGGCAATAAACTATTATCATTGTTATCTTTTTTATGCTGTTTTCCTTCAGGAATTTGTGACTTTAAAACTGATAATTCCCAATTAATTACCAGATATTGTTCTAAATTACCCAGCTAAAAGAGTAGTCATTAATCTCCACAATCATCTGATAGCTAATCTATAACTGTTTGTACTGTTTGGAAAGCACTTCTATAAACTTCTAGTTAAGGATGCTCATGAGCTAATGACATTTCTCTGGACAACAATTTCCACTTAATTGCCATTCAAATTTGACATTTAGGACATTAAAAATGAGTGCAATACTTCAAGATATTAACATATCTTCTCAGTCTATATGTAAAATATTTAAAACTATGAAATTTAGACTTCAAAAATAATGTTAGGGAATGCTCAGTAACTGACTTTGTTTTTAAGCAAATACATCTCTTTCATTGTATTTTGTTTTCCTAATAAAATACTGGCTGAATATGATATACTAACTTACAACTCCTAGAAAACCAAAATTTCCCAGTTTATAGACAAACATATTTTAAAATAGATGAATCTTCCTGTATGAGCTATCAAGGAGGATTGCTCAAAATGATTACACCACAAAACAGAAAGAATTAAAGACTCTGATTCAACAGCTTTCAACAATAGAATAGAGTAATAGATAAAAAAAGGTAAATAATGTACAAATGTGGTCTGCATACAATTGATGTATGCATTGATTGTGTTGAGAGCTGTATGAGCCTCCAATAAGATGATTAAAAACAAAAACAACAGGGAGATATACTTACAGAACTGTCTTATACAAACCACTAAGAGTCACAAACCTACGTGGTCAAGTACAAGTACTAGCTCCTCAATGATGTTGCTTAGACAGCCTCACTGAGGCACTACCCAAAACCTATCCTACTTTACAGACACTTAAGAAAATTATAAAAATAAGGTAAACACAATAAAGGCAACAATCATATATGAAAAAATGATTGTATACACAATCACACTATGCATTCATACATGAGTTACGCTTTTTTAAAATGTGAGAATTATAGTCAAACAGTTAAAATGTAAAGCATCACATAGTGAAACGTTTTCTTTTCCACCACTGTGTTCCATTTGCATCATTCTTCCCAGCAAAAACTGGCAACTAGTTATTGATGTCTTATGTGTCTTTCTCCAGGGGTATTTTTATGCACATACACACAAATATACATTTTTATTTTACCAACAAATGCTCACTACGCAAACTGTTCTACACATTCTTATCACTTAAAAGATCATGGAGCTCTTTCCAAACTCATTCATTTAACCAACAAAGAATACTTGAGTTCTATCAGCAATGTTTAGAGATTTAAGAATACAGCAGTAAGGCATAGACACCACTGCCCTTCTGAATTTTATTTTCTATAAGAAAAATAAGTTAACACTATATAATGTAGGTTTCCAAAATAACAAATCTTTACAAGAGCAGATAGTCTCATCTTCCTCTCACTGATGGTTTCAAACTGCCAGTTAGCTTGCAGCTAGCAGCCCAATGTATAACCACTCTACCACAAA
>PVJH01001417.1:0-210816 GCA_004026705.1 Nesogale talazaci | reverse complement strand
GACATGGTAAATATGAGGCTAAGTATTTCAATGTTGTCTCTCTTATCAGTGGATGGCTGCAGAAAGGTTTCCTCATAATACACTTGTCCCAGTCTTCTTAGGAGGCCTCCGTGCAAAGTGTTCAAGCAAGCCAGTAGTTTTCAAAGAGATTTGCTGGGCCAGTTAAATTTGAGACAGGGAGGTCAACTCAGAAGGTTTTAGTGACTGATATTTGGATTCCAAAGAGGTAATCTTGATACCTTTTCTCTAATGACACAAGATGACACTGGAGGCTTATGGTGAAGTGATTTTTAAAAAATTGAAACTGTATTGGGGAGAAAAGGCCAGGAAAGCTGTGCCAAGGTATTTTGTTCAACATTACAATGTACCTGCTCATTCTTTGAGGCTAGCAGAGCCGGTGTGACAATAAATCTACTGGAAAACCTGACCCTCTTCACCCCGTAGTCCTGATCTTGTACTTTTCAACTTTATTTTGGTCTCAAATCTCAAAGAATGTTCTAAAGGATAATTTGAGTACCACAAGGATGCCCCAACTGCCATTGTGACACGGCGTAAATTGAAGGGCACAGGATTCTTGGGGGAAGGGTTAGAGAGATGGAAACACTTTCTTCAGATGCGTACAGACTTAGATGAGAGCTAGACTGAGAAATGATAGCTTTGTAGGGTGACATTTTTGCTTAATACAGGTTCCTAGAATTTTGAAGCAATTCATTTGAACTTACCCTCTATGTCAGGTTGATTTCTCTAGAGAAACAACACCAGTGATCCTTGTATGTGCTTGTATCTAGAAAGAGATTTATATCAAGAAATAAATTATTGTCTCAGCAATAGGGACATCCAATCAGGTACAAGTCCATTGCTAGGATGTAAGCTGGAAGTTCCACTTGCCTTGTGAAGCTGGAGGGTGTGGTGGACAGGAAGTAGGAAGACAGGGCAAGAGGGCCATAGGTTAGTGGAAGCTAAAGGAATCTGAAGTCAGCCAAATGAATCCAGAGTCAGAAGTCCACCGACAGTTGCTGGGATGGGCAGCTTCTTCTCCATCGTTCTTCCCACAGATGTAGTTGGTTTTATTTCTGTGTATTCCCTCTTGAGAAGTCCATGTGTGTAGCCACCTGTTGTGTTGTTCAAAAGGCATTTGCTAGGAATAAGTAGTAGGTCTTGCAAAATTCTACGCTGTCATCCCCAGCTTCATTTCTATCACCAAGATTATATTTTCCAGCTACTGCTCTTTCCTCTTTACTTTTAACTTTTATATTCCAATCACCAATAACTAGTAATGCATATTGATTGCATAGTTGGTCGATTTTAAACTGAACACATCGGTGGAATCTGTCAATTTCTGTATCACTAGCTTTAAGTTGCTGTGCATAAATTTGAACAGCAGTTGCATTGATAGGATTTCCTTGTAGGTGATTAGATATTCCCCTATCACAGACAGCAATGTACTTCAAGATAAATCTTGAAATGTCATCTTTGATGATGAAGGCCACACCATTCCTCTTGTTTGCTTTATTTCCAGCATAGTGAACTTGGGGTTTTTTGATTCAAAAGAGCCAACGCCAGTCCAGCTCACTAATGCCTAGAATATTGACCTTTATGTGTTCCACTTAATTTTTGATGACTTCCAATTATCCTAGATGCATACTTCACACACTCCAAGTTTTAATTATTAGTTGATGTTTGGAGCTGTTTCTTCTCACTCTGACTTGTGCCCCACCAGCAAATGAAGATCCCACAGGCTCTACGCCCACAGGCCTTACTCCATCCTCCTCATGTGACTGACTTAGTGTTGAGAAGACAGCTCTGCCTTGGTTGTATTTTGAGTGCCTTCTGACGTGAGGAGCTCATCTTCTGGCAGTGTCCCTGAGGGTTTGACCACAAGGTTTTCAGAATCTGATACTGTTTTGATTTTGTTCATAATGTTTTCCGTGGCTAATTTCTCAGAAGTAGATCGCCTATCCCTTATTTGTAGTCTGTTCTTAGTCTGCTTGACTGTTCATTTTGGATGTCCCTGCTGGTATGTGAAATACCAGTGACATAGCTTCCAATATTGCAGCAATACATGAGCCACGACAGTATGACCAACTGACATATAAGAGGTGTTGAAAAATGATTGAAGTGGCAAACTTTATATTACACACCCACTTCTCACTTGTTGCACGGCTAGCTTCCAAAGAGAGAGCAGGTCTTTACGCAAGCATTCCTATCAAGAGAAAATAGAGGATGACTACATCATGTCACAAAATGGAGGATGACAGGATCATTACATAACTGCCAAGTCACATCATGATGAAAGTGCCAAACATTATCATTTCATTATTGGAAAGTCATTGAGAACGAGGCCAAGCCAATCGGACACCTCACCTGAGCCATGGCAGCCAACATTACAATCACCGCCTCACACCCTGGAGGTCATTCCTGACAGAAATGCCTTGCGAACGCACATAAACATCAGATGATGACTTTTGCTTTGGTATTGTCATACATGCAAGATGTCAGATGAGGCGATAGTTGATAAGTGTGGAGGTGATGTATGTACCTCCCAGCGGGCCCACTGGGACCTCGTGGTAGAGTTCTTACCTTCCACAGAGGAAACCCAGACTTGACTTGCAGTCAATGTACCTCATGCACAGCCATTACTGGTCCATTACTGGAGACTTGCATGTTGCCTTGAGGCTGAATGGATTAGCAAGGAGCTTCCCGACCAAGACAGATGAACAACGAAAGGTCTGCTGAGCTTCTTCCACACAGTCTGCCAGTAAAATGCAAGAGGGCACAGTCCAGTCTTAGCATCCCCAAGACTCCCATGCTTTCTGACAGGGGGAGGGGAACTAGATAATCTCCTAGGACCTAACCCCATTTGTGCCCTGAAGCAGGATGCTCAGATCTGCAGTGGAGGGTGGGGGGCATCCTTTTCCTTCAGTGGCAGGAGCAAGGTGGTGAGCAAGAAGGGCCACCTGACGAGGTACTCCATTTATACAATAGAGGCAGAATGGGAGCCCCCCATTACTGCCTGCACACATCTGGCCCGGCATGCATTTGCTTCCAGGCCTGGGCATTCCAAGATTGAACTCAGGTCCAAGCATGCCTCCCTGGGATTGGGCCCCAGGGATGTGGGTTTCTGTATGAGGCAGGATAGTCCAGTGGTTATGGGAGCAGATTTGGAAATCCTTTAGGTCCCGGCTCAAGTGCCAAATTTGGCACCTCCTCGCCTCAGCATGTTACTTTGCTCCTTGGAGCTTCAGTTTTCTCATGTTTAAAATGGGCACAATTCCAGCACCCTAAGGATACGGGGCATGAAAACAAGGCAAGCCATTTTTCCATTTTCTTTGCATTCCTTTGGTGAAGTGTAAAAAGAGGCACTGGAGTGAGTCATCATCTATTCAACTCCAAGACTCTAAAGAAAGCAAGTTGTAAAAGACCCCACATCCATTTTTCTAGAACCTGGCGGTTCTCAATGGGCTGAATCTGACTGTCTATTCTTTGGACAGGAGCTTTGGCCTGACCGTTCCCAGCTGTGACCTAAGGCCCAGCCAGGGCCTGGCACCCAATAGGTGCTCACAAACTGTTGTAGAAGGACTGAATACATCAAAGAGTATCCCAGAGAGGCTTTCTCCTGTGTCCTATGAAAGGCGGGAAGCTCACGGTTGCCTCCCACTCGCTGGTCTCTGGCTTGTCCCAGCCATGCAGCTGCGGCTCTGTGATGTTCTGTTTGCCACATCACCGTGCGACACCACAAAGTAATTTCAGGTCAGCTGGATCCAGTTTGGTTCCCCGATTGAGAAAAGGGCTGCGTAATCACAAAGCAGTCACAGCAATGGAGCAGAAGGTGGGCTATTCCAGTTGGTTTTTCACAGGAGCTGATGCGGAGCACGCAAAGGCAGCAGGCAGTGAGTGGGCCGGGTGGTGGCATGCTTTGCAGGGCCCCTCAAGCCCTGGGGTGTTTGTACGTGTGTGGAGTGGGGGGCACTGAGGCGGGGCATGGTGTGGGCCTCTTGCACCTCCACCCTTGGATGGACCTGGTTCCAGCGACCTCTTTGTCCCTCTCTTTGGGCTTTCTTCTTCTGCGGGGTGTGTACCCCCAGCCAGCTTCTGCAAGCCTTACCCTGAGAGCCCCTCTGTGACCCGATGCAGCCCCTCAAATAGCTGATTGCTACAGCTAGTTAATTACCTTGCACCTCCTTACTGCCCATCATCCCATTCTCCCCGTGCCCTCCTGCTTCTAGAGAGTGAGCCTGAGGGTTGGAGAGGCAGAGCACCTTGTCAAAGCATAACACCCAGGCAGGGGCTACGGTGAGTAAGGCTGGATCAGACATAATGCTGTGTACAGCCAGGGATATAAAACCAGGTGTGGCAGTCATGTATTCTGGTGTCAGTTTCAGGATTGGGAGTGTAGGGGTGGAGTCAAGCCTGTCAATCTGAAGATAGCCCATGAGAGCTCTGTGTGGGCATGGCTTTCTTCTGAGAATTCTGGGAAATCTGGTGGTATTTTCGCTTGGAGGTGAGAGAATCAGCTCAGTCCCTTGGAGACGCTCTACTGACAAGACAACATAGCAGCATGCTGATAGGCCCTGAGTCCTGGAAAGTGAAGGAGCCGGAGGAGAAGCCACATGGATTTATCTTGATGGAACCAGATCTCTAAAGTTGGAAAAGCCACATAGAGACTTCTGCTAGTGCTGAGATGCTCGAGAAGCACCAGAGAGATCCCTGCCAGTGCTGAGATGTTTCTACCACTACTGGATACACAAGACTCTGCACCCACCAGCTGGTGATTGTCCTGGCATCATTGCATGTGCCTTGTGAATCTGAAGAAGACTTTATAGACTCATATCAGACATATGGGCTAATCAGACTCGTGGGCTTGGACTGGACTGGGTTGGGACGCTTTCTCAAAGTTCCGTTCCTCTTGTACAGAAACTTCTCCCTTATTTACATATGCGTGTTTATGAATTTGTTTCTCTAACACACCAGGCGAGACAAAGGCCACTGATTTTAAGTTCACTGTCAGGACCGAGATGCTTCCCACGAAGCTTGAGGACAGCTGATGCATGGGTGAGTGGGTGGGTGGTTGGATGGATGGATAGACAGACAGACTGATGTCTGGATGAACGGACAGAAATACAAAATCAGAACTACCAGAAAACAATGTACAGAGATCAAGTTGCTGCCCTGGTGATCAGAGGGCAGGATGATGTGGGGTTGCCCTGTGACCTAGGACTAGTATCAGGAAGAGCCTCTGGGAAGTGAGGGTTTGGCTGCTACCATCCCTAAATTCTCACCAGGCTCCAATTTCTCTGAGTTCTAAACTCCTCAGTTGCAAGAAGAGCTGCACCTCCTGCAAAGCACAACCAATGCGTGGTGTGGGCGGCCGTGGACAAAATCGTAATCCACACTTGCTGGAATTCTCTAAGAGCAGCAATTCTCAGCTGGCAGTGGAGAGTTCAACAGGGGTATCTTTTGTTTTTGCTCATCGACATGATCCCCCCCCCCCCTTAATTAGCAGTCAACACTGAAAAATCAAGTGATTTTTCAACTTCTCTAGGGAACAACGAGAGGGCTGGGCAGGACAGGCTTTTCTCCTGACACGTGTGATGAAGAACCTGAGCTCTGCAGTCAGCGGGGAAGGGGTTCCAGTGTCGGCTCCCCCCCTGTTTCTAACTGGGAAGCTTTGGAACAGTTCCTGAAACGGACCAGGTCTCAGTGCTTCCATCTGTAAAACGGGGCCGCTGAAAATACCCCGTCCTAGTCATACTCGCTCTCACGGAGGCAGACCTGACCCCCCGGGACGGGGTCTCTGAGACTGTGACTCTTTGCCTGGAGTAGAAAGCCCGGTTCTTTCACATTGCTGACCATTCGCAGCCCGAGACGTCCCCCGCGCGCACCGCCCCGGTGACGGCAGAGAAGCGCCGCGGCGGAGAGCGTCTTTCCGGGGATCTGGCACCCAGTGACGGCGGCGCGTGGGCTTTCTGTGTGCAGCAGTCCTCAGTGGGGACTTCCTGGTTTGCCTGGGGCGGTTGCTGGACTGCAAAAACCCTGGCACGTGACGCGGGCAGTGGCGTCTCGGGGCAGAACCCTTCCCTTCTCTTCCCCGGGGAAGACCTCAGTTGGATTCTGGGTCAATGCGCCTCGGGTGTGCAGCCACCGCCCCTCTGCCGTTGGAGGTGGACAGGTTCCAGCAGAGCCTCCAGACAAGCAAAGGCCTGGCGATCCATCTCTGAAAAGCGGACGGTTCCCATCCTCTCTGATGTGAAACTAATCACGGGGAAGGTGCAGGACTGTGTAGTGTCCCGTCCCGCTGTTTGCGGGGCTGCGGAGGTCGGAGGTCGACGCCATGGCGGCGAATGACCACCCCATCGCTCATTCTCGCCCTAAGCACAGCTCACGTCTTGTAGCCCTTCTGCCTGCCTGGCCCCTGAGTTTTGAGCCTGCCTTGGAGGGATGCCTGGAGACCGGAAAGCAGGGGGAGGGAAAAGATCGCTCTTCTCAGTGTTTCCAGGGCCGGGACAAGAGACGTGGTCAAGAGAAGGAGAGCAGGAGGCAGGAGGCAAGCGCCAGGGGGTAGCAAGGGTTAAAACTACCTGGAGAAAGAACCTCCAGCCAGCACCCAGGGAGGGAGGCAGCCAAAGCATTATCATGATTAATGTTATTTCAAAGACTTAATTTTCCCCTTCTTTCAAAAATGTTTGTGTGCCGCTGCTCCTTGATTCCCTGCTCGTGTCCCTGGGAGGAATTTGGAACAAGGTCATCGTTCACCAAGAACACCCCCCCCATCCCCCCCCACCCCTCGCCCCTGGCATCTCCAGGCTGATGGCTCTCCCAGGCTGGGCCTGTGAACAGTGCAAGGCTGCCCAGCAGAGGAGGCTACAGACCCTCTCTCTGAAGGTCCAGCGGAGCGCTGGCCCCAGGGGTCGGTCATGGGAGCAGTCCAGGGTGAGGATCAGTACCTATAGCCCGGCCAAGTGTTAGCTGGTCAGCTCCTGCCTATCCCAGTGGGACCAAACTATCGGGCCAACCCTGTAGGACAGGGAGGAACGGCCCCAGTTGGTGTCTGAGACTGTCACTGTTCATGGGAGTAGAGAGTATCTTTTCTCCCATGGAGCAGCTGGTGGACTCGAACTCTTGACCTGGATGTTAGCCCGTGTGCAGAATCACTATGCCATCAGGCCCCCTCGTCAGTGGGACAGGAGAGGCAGTATTTGCACGTCCCCTATTGGGTGTCGGAGGCAGACTTCTCCGCCTCCTGGGTGCTCACCAGTCACCTGGGTGGGCTGCAGTTGGGAAGAAGAGAGCCCAGGTGGTGCCCATGGGCCAGTTTGAAGGACAGCCGTTATGGAGAAGAAATGGTGCCCATGAGTTCTTCACACAAAAAAGTACTCAAAGCATATGGCTCATCCCCATCCCCATCTTCATTGGCACCACCACCACCACCACGACCATTTCATCATTGGCATAATTTTCCTTCCTCTTTCCCACGGCGGGCAGCAGCAGCAGCAGGCTCTCCTTGCGTTCGTCTTCCGAAAAGGTCATGGAGACACCAAGAAGCTTGGAGACTCGTGCCAAGCAGCTTCTTACGCAAGGAGAGTGGCCAGGGACCGGGGACTGTTGGGCTGCAATGGGGATGAGGCTCACTCGGGCGGTGCCTGCTGTGTTGTGTATCCCTCCAGGGCCACTGCCTAAACCAAGGCCAGAGCGTGGAGACCACTTGTGGAGAAGGGGGCAGGTGCTGGACGGTTCACCATTCAGATGTCCGCTCTGCCTCAACGCTCCGTCCCCTTGTCCCTCACTCTCTCCCACCACTAGCTCTGGGGGAAGCCTGAGGCTGTGTCCTGACACCGCTCAGGAAGTCTGTGAAGAAGCCATGTAGCCCAGGGCCAGTGAGGCACCCATGCCTGCCGGCGGCCTGACGAGTTGCTCAGAAGCAGTGCCTCCAGCTCGGGCACAGCCACGAGGTGACCTCCACCCCGGCCCACAGTTCCTCTGTGACCACCTCACAGGCGACCTGAGACCACCTGGCTCAGCGGCTCTCAGCTCCCTGGTCTTCTGGAGCTGCCTACCGGGAAACGAATGCCCGTCTTTCTAAAGTGCTACACTGGGGAGTAATCTATGACATGGTGGTGTATAAATAAGGCAGGGAGAATGATGTCTCTGCCGTAGGTTTGCGGGGAGTGCTTTGCAGAGCACACAGTGAGGTGGGCGGCGGCGCGAAATGTAAGGAAATACAGGTGCAGGAGCAATGATCATAACATCACCCCACCCCCACCCCCACCCCACTGAGTCCCAGAGGGAGAGTGGGGGGCAGGGTCAATGCCCCTGGACTCTCCAGCTGCTAGAGATACCCAGTGGGTGTCAGAACAGGAACACTGGTGGAGGGGCAGAGGGCATGATGGGGGTTGGGACAGTCATTGGGCTCTGGGAGGTGAGGGTGGTGGAGGGAGGAGGCATAGAATTGGCGGGTAAGTGTGTGTGTGTGTGTGTGTGTGTGTGTGTGTAGGTCACCTCTGAGGACCTGATTCAGAGCTTATTTCTGGGCCTGCTCTCCGCAGAAGGCTCAGAAACACCATGGCAACCAAAGGGGTAATGGATGAGCAGGGCTAGAGAAGGCCAGGGCCCTGGCTGTCGCCAAGGCCACAGAAAGTGACGCTCAGGAGCAGTTGCAGGGTGTTTGACCCCTGGCTGGTGAGGGCCACTGTAGTGGACAGCCTTGGGAGAGGGTCTGGGTGGGAGATAAACACCTTACACCTACCTCAAGCCTCAACATTCCGGGAAATGCCAGTTCCCAGTTCCCACCTCCTGGGCAGTCCAGAGTAAATGTATTCTTTTTGGGAGGCAGTCTGTGGTTCCCACCAGGCTCCCCTGGGGAGTCCAGGACCCCACACCACTCAGACTTCCCTGATGGTGCTCATTTAGACACACAACAGTGGAGAGGTGTAGAGACCTGCTCCGGTCACATAGAAGGCTGTGGCCACGTCCAGGCTAGAATCCAGGCTTCCCTGCTGAACACCCTCTCCCATGGTGTGTGTGCCAAACATCTGGTCAGGAGACCTCACTGCCCTGTGCTCGTGCCCCCCCTGGCTGGTAGGTCCTCTGTGAGACAGCTGTCTCTTGGGCCTGCCCCCTGCCTGGTCCAGATGGGCAGTCATCTCATGTGCTCATGTTCTCCACCCTTGCCTTTTCACTGGGACTAACTGGGGTGGAAAATTCTGGAGGAACACAAAGCCGCCAACTTTGAGCCTGGCACTAGCCTGGGCACCTGGACGGCAGGCGTGGTAGGAAGAGCACTGAGAAAGGGAGCTCTCCGGAGACTGGGCTGCCGGGAACAGCTTGGCGACAACCTCTCCTGGCTCCTGGTCTTCTCTCCGAGGGAGGCCTCCACCCTGCTAGATTTCCCTGCAATGTGCCAAGAACATCAGGAGCCCACTGGAAATGTCTGGGGTACACAAATGGTTGGCAGGGCATTCAGCCGTGCATCCAATCACAAATACCAGGGACTGAGAGTGGTGTGCCCAGAGTCTCTGCTAGTGTGAAGTGCTAAGGGAGGCGCCTGGGCACTGGCTTCACTTCCTATCACTCCGTGTTTAGAGTTCTCATTTCACAGGTGAGGAAATGGAGGCTTAGGCTCACCAGATGACTTGCCAAGGTCACCCAGCTTTTACGAGGCAGAAGTGGGGCTGGAAGCCACACCTGCCTGATCCTAAAGCTGGCCTTTTCCCTTTGCGCTCCTCTCTAAGTACCCTCTGCACCCCGTCTATCGAGACCAGTCTAGAGATTGGGGACAGCTAGGCTGGCCTTCATTCTCAAGGCACTCATCACTTAATAAATTTGTTATCTGTTGCTGCTGCGTTCATCCATCGACTGTCAGTTTGTGCACTGAGATGGCTTGTATGCTGCTGGGATGCTGGGAGAGTCACCGAGGGTGGACATGCATCAGTAGAATGTTCAGACTGTAAGACTAGGAAGAGAGGCCTGGTAGTCTACTTTCAAAGATTAATTCATGCAACTGAACATTGTCTGGCACACTGAGTGTGGACGTCACTAGGCAGGATCAATAGCCAAAGAATATCATGATTGCTGACGTGGAGGTTCAGGGAAGGCAGAGAGCTCCTTGGTAAGATGGATTGGCCCAATAGATGGGTGACCTGCTTGGACAGGCTGATGATGGTGTGGTCCAGGCAGAATCAATGCCATGATTTATTTAATTCTCTATAGGGCTGCCAGGAATCAGAATCAACGTGGTAGAAGCAACAACACAAAGTTAATACCCCCAAACGGATAAACTATCTCACTAGCTTACAACTCCAAGCCATTCTTCCCCTTGCTCACAGTTAGTTGGGATGGCTGGGGTGGCTCAGGTGGGGGTTGGGCTGGCTTCACACGTCTCTGGTTCTCCTGGCCCCAAAGCAGCTGGTGCTTGCTTCTATGGCACAGAAGAACACATAGCACCTCTCAAAGCTTCAGCTGGGAATGGGTGCTCTGTTGCTGGTGCCCATGTGCCAAGGCAAGTCTTAGGGACAAGCCCCAGACAGTGGGATGGGGAAACCGACTGCATCTCCTCTAAGGGGAGCCATTGTAGAGTCACATGGCAAAGGCGGGGGTGTCTCCTCTCCAACAGGGTGGTAGGAAAAAGCAGGGGCAGATGAGCCAATCATCTGCCGAGAGGAAGCCAGACTTGTGATAATAACCCTGTATGGCATTTCATCACATCGAGGAAACCATCAACTGCGAGACACAACATTAATTTATGTACCACTAAGAAAGAAAAGCGGCTGCCAAAGGAAGTGTGGCAAGTGATGCTTTCTTGTCCCACCACCCGCCTGCTCTATTCTTATTGAAGGAGGGGTTCTGTACTTCCTTAGTCATGGAAGGGACAGCAGTCGGCCGTTGCCAGGTTTGCTCTCGTGTAGGCAGTGACAATTATGACCTGACTGTCACCGTCCAAGGAGATTGTGACATGTCATCAATTGTCAGACACAGCCCGATTTCAGAGATGTGAGCAATGTGAAAACGTGTGCCATAGGATTGATACAATCCAGGGTTAACCCTTAGTGATTACTGCTGCTGGACTGGACACAGCGCTAAATGTTCACTGGAGCTCGTTCAAGGAGGTGGAAACGGCTAAGTTCTTGGCTGCTAACCACAAGGTTTGGGGTTCCAGCCCATCCAGTGTTCTGCTTCTGCAGAGATCGGGCAACCCTAAGGGGCAGTGAAACTCAGTGGGACCTCACGCCAACAATGTCATGGACAAGCCACGAGGGAGAGAATCTTGTCTCCATTTCAGACAAGCCGAGCGGAACGCAAAACCGTCTGTCGCCTTGGCTCAGGCTCCCAATCGGAAAGTGGCACGGTTTGAGCCTCAGCTGATCTGGCTCCAGAGACGACGTGGCCCTCCGTCTTCTCAGCTGTCCGATGGGATGGCAGAGGAGGCCCCCGCGTCCATTGCTGTGGACATGAGAGCATTGGACCCTGGGTCAGGCGCAGAGAGCGCCCCACATCTGGGGGCAGTTCTTACCAGTGCTTTTAGGAGCCATCCCGTTGATTTTGCCTCCCAGAGCCCTCCACCTTCTGTGCCACAGCAGACCCGCCCCCACCCCAGCCAGGTCATTTTTAGGAAAGCAAACTCCCTGAGCTGTTCACTGGCCATGAGCAGCTGAGCACTTAACAGCAGCACCACCAGCGTTCCCTTTTCATTGCTCAGTAGTATGCCACCGGGTGCTGGCCATGGATTTTTGCACCGGCGGCTCTTCGTGCACCCTTTTTGCCTGCGAGGTGAAAAATAGATCTGGGCCCTTTAAATCCCCTCCGCCCCGCCCCCGCCTCAGGGCGCAGGCGCGGTGAGCCGTAGAGGGCGCTGGCGAGACAAAGCGGAAGGCGGGAAGGTCCCATTTCCTGATTCCGCAGTCGACCCCACGGAGGTGCCCGCAGTGTCCCCAGTCCCGTGGCGGAGAGAGTCGCTCCGGCTCTGGCTCCGGCTCCGACTCCGGCTCCGGCTCGGCTCGGGCGGCCACCGCTTCCCCAAGAACCTCTTTTCGGTCAGTTGTTCGTCAGGTGCCTCCTGGAGTGGCTTCTCCGGCATCCTCCGGGGCTGGTTTCTGGTAAGTTCCACAGGGTGGTTTTCTAGAACTTTCCACCGGGAGGGCACCCGACCGACCGACCTCTTGTTGTTGCCCTTCAGGGAACGATGGCCCTCTTCTCTTCAGCACCGGCTGAATCTGGGCCTTGAGGGGAGCGTGGGGGCAGGGTTCGCGTAAGCGCGGCGGTGGGGGCGGGGGTTGCGCCTCCTCAGAGCGCTGCTTTACTCTTGAGTGGGGGAGGGGTCTCGTCTTGGGGGCTCCCGGCGGCGTGGCGTTGGGGTGACGCTCCCGTGGGGGGTCTGCCTCGGTCTGGGGGGCCCCCCCCGGACTGTGGGTGGAGGCCCTCCGATGCCGGCGCGGAGCGAGGGAATTAGGCCGCAGGCCTAGGGGCTTTTCTCGGGAACCGCGCCCCGGTCCGACGTGGAAAACGCTTCCTGGAAGGTTCTGTCCCGTGAGGGATTCACCTAATTTCACCACCGGTCCCGCCGCCCACATGACAAAGGGACCAGATTTTAAGCGGGAAACCATTGATTGGGGGTGGGGGGTGGGGGTGGGGGTGGGGTTTCTTGATTAAAATTTTGGTCTATATGGAGTAAGCGAAATTTTCATAGAACGCAAAATAGTGTTTTTGAATAAATATACTTTTATAAATATGTTTTCCAATTTTATAAAAATTATAAAATAAAGTTTTAGAAATATATTAAATATATATTTATTTTAATTTTTAAACGTCGCCGGACGTTGTTAAAATGTTCAAAAGCGGGACATCTGGTCACTTTATTAACCAGTTAAAAAAATATTAAAACAATCCGGCTGAGCCCCGGGGGCGTCAGTGGCGGAGTGCGGGGCTGCGGCCGCGGGCGTGGCGGTTCAGATCCAGCGGCGGCTCTCGGGAGCGGCACTGGGCAGCGCCCACGACCACCAGAGACAGTGATGCAAAAAAATGCTACCACGTACCGAAAGGTAGTGTATTACATCGTACAATTAATCCTTTAATAAGGACCATGTAAGCGGCAAACCAGATTACGTTAGAAAGGAAGAGTTTAAAGATATTAATGTCTTAACATGTCAGTGAAAAAGTGTGAAATGATATTTGACCAAAAGGAAACCAAAACCCCAACAACAACAACAACAACAAAAATAAAAACCATGGAACTGTGATTTAGGATATTTCCCTATTGCTTCCTGTTTGGCGTCCTCCCTTGCAATATTCCTTGCTTTCGTCCAAGCACCATCAGTTGCGCTTGGATTGGGCCAGAGCCATCTTTTCGCTGTGAGCTGTAGGACCCCATTCTTTGAGTGGTTGACAACACTCATGTTTGCTTGAGACATTAGCAACAGCGTAGCTGAATATTTTATGTTCGTCTTTGAAAAATCCCATTATGCTTCCGCTGAACTTAAGCACTTGTTCTGGTAGTATGTCTAGCTCTTTGAACACTTTCAGGAATTGCATAACTCATGATATTTTGTGGGAATTGTGGCATAAAAAAAGCTGAAAAGAATGACAACATGTTACCTTCTGGTTGTTCGGCACTTTTTTTTTTCTTTTTAAGATCATTTTACAGGGGACTCGTACAACATCGCAATCCATACATGCACCTATTGTGTCTAGCAGATTTGTTCATTGTTGTATTTGGCACTTTTTTCTTTATGCTCTATGCTTGTTTACAGAAGAAAGAACTGCAAGGGAATAAAAATGTAGTATTTCATCAAAAGTATAATGAGTTTTATGAAATAAATATTACAAGCGTAGTTCTTTATAATTTTTTTATACCTCTGGCAGAATAAGCATTACTATGGGTGCTTAGAATATGCTGTTGTGCAGATGACTTTAAAAAAGATCAAGGAATGTAATTTTGTGAGTTCCACATTGGGTGGCTGCCCAGTTGCCCAGCTGCCCCACCTTAGAGAGAACCTGATTACAAGTGCCATTTTAACCACCGGTTCACAGAACTCAACAAAAAATTAGGTATTGGTTTTGCTGAACTGGTGAGAACTGAGTCTCATCATTAGTCCTACTTCAGCTCTGAGGTAACAGATTGTTTGCTGGGAGGGCGGACTAGCTGGGAGGGCGGACAAGCCTCACATCCAAGACCCTGTATGCATATCAAAGGTGGGCCTTAAAGAAAATCAGAGAAGAATTGATGCGTGTGGATTATGGCATTGGGGAAAATTATTGAAAGCCCTGATAGAGTAGAGGGTCACACATTGGACTCTTAAGTGCAAAGTCATTAATTTGAAGCCACAGCCCCTCTGCAAGAGAAAGATGAGGTGTTTTACTCCTATAGACACTTAAGTCTCAGGAACTCACAGGGACAGTTCTACTTTGCCCTGTATGAGGTGCTTTGAGTTAGAATCAACTTGATGGCAGGGATATTTTGATTTTCCGTGAACTGCCAAAGATGAACATAAAATATTCAGTTCTGTCTTGGAAGAAGTATAACCAGAATGTACCTTAGAAGCAAGGCTGGCTCACCATCTGTGTCATCAGGAGAGACAGTCCCTGGCAAAAGACCTCGGGCTAGGTAAAATTAGAGGGTCAGTGGAAAATAGGAAGTACCTCAACAAGATGGAGTGACACCATGACTGCACCAAGCAACTCAACAACTGGGGGGATGTCGCAGGCCTGCCCATTGTTTTGTTCTGTGGCACATAGGGCTGCTATATGTGTTAGGCTGGGCTGTCTAGAGAAACGAAACCAGTGCCATTCATACATATACAAGAAGGAGCTTTAGATCAAGAAGTAATTTCATATCAAGAAGGCACCCCGGCCCAGTCCATCTGAAGTCCATGGGTTCACTACAACCCTCTTAAAGACTCAGGTAGCTGCAGCCTGATGATACAGAAAGGTGAAGCAGATGCCGGAAGATCAGAGGTCGCTGGGTGTAGTTACACAGACCCACAGTTAGTGGACACATGGGAGGGTGCTGACAGCTCTCAGGTTGAGTGGCTCCCTGGAGGCAGCCACAGAATCCCAACGAACAGGAGGGCGAGGAGGCAGACCGGAAGGAGAAGTTCCCAGTTTTTCCCTTCTAAAAAGACCGCACTCCCAAGGAGTTGTCATCAGGCTGCTACCTGATTGACAGATTGGATCCCACCTCTGCACTTTTCATATAAATTCAAGTAGATAGGAAATCTAGGGGCTGAGCTCCGGTTAAGTGGTTGAGTGCGAGACTGCAGCCTGCGGGCTTGACAGTTCAAATCCAGCGGTGGCTCTCAGGAGCAGCACTGGGTAGCGCCCACGACCACTAGAGGCAGTGATGCACCCCCCAAAAGAACATCTAACTGCCAGAACATCACACTGTCAGTCTATGAGATATGTCTCTCAAGGGAGATCCTTACCCTATGAATTAGAATGAACTTGACCCTAGCTAGCAGCAGCAGCAGCAGTAGCAGCAACATCCATCATATCAAGCCTAGAGTTAAGAGGTCTCTTCGATGTAGGGTCTACCTTAGTCCTGGGAGGACCTCTTCTTTAGTGCTTTCCCTCAACACTAGGGGCCTCTATCTCAACCATGAGGAGGTTCTTCTTGGGGGTTCTAACAAAACCTTGGGGAAAACCTAACTTGGAGGGATCTGTAGCTCCCACACCCATCGGCTTTTCTTTACATCAGCTGTTCTCAATCTGTGGATCTCGACCCTTGAGGGGGTTGAATGACCCTTTCATAGATGTCGCCTGATTCATAACAGTAGCAAAATGATGGTGATAAAGTAACATTGAAAATAATTTTATGGTTGGGGGTCACCATGACATGGGGGAACTGTATTAAAGAGTTGAGGCCTTAGGATGGTTGAAAACCCACTGAAATTTAAATCTACCTCCTCTGGTGGGGAAAGAGTATAATTTGGGGAATCTCCTTTAGCCTGTGTGGTTTTTCTTGATGCAGAATTGATGTAGTGATTGGTCACCCCCCTCCCACCTTCACTACCCTTACCGATGAACTTTGGGGGTGGGTTTTAGCACATCATGGCCTTGAGCATGGTACTGAGCTCCTTGCCACTGGGCAAGAGGTTACTGGTAACCCATGATATATAGAGAAAAGAGGTTACTGGTAGCCCATGATATATATCGGCATTGCAGTCAATCAAGCTCTCACCTGTGCCTGATTGAGATGTCATGCCTGCCGAGATCCATCCCCTGGGAGCTGAAATGCTGCTGCACTTGACCGTTGTGGCAATCACAATGCCGATCAGGGCTCTGGCACGGGATGGATTCTTTTGAGGACTCTTGAGCACTTACAGAAAGAAAATGGCACTCTCAGGTTCGTTAACTCTCCCCTCAACTCAGTCTGAGAACAGAGCACTGCCATGACAGCTCTGATAGGAACTCTTATTTCTTGCAACCACAAGGATGATACTACTGCAAATCAAACACACAATGTAATTGTCTGGGCTGCTGAATTACTATGACAATTGAATTCATATCTTGACAAGAGTCTTGTGTGGAAATTAGGTCATTCATCAAGGGAAAAAATGGGAACCTGAAATGTGGAATGGGGATATCTGCCAGCCCCAGATGAGATTGATAGTCTTAAACCCCAAGTCACTCTGGGACTTCCTTTATCAGTGCAAGTTGCATGTCCTTCCATATCTGAAATGAGTCATCTTTTCTTTGTTTAAAGAAAAAATCCTGGAATTACTTCAGCCGAATCAGATCCCTTGAAATAAGGCTCCTATTCTCAAAGTCCAGCATACCCACTTCCCATTGTCCCTAGACCCTGACTAACATAAAACCTAAGCATGTTCCAGGTTTGCAGGTAAACACTAAGACCTAGCGATCAATAGCTTTAAAAAGCCAAATACAGTGCCATTGAGTCCATTCCAATTCATTTGTATTGGCCTCCTAATCAGAAGACCAGCAGTTTGAAAAGCACCAGGCAAAATGATGAAAGATGAAGCTTTCTACTCCCGGAAAAATCCAATCTCTGGACCCCACACGTACAGTTCTACTCAGCTTACAGGGCTGCTCCAAGTAAGCAGCTTCCACACCTAAATCATCACAAGAAAGACCAGAAACCCGGGACACATGTTGGAATGGGATCCAAGGGCTTTAGACTAAGGAGGGTGGCATTCAGCACAGGATCAGACACAATTCATTGAGAAGAGCATGCTGCCTTGAGATTCTGGCATGACCGATAGGCTGTGTGCCTGATTGAAGGTGGTGCTGACAGATTTCTTGGTGGGTTGACTGGAACCTGGAGGCAACAGTGTCCGCACGTAGTCAATGAGGCTGAGCTGCTGTGGCACTGAGGAGGGAGTGCAGAGGCCCAGGGAGAGAGGAAGTTGGCGTGAATGTTTATGTGAAAACCGCATACCCATCTCCTAACTGTGTGCCATGAGAAGGAAGAGAAGACATGCTATTCCCCAGAGACTGAGAAAGGCATTAGTGAAGGGAACATCTTCATCCTTGACATGCCTGGTGGCTGTTGACTTTGGAAGGTCAGATATGGGCCCTCTGGTTTTAGTGGGGTTAAAGGAATGAAATAAAATAGTGGAAGAGAGGACTTCAAAGGGTGGAGCAAGATGTTTGAACACTAAAACAGAAGAACGTGCTCAGTGTTTTCAAGTTGAAATAATTGGAGAATTCGAGCCTGATTTATAATATTGAAGGATTTGATGAGCAAAGCAGTTAATGACACAGGAAGCATCCAAAGAAGATGGGAGGGTTATAGAGTCAATGTTCCAAAACATTTGGTTGTGGTGGTTTTTTAGGCACAGGATATTTCAAGCCCCCAAACTAATTGTCTTGGGACAATGGACCAATCTCGCTTCATGTCCAGATCTCAGTTTTCTTAGGAAAATAATATGTTTGTGTGAGATAATCTTCAGAATGTGTCAATAGCATCTCTCACTGGGCTGTCTTCTATCCAGATGAAGTTTTCATAGCCAGCCAGAAAGCCTATGGCTTGTCCTTATAGAGATGTCATTGGTTCTTCATAGAGCTGGGAAGTGAAGGTACCAGCAAGTGTTTGATTTTAGGGCAATTTTGGTGTGAAAAGATGGGCAGGGAGACAGATTATAGTTGAATATGAGAGGTATCCCCTAAAAACTTTTTTTCTTCTTCAAAGCTATGTATTTAATTTTTAAATTTTTTTTTTTTTTTTTTTTTACAAAACAACTCACCTTCAAACTGATCTCCATTATATTTAATATATTTGACAAATCTGCGATTCCATTCTTGGAAACATTTTCAAACTCCCTGTTTGAATGACTGATAGCACCTCTTGCTTTTTTCTCCACCTCTTCTACCTTGTCAAATTGCTATATTTTCATGTCCCTCTGCATTCATGGAAACAAAAAGCAGTCATATGGAGGGAGGTTAGGGGCAAGAGAGGCATGCTGTTTTTTGCCTAAAGCTGACTCACTGGGATGGCTACATGAGTAGGTGCATTGTTGTGGTGGCAAAACCAGTCCCGTCTGCCACAGATCGAGAGCCCTTTTTGTCGGACACTGTTAATGCTATTTTTTCAGAACCTCTAAATAGAAAGCTTGATTAACAGTCTGACCTAGTGGAATGAATTCCAAGTGTACCACAACTCATCTTTTTCAAATGTTCAGGAAGTTGACAGACTTTCAGAATGTGGTTTGTCATTAATCAAGATTCACCTGTTTTGAAATGAGAAAGCCACTTGTACTCTTGAGTTTTTCTCATAACACTATCCTTGCAAGCAGCATTCAGCATCACAACCATTTCTGTGGCATTATACCTGAGCAGGAAACAAAATTTCACAGCAACATGCTGTTCTTTTAAATTGGCCATCACAAAAAATGAGGTTTGAGTGAAACTGCTTTCATTATAAAATTCACTATGACCAGAGAGAACCTTCCCAGGTGACGACACTGCGTGCACTAACTCAGAGCAAGTTGTTCAGTGCTCGTTTAGAGGAAAAAATATGTACTTTCAAAGCTCTACTCAGCAGAGCTTTTTCCGTTCTTTTTTTGGGGGGGATGCGGTGCCCCTGTGTATATCAGAATTTCCTTCTGGACTGTGTGGATGATAATTCTTAGGTGTTGTCAAGTTAGTTCTGACTTGAGGTGACCTTATGTACATCAGAACAAGATAAAGCACAGGTCTGTGTCATCCCAGTAGTTGTCATGTTCCAGCCTATTTTTGCAGCACTGAGTCAGTCCATCTGATCAAAGGTCTTCCTCTTTTCACTGCCTGATTTAATCAAGAACAATATCCTTTTTGAATGAGTCCTCCAGATAGCATGTTCAAAGTTCCTGAGATGAAGTCTCACCATTCTTGCTTTTAAGGAGCATTCTGGCTATACTTCCTCCAAGACAGATTTGTTTGTTCTTTTGGTAGTCCATGGTACTGCTTTCAGTATATCTCGCCAGCACTATAATTCAGATACATCGGATCTTCTTTGGTCTGTGTTAATTCAGTGTTCAAATAGGCAACATTTGGTTAAAACATTTCAGGAGGTGGTGAGCATATGATCAAGAACTGATAGTATTGAGAGAAAAAGTTAAAGATGCACTGAAGGCATGGGGTAAGCACAAGACTTCAGGAATTGATAGAATACCAGTAGAAGTGTTTCAACAAATGTGACAGTGGAAATGCTCACTGTCTATGCAAGACATTTTGGACATAGCTACCTAACCAACTGATTGGAAGAGATACCTATTTATGCCCACTGTTAAGAAAGGTAATGCAGCAGAATACATAAATTACCAAATAATATAATAATGCCATACCAAGTACAGTTTATCTGAAGGTAATTAAAAAAATCATTTTATTGGGGACTCATACAGCTCTTATCACCATCCATCCATCCATCCATCCATCCATCCATCCATCCATCCATCCATCCATCCATTGTATCCAGAACATTTGTGCATATGTTGTCATCATTTTCAAAACATTTCTTTCTACTTGAGCCCTTGAGAATATAATTTTTGAAATGGTTGCAGCAGTACATTGACAAGGAGCTGTCAGAGACTTCAAGCTGGATTCAGAAGAGGACATGGAATGAGGGATCTCATTACTGACATCAGATGGAATGTAGGTGAAAAAAGAGACTATCAGAAATATGTTTGCTTGAGTTTCATTGACTTAAAAGGCATTCAGCTGAGTAGCCATATAAAGTTATGGATAATATTGCAAAAAATGAGAACGCCAGCATGCTTAATTGTATTCATGTGTAGTCTGTGCGTAGACCAAGATGCAAGTTAATCTAAAGGAACAAATGGAGAATGCCTGGTTTAAAATCAGGAAAGGTGTGGGTCAGGGTTGTATCTGTTCACCCATCCTTATTCAATCAATATGCTGAGCAAATCATCAGAGATGCTGGAAAGCATGAGAAAGAATGTGGCTTCAAGATGAAAAGAAGGCTCATTATTAACCAGTGATATCCAGTTGACATAACTTTGTTTTCTGAGGCGTAAGAGGCCTTGAAATACTTCTGACGTAGATCAAAGATGACTGCAGCCTTTGATATGGATTACACCTCAGTGCAAAGAAAACAGTCACTGAAACTGGACCCAAAAGTGACATCATAATCAACTGAAAAGGTTCTGAAGTTGTCATGGATTCCATTTTACCTGGATCCACCATACCTATGGAAGCGGTCAGTAAATCAGATGACATTGACTTAGGAAAACCTGCGTCAGAGGGCCCTTTCAAAGGGCTTAGCAAGCACAGATGTCACTTTGAGGACTGAGATGTAGCTGATCCAAGTCCTGGTATTTTCAGTTGCCTCATATACATGTGAAAGCCAGACAATGTTGATAGAGAAGTCCAAAGAAGAGTCGATGCATTTGAGATACTATATTGGCAAAGGATACTGACTATATTATGGCCCACCAGAAGAACAAAAAAAAATCGATGTTGAAAGAGGTATAGCCTGAATGCTCCTTAGAAGCAAGGGTGGTGAGACTTCATCTCATGTACTTGGGTCATGTTATCAAGAGGGATCAGTCCACAGAGACGGACACCAGGCTTAGGAAAGGAGAGAGCGGAAAAGAGGAAGCTCCTCAATGATAATGAATTGACACAGTAGCTCCATAGTGGGCTCAAACAGCAATAATTGTGAGGATATTGCAGGACCAGGCAGTGTTTCCTTCTATTGTACGTAGGGTCTCTCTGAGTTGGAACCAACTTGATGGCACCAACAACTCCCAGTATAAAGAGATCTAGAATAGCTGAAGTCAAGGGCAGTATTTCACTGACAAAGACAAGGTGAGCACTTCAGGGATGTATGGGGCTATCAGAGGCCTTGACCTCTAGAGGTCTTTGGTAGTGCCTGATTAATTATGGTGCCCCTAGGAATGAAATCAGTAAGCATCCTACTAGAATATTGCTTTGTAAATTGATCTTAGAGAATTCTAGATCTGGTTACCACAACCCAAACTTGAGTCACCACAACAGAGTCTTGGTCTCTCATCCACTTTCCAGTCCTTGATTGAAGGAGATGCTATGTCCCCTTGAGGAAGGAGCCTGCACCATTGCTGCCAGTACATCCAGTACTTCTTCCTCCAGACCTTCCCCAGAGGGACCTGCAGCCACTTATATAGCGCTTGTCCATTGAAGAAAAAGTAATAACCAGAGAATTTCTATGGCACTATACACAGGCTTGGAGTTGACATGGATTCCTGGGGACCTCTAGTGCTACTCAGCCAGAGTTGGGGTTTAATGGGGTCAGTGAGAAAGGGAGTCTTTCTGATTCATGGTCCACCTGCTTGATCTATGGACTCACCCTCAAATTTTTTCCTAAGTGCTTTGGTAAACCATTAAAGTTTAAATAGCCAAATGTATTTGGCCTGCCTCCCCTTTTCAGAAAATTCAGCACCTCCCTGGCAATTAAAAATGTTTGTACTCTAGCACATAGTCCAGGATATGGTGTGGGTATCTGCTTTTGCAGCTGCACATTGCAAGACCCTCTCAGGGGCAGTATTGCCCACTGTAGTAAATACCACTAGCACAATGACTCAGTTCAAAGGAAGCTTTTCTCTTCTCTCTTCATCCCATTTGTATTTTATATGTGAAGTAACTTTAACATTTATGAATTGGAATATTCCCTGGAGCTCTTACTGAATTTGAGGATTGATAATAAAGATAGCCACAGACTCTGTCTCTCCTCTTTTTGGGGAGAGTCAGAACTTTGTAAGGAAGCTTGCATGTCCTTAAGTGACAATGCAGAATTCTCCAGATACTCAAATGTATGGAGATGTGTTTATGGAAGCTGACTCATCAAAAGATTTGACTTTGCTCGTGATTAATTAGTGTTGCACAGCTTCAAACCATCCTTTTTGCCTGCCTGGTGAAAATGGGTCTGGTCCCTTTAAATATTTTCCTTGGCTGCCTGGCTGCTAAGCTTTGTCAGCAGAGGGCGCTGGAGAGCTGATGCAGCGCGAAAGGGTCTATTTCCTGCTTCCCGGGTACTGCCTGGAAGGCACCCGCAGCAAATGCAGCCTTTCCAGCATCTGACTCCTGCCTGGGCCTCCCTCAGTAGGCCCCAGAGACCAGCAACATCCTCAAGTAACTCAGTATAGGCAGCTTTGTAGCCAAGTGGCTCTGAGGAGACACCTTCAGTGAGCAGTTTTTCTGCATCCCACCGAAACCTAACATTTCTGTTAAGTTCCACAGGGTGGCTTCATAGCAAGTTCCACTGGGGTTGAGCCAGCTCAGCATTTCTGCAGGCATTAAGCCATGGCTGTACCCTCTTCAACAGGCCCTTGATCATGGCCCCCAAATTGTATGTTGAAGTTTTAGTCTGGGACAGGGGAGGGCCTCTTTCTGGGGGCTCTTATCAGCCTTGGGTGGAGTGCATTTTCCTCAGCTCTTGAGGGGATTTTTTGGCGGTCCTTTCTGATCTCAGGGTGGGAGACTTACCTATCCCTGGTACTGGGGTCACCCCCTCCCAGATGAATCTCTCTCAGTTTCGAAGGTAGAGAGCTGACCCCTGGGGGAGGGGGTGTCTGCCTTGGTTTCTCGAGGTGGTGACTGCATCCTAGAGCTGCTTTACCTATATTATTATAACCCCCTCCTTTCGAGCCAATACCAAGTGAATCCAATGTCCTGTTACACTTAATGGTCTTTTTGTAGGAAAATTCATCTCTGCAAATGACCGTGGTTAACCCTTCCTGATTGCACACCAACTGATACACGTGTATGTATATCTGGTTTGCATATCCCTTTGCATGGTGATCGTTCTAATTGGATGCTATTATGAATAATCTGCTATGAACATTCGTGTATGGACAAACTGCCTGTGTAATGTGTTCCCATATCTTGTGGGTAAAGCCTTCCTGTGGGACTCCTGGGTGGGAGGCCAGGTTATAGGAGTTTTTGCTCTGTCTGGAGCACCCTGTGGAGTAACTGGGAGTTCTGTGGGTTTTTTGTTTTTTGTTTTGGACACTGGTGGAGTGAGTTGTGGGTCTTGGGTAGATCATAAGGCCTTGTGTGAATAGGAGGGCGAAATACCAAGTTTAAAAACTTTAACACTTCACTTTTTATTGTGAAATAGGTGTGTATTGACCTATTAGACTATCTTTTTTATACTCATCAGCTTAAATGATTTATCATCCTCTCCTCCCAATGGCTTGCTCTTTTCCTGCCCCCTTCATTTTCTTTCCATCTTCCTCTTTTAGTATATGTTTTTTCTTTCATCCAAGTTAGAACCTATCAGTATCTAGCCTATTCCCCTTCTGTCCTTTCCTTCCCACCCCCCGCAACCACCCAAATCTGTTTCTTACGGTGTAAAAGCCTGTTGTTAATTTTTTTCTTTCCCATCAGTGGTGTCATACAATATCTGTCCTTTTGTGATTGACTCACTTAACTCAGCATAATGCCCTCCAATGCCATCCAGGTCCCGAGGTGCTTCACTCCGAGCTGTCAATCTCCATGTGTGTCTGCACCAAAATGTGTTGAGCCATTCTCTCCCTGAGGAGGCAGTTAAGTGGTTTCTCACTTTTTGCTCCTGTGATGGGTGTACATGGTTCTGTTTGTGCCGTGTCCCTGATTTCTGTAGAAATAAGCAAGTCATGCCGAACAGTGTTTCTGTTCCCAGTTGTTTGAGGAAGCGCCATACCACTTTGCACAGTGGTTTTACTGTTTCATAGTGGTTTAGCTGTGTATGAGGCCTCTAATCCTGTCACAACTCCTCCAGCATTTGTTGCTTTTTGTTTGTGTGTCTTTTGTTTTCTAAACTGCTCTCCAGCCCTGAGATGAGGAGATACCAATGCTCCGTAACTCAGACACTTATGGCTCCCGGCATGTGACTTTGCTCTGTCACTATGTCTTAATTGGTGAAATGGAGATGTTCAAGGGCATTCACAGGTTGTTGCCAGGACTGAATGAGAATATGCATGTGGGAGGCTGGTAGGGTCTGGCATGGAGGAGGGACACAATGGGAGGCAACCAGCACACCTGTTATTGTTGTGTAAATATTCAAGACATGATGTCTGGCTTCTCCTTCATACCACTAAGGAGGGAGAGCCAGAGGGATCAGAAGGGGTTCTGGTATCCTGCCCAAAGACAGCTTCAGCCTAGTAGGTGGCATGGCTGCCCATCTCTGCCTAGAGCCAGGTGTCTTCTGACCCCTTCTTGTCTTCCCTCTGAGAAAGGACCCTTAAAGTGGCCTTCACTTCTGGGTTCCCTGTGTGGCCCTCTGATAATCTCCTTGGCTGGTGTCGTGCCAGCCCCATCCCTGAGCTGCCGCACCCCAGCGAGTCACACAGCCATGATTAGTCAAATAAAATTTCCATCTGTTGAAGAATTTACAAGAGTTATTACCAGCTATAAAACTGATCTGGGGAGAAGGATGGATTTGAGGGGGTAAATGCCTCTAATTACATGCATTAGTGACTTTTAAATAAGGTTGCAGATGTCCTTATGGGAATGAGCCAGATCCCTACCCCTGTTTGGACCCAGGAAGTGTCTAGGGTGGTTGTCTGGATCCCTCACTGCGGAGAAAGGAAAGGGAGAAGATTGTTGTATTAGTACCAGGGTCACTGCCAGTTAGCAAGACTTTGGGGTAAAAGGGGCCTAGTTCCTTGTTTCTTTCTTCCTCTGGGGCCTGAGGCAGGCTGCTGACTGAGGTAGGAGTCACTGAACTGCATTCATGTTGTTCAGACTCTATGTGGCAAGTAAGTAACCTTACTGGTTCTCTCTAAAAAGAAACCAACCAAAAGCCAAATCTGTCCCCCTTGAGTTGGTGCCAACTCCTGGCAGGTCCTTGCATTACAGAGAACTGCTCCCTAGGTTTTTCTGGGTTATGATCGGTCCAGAAGCAGATCACCAGGCCTTTGTTCCACAGCGCCGATGGTTGGGTTCAAAACTGCGCTCAAATAGATTGTGGCCATGATTGAACAACTCTTTAACATTTTCAAACCACCGAATTTTATTGTACATGAATTATCCTTTAAAAGAACAAAAGAGAAAGCTGTGCACCTAGGTACTTGTTGGGTCTTTATTACTTGATCTTTAAAATGGGACAAATAATTACCAAGTGCTGTCCCCAGAGGAACACCAGGAGGGAAGATTTAGGAGAATGTAGGTCTAGCGCGGTTCTATTGTTAATTTTTTCCTTTACTGTCATCTGAACGTGTTTTAGCCTCCTAGCATCTGGTGAGGGAAGCCAAGTGGCAGAAGACAGGAAGGCTTGTGGGGCAGAGGGGCTCATTCGAAAGTCCCTGGGGTCCCAATCCTCTGCTTTTTGGAGGGACTATGAATTCAAAAGTCCAACCTTGCCCTTCACCTCATTTTGGGTGTGTGAGGAGGTGTGTGTGTGTGTAAATGCGGACCGCTAGTGACTGGGGAGAGCTTATGAGATGGTCCTGGATCCTCAGGACTTAAGGCAGAGATGAATCTTCCCCCCATCCCCAGAGTGTAGTCCAGGGAGTCCAAACCCTGAGCTTCGTTACTTCACGGCCTGAGACTCTAAGGGCCCACACCTCATGAAGAACAGGTCTCCTGACTGCTGAGGTCCTTGGATAGCAGTGGGTTAAACTTAACTGAAAGGGTTGTGGTTCAAAACCACCCAATAGGGCAGCAGCAAAAAGGTCTGGTGATCTTTTTCTGAAAAATTGTACCTAAGAATACTTTAAGTACCCTTTCTCTTTTGTTCAGGCCTGGGATTGCCACGAGCCTGAATTGACTCAACAGCAGTGGGTCTGGGGCTAGGCCAGGGGTCTTTTCATTGTCTCACAACAGAAAAGAAAGGACAGTCACTTGCTATCCCACCCTGCCTCCCCTGACTACCTCCTATGATGTATCAACTGGCTCCTCTCTTTCAAGTCATTTCCTCACAGGACCACACTTTCTCCCTTAGAGGCAGCTGGTGGAAACCTCATCACGGCCTTGGTTGAGGAGGTGGCCCAGCGTTGAATGTGACATGGTTAGCTACAGAGCCTATGACCAAGGGGTCCACTCTCCGGGAGAGACGGAGGGATGTCCAGGAAAGAGGCAAGGGGTCCACAGTGTAGAACGCCCCTGTGGGTATCTGAGACTGTAACGCTTAACAGGTGTAGGAAGCCTCGTAGTTCTTCGGAACAGCAGGTGGTTTCAAGTTGTTGACCTTGCAGTGAGGAGCCCAATATGCAAGTCACTAGTCACCAGATGTTTGTTTTTGTTACCTGCTGTGGAGCCAGCCCCAGAAGTGGCTGACCCCTTACTATTCCCGTGGTCAGTTGGAGAAAGAACTACTGTGATTCACAGCATTTGCATCAACTGATTTTCAGAAGTAGGTCACCAGACCTTTCTCCCTAGTCCATCTTAGTCTGGAATCTCCCCCGAAACCCATTCGGCATCTCAGTCTGAGCAAGACTTCAGTGACAGACGAGAAGCATTGGTCAGGAATCAAACCCTGGTTCCTATACAGAAGGGTAGAGCTGCACCCCTGAATCACCAAGCCTTCTTGTATAGCTCCTGTGAAATGGAAGGTATGTGAAGCCAGAGTCTGGCTCATGGAAGGTACAGGGAGGATGCTAACCCTGACCTTGGGCCACTTCTCTGGGTTCCCACTGGCAGACAGAGTTTCCCCCAGAGGCTTCCTCCACCTCCCTGGGAATTAAATCTCACCCAGGTTGTACATCAGTCAAAGTTCACGCAGCCAGCCCTCCTGAGAAGTAATTACTATAATTTCCCCGGCATAGCTCTCAGCTCTAGGGTGATATTGTGACCGAAAATGTACAAAGTGGTGACACTCCCTACCCTTTTAATTGAAGCTTAGGCGGCACTGCTGGGGTCTCCCAAGAGAGCCTGGAGTGGGCTGGGCATTGTGTCGTGGAGGAGGCCTCACCTCTGAACCTGGGTTCTCCAGCAGAGTCGGCATGACTTTGTGGTCATGCTGCAAATAGAATAATGACTGGTGGGTGTGGTGCCTTGGGTCCCCTGCTTCTGCCCCTAATACTCTGTTCACTTAACTCGGATCAGAAAGCTTGTGCCAGTGATGCTGGTCCTACTGGGGTCTCTGATCTCACACGCTCTCGCTGCGCATGCCCACTGCCTTTTTGTAAGAGAGCAATAATAAATGTAAGCACTGTATGCCTGGCCATTGTGGTAATGTGGACAACCCTCCCAGCAGCCCGCTGTGGTGGGGGCTCTCACTAAGCCATTTTCAGGTGAGGACACGGAGTCTTGGGAGTGGATGCTTATTTAAAGAAAAGGATCGAGCCAGGATAAGAACCTCATCAGCCAGACTCCAAAGACCAAGACCATGTCTTGTTGAGAAAGGCAGTACTTCTGAAATGCATGATCCTCTTTTTTTTGGCGGGGGGTGGAGGGGAACACATTTGTCCCTCCCTCCCTCACTTGGCCATCCTTTATTTTGACCTGCTGTGTGCCAGAAGGACACGAAGGTTAAGCACTCAACTGCTAGCAAAAAACTGAACCAGTTTTTCAGTTGGTTGGTTCAGTTCCACTCAGAGGTGCCTCAGAAGAAAGGCTTGGTGATCTACTTCTGAAAAATCAGCCCTGACTCTCCGTGACTCACTTATCTTCTTTTTTGTTTGTTTGTTTGTTTTTTTGGGGGCATCACTGCTCTCTGGTGGTGGAAGTAGGAGGCCCAGCCCCACTGCTGGAACTGAACCTCACTTATCTTCTGACACACAGGGGGTGACCCCGAGTTGGAGTCTACACCATGGACACACAGTTACCATGAGCTCAGGTAGGTGCTGGTGCTGGTTAAGGTGCTGGTGCTTCAGCTCCTGCTCTCTGGGAGCGGCTGCTGTGGCTGGGAAAGACCAGTAACTAGCAAACACAAACACAGTTCTGCTGGGGGAAGGGATTACATGAGGGAGAGGAGCCAAGAGAGTCCAGTGCTCAGGGGGCTCCAGAGAGGCTGGAGAGAGGGGGAGGAGAGAGAATAGAAGGCACAAGAGAGCCTCATGTCCAATCCTTATATACCCTTTGGAGCCATGCAAGGCCCCTAATTATAGGTAAGGACATAAGTCATAGGACGGGGTTGTACCATATGCACACTTTATGGGAAAGGGAGGTGTCCGGGTCCCATGTGACAAGAGCAGACCCCAGACTCCTGGATGTGGCTTACCAGGTTAGACTAGAGATCATTAACAGCAGCATGTGAATCCGCCCACAGGCTTCAATGGAAGCAAACCATCATCCTAACAGCAGGGGAGTCAGCTCTATTGTGAGACACACAAAAGCCTCAGATAACTGGGAGCTGCAGGGAGAAGACCTAACTACTGACTTCCAACTAAATGCTGACAAATAGTTTGCTTAATATTTTGGAGTATATAATTGTGGAAAAGTCTTGTCTTCATCCCACACTTCCCACTCCTTCCCTCCCTAAGATCTCGCCTGGCTCTCCCCATGCATCCTTCCCTGTCGACCAGGCCCTTCCCTGCATCTCTTGTGTCCTTAGGCCTGAGGCACTACTATTTTTGTGGCCTCTGGGCCGAGCAGTCAGTCAGCAGAGAGCCCTTTGCTCTGTGGCTATGGAGTAAAGAATGGGATATGCCAGTCTTCTCCCACTGCAGAAACTCCATTTGTATTTTTGGCATCTGCAGAAGTACCCACCTAATATGTGATCTTGTTCACATGTAATTTCAGCTCGTTGCCACCTTTGTGTATTTATTTCTGTCAAAAGGCACCACTTCTGAGTGGCTCGCCAGTCGCTTAGATTCCTGTGACTGCTGACATGGGAGGGATTCAGTCTCGACCCCTCACTAGCTGGTAGCCATGGGTGCAGTTTTGGGGTGTGGGTACTGGTGTGTATGTGATGTGGGGCTCAGAGTTGGGGTGCTTTCCCCCAAGCAATGGAAAGTGGCCCTGGGCAACTTCAGCAGAAAAATCAGAAGAAAGCTCCCAGAATCTGAGGGGGGTGGAGGTGGGTGCTGAAAGCATGACTTGGAAAGGGTAGAAACAGGTTCACTCTCGGAGTCTTTGTAGCAGGATCTTTCCCAAGCCTCGGATGGGTGGCCCCCAGCCAGCTTTTAGCATAACTTGCTAGACTCAGATTCTAGACTCTGGCAGGGTTCTGGCCAGTGCTTGCTCCTGCCTGCTCTGATGGGGAGTGGGGTTCATGAGCACTAGTGTTATGGGGAGGGGATTGCTCCCAGAAAGGAATTTGGGGCGCCAACATCAAGAGAAGAGGGCACAGGTCCTCGGTGACTGGAAAATAACTAGTGTCCCCTAAAAACTCAAACTTATTGTCATGGAGCAAATGTGTCTCATAGTGACCCTATGGGACAGGGAGACCTGTCCCCCTGAGTTCCGAGACCGTAACGCTTACCTTTCTCCTGTGGAGCAGCTTGTGGTTTTAAACTGCTGTCCTTGCAGTTAATGTCTTTGATATCCCAACACAGCACCACTGTACCACCAGGGCTCCTGGACTCGCAGGCTCCCAGACAGATCTGGAATGCTGTAGCACTGAACACAGTGATGAGTGACATCAGAGTCGGGTGCACTCAGCTATGAGTTGGGCTCTGGCTGGGGCTGGAGCTGGCGTCTCTTTGAGCAGGATAGGGAAGTTTCATCTGGGGCTCTGGGCCAAGCTCACTGCAGGGGCAAGGTCACCGAGATTGGAGCTGGGATGCTGAGCAGAATCGAGCAAGGAGGCCAGCTGATGGCTGGCTCACCAGTAAGGCTGGAGCTGCAGACTGATGGCATCATTGATAATGGAGTTGAGGAATTGAATTTGTGTTTGGCTGGAGCGAAACAATGTTCTAGAATACACCACGTTGGTTGATCACTTACCTGTGACCTCACTTAACCTTCACAGCAACCTCATAAGACATATTGCTATTGCCCCTACTCCACAGTGGACTCTGAGGAAAAATGTGCCCACCCCAGTGGCCTTATACACATGCAAAGGTTGGACCATGACTACTGCAGGCTCTAAGGACTGGTTACACTGCCTCTGTAGTTTTCCAAAACTAACATTTTACAGGAATAGGCTTAGGATCAAGAATAGGTGCTTTTGAATTATGGTGCTGAAGAATGTTAAATATACCATGGCCTACCAGAAAAATGAACATATCTGTCTTGAAAACAGTGGAGGCAGAATGCTCCATAGTAAAACAAGGATGGACTTTCTCACATGTACCTTGCACATGTTGTCAGAAGAGACCCGTCACTGGAGATGAACCTCATGTTTGGTAAAGTAGAGAGTTACTGACATAGAATTAGACTGGCAATGAAATGGATGCCCCCAGTCCCTGTAACAATGGGCTACCTGTCGCAGAAGTGTCACATGAGGAAGGCATAGGTCTGGGCAGTGCTTTGTCCATAGGGCAACATTGAGTCACAATCAATTCAATGGTGTCTAACAACTACAACTACAATAACAAAGGATGACCCAAGGGCTCAGAGAAGTTAAGAGACTTGGCCAAGGTCACACAGCGATCCATTAGCGGAGAAGAGATTTGAATCCAGCCCTGGCTGGGACTCTTTCTTCTATGTTACAGGCGTATTAGCAGTGAAGTCTAGAGGGCTGCCGTTCTTCTTTCTCAGCCTTTTCCTCCCCGGTATTCCTGGGGTGAGGCAGGCAGGCGGTTGGAGAGAGCCTTAGGAGACTCTCTGCTTGTCCCTGCAGAGCTTTCTCTCCCTCCTCCCTCCCCACACAAAGAGCTGGAACAAAGCTGGCAGAGGTGGCGTCAGCAGAAAAGTCTCATTTCCACCTTGGACACGTTTGTGGCTGACAGATAGTAACCAGCCCTGAGACTTGCCTTCCCCACAGGTCTGAGCGAAGCCCCGCCCTGGACACTGGGAGACCGGCTCCATCTGAATTCACCCTCCTTTCTGAACCTCCATTTTCCCACCAGTCTAGTGTGTGGGGGGGGGGAAGGAAGGGGTGGTACTCAGGATGAGCCACAAACTCCAGTGCTTTGGGGAGCCTTCCAGGGATTGGCGGTGCAGGAGAGAGGCGGGGTTGTGGGATGTAGGAGGCTAGTGGCACTTATTCCACCGACAAGGGCAATACCTTGTTCAGGGTGCCGAAGGGTGGTTGTCACCAGTTCTTGGCATTATTTTCAAGCAAGGTCAGAAATTCAAGTTGTGGGAATAAAATATTCCATATTTGAAACGTTAACAACTTGTCTTAAATTTTGGAAAAGATTGTGATGTTGTCAGGTACCTCTGAGTCAGGTCTTACTCATAGTGAGTGACCCTATGTACAACAGAATAGAACACTGCAAGGTCCTGCGGCATCCCCACCATTGATACAGTTCATAGTTTCCCAAGGGGGGGTGCCACGGCCCCCTGGTGGTGTGTGGAATGATCTAAGGGCATTGTAAGAGCAGATGCCTACACTTTATTCTGGATTCTGGGCTGGAGTACAAAAGGTTTTCATTGCTAGGGAGGTCATGAGGAATTTTGTTGTTGTTGTTTTTTGGGCATCACTGCCCTCTGGTGGTTGTGGGAACTACCCAGTGCTGCTCCTGACAGCCGCAGCTGGATTTGAACTACCAAGCCCGCGGGATGCAGTCCCACACTCAACCACTTACGCCACCGGGGCTCAGCCCAGATTTTTTTTTTTTAAGAGTACAGTAGACCATATAAGTTTGAGAACCTCTGATATATTTGAACCCATGATCAAAACTTAAAGTCACTGCCATCCAGTCAATTTTGACTCCTTGTGACCCTACAGGACAGAGTAAGACTTCCCTGGTGGGTTTCTGTGGCTCTAACTCTTTATGGGAGGAGAGAAGGTGATTTTTCTTCCATGGGTAGTTACCTGGCATGTAACTACTGTGCCGCCAGGGCTTCCTTGATCCCATGGTATTGACCCTGACAAATACCTGCACAGGCAGAGCAGCTGGCCTTCCCGTCACTGCTGTGCTGCACTCAGGCTGGATTATGTGGAATTCTTCCAGGTTACATTTAATAGGCATATACATAAAAATCAGATACTTGACTTTTAGTTATATTGATTCCTATTTATTGATGAGGTCTGCGGTGTATAATGTTCATCTCAGCTCTGAGTAAATAACTGGGACCCAAGTTGCTTTGATCAAGTTTAATTACAGATTAAGAATCTGTGCGCCCATACCTCTTGGAACCATTGCCATCGTCCCAAGTCTATCTCGCCTGCTTGTTTCAGATTTAGCCTAGCCTAGTTTCTATGGTAACAGAGCATGCCACCTTCTCTCCCTCCTTGCCTATCCAGACATGGAGAAATGGGAGGGTGGTCTTGAGATTTTCATAGCCTGGGCAGCAATACCAGGGACCTCTACTTTCTAACTTTTTAGGAAGGTAGTGTGGGTGAGGTGTATTTGAAGGCAGCAAGCAGCCTAAGAGCAATGTGTGTGTGTGTGTGTGTGTGTGTGTGTGTGTGTGTTGGAAATTTTAGAGACCCCTATCTCTGAAGTTGCTATCCCTGTCTCTGATTTGGAGGCTGCTTATGTAGCGTTCCTTTCTTTTCCAGGGAGCAATTGGACTGGCAGGCCCTTTTTAGAATGGACTTGAAAGAGACCCAAAAGAACTCATAGGTCTTTCGAGAAGAGAATCTAGGGGTCATAGGGGCCAACGAGCAGACCAGGTACTTTGGTAATTTGCACCACACACAGAGAAGAAGCCTGGCTGGGTTGGGGAAATGGGAGCTAACCAGGAAGAGTGAGGCAAATGAGTAAGACACAGACACTGGACTCAAATTGCCTGGGTTGAAATCCGGGGTAGCTGTACAGCTGAGGGACTTGAGCAATTTACTGAACATCCCCGTGCATTTACTTCCTTGTCTATAAAGTGAGGATTCTATTAATAACTCTCACGTGGGTTATTATAAGGATTGAAAGTGAAGCATTTAGAACAGGAATTGGCAAACTTTTCCTATAAAGGGCCAACTAGTAATTATTTTAGGCTCTGAGGGCCATCTGGCCTATGTCAACTGTGTCTTTGCAACTTAATGCAAACTCTCTGCCATTGAGACGGTGCTGAGTCACAGAACCCTATAGGGCAGGGTAGAACTGCCCCTGTGAGTTTCTGAGACTAACTGTACAGGAGTGAAAAGCTTTGTCTTTCTCCCTTAGAGCACTTGGTAGTTTCGAACTATTGACTTTTGGATCACAGCTTAGCACGTGACCCGTGATGCCACCAGGGTACTTTCAAAAGCACTCACAAGCACTTGTAGGTGAATGGGCATGGTTGAGTGAGCTCTGATCGTGCTGTTGGGTAAGCCTTGGACTATTAAGAACAAGGTTGGTTGTTCAAATCCACTGGCCACTCCTTAGGTGAAAGATGAGGCTGTCTGTTCTCTTAAAGATTTATAATCTTAGAAACTCTATTATAGGCTTGCTGTAAGTCAGAATCTACTCCATGTCAGTGTTTTTCTTTTTTCTTTTTTAAAATTGTGTGTGTGGAATGACTGTTAAAATCTTAATTTTTGGACATTGGAATTTGAATTTCATATACTTCTCGTGTATTATTCATGAAATAGTTTTCTTTTTTGATTTCCACCCTTGTCCCCAATCATTTAAAAATGTAAAAACCATTTTTGTCTTGTGAGTTCTACAGAAACAGACAGTGAACTGGATATGGCTCAGGGGTCGTGATTTGCTGACTCCTGATAAAACTAAAGCCTGCTAAGTATTCATTATCTTATCTTCATCCTTATTTTTTTCTCCTGAGGAGGGTCTACAATATTTAGGCCAGAATAGTGAAGACTCAGGGGGTTGGGGTGGGCCAGAGTGGGGAGGACGGGTGTATAATAACTATTATCAGGAAGGGAGAATGTGGTTTGTCCTATGTTATCCCAAAGAAACCCCACCGGGACTGTTGGGAGGAATTGACAGGGAGATGGATTTTTGGCTCTGAAGCTTTGAGCAGCTTATTGCTTGTGGCTGAGTTGGCCTGGATGCATGGCGACCCCATATGCTTCAGACTAGATCTGCGCTCCAAAGGGCTCTCAGTGCCTGATCTTTCAGGGGGAATTACCAGACCGTTCTTCCAAAGGGTTTCTAGGTAGGCTCACACTTGTAATCTTTGGGCAACTGAGTGCATGAATCATGACAACATTCAGAGCTTCCTTCTAGTAGCCAGCCCAAACCAAACCCATTGCCATCCTGTCAGTGTTGACTCGCAGCAACCTGATGACCATCCTGCCTGCCTGTTGTTGGACCCGTGGAGTTGGTTCTGACTCACAGCAACCCAAGATTCAGCAGAAGTGTCCTTACAACTGTTGTGATGCTTGAGTCCATTGTGGCAGCCACTGTGTCACTCCATCTCCGGATGATCTGACTCATTTTCAGACACTGTACAAAGCCTGATGGCCTTCTCCAGGGTCTCTCTTGATAACATGTCCAAAGTCTATGGAGTCTTTCCATCCTGAGGAGCGTTCTGTCAACACTTCATCCAAGATAGATTTGTTTGTTCTTTTGGTAGTCCATGGTAACTTTGGTTATTTACCAACATTATAATTCAGATGCTTTGATTCTTCTGCAGTCTTCTTATTCATTGTCCAAATTTCACATGCGTATGATTTGGTTAAACATATCATAGCTTGATAGGTGTCCCTCACCCCTCAAAGGGGTTTTGCCCCGCAGATTTACCCAGTGTGATGTGTTTGATCTCTTGACTGCCGTTCCACAAGCATTGGTTGTGGGTCCAAGTAGACTGAATTCCTTGACAATTTCAATGTTTTCTCTGTTTGTTATGATGTTGTGTATTGGCTAATTAGGAATTTCATTGCCTTTGCGTTACAGTCTCTAATTGGACCCAGAGAATTGGAGGGACTGTCTCAGGGCCACCAGGAATAGCTTCTGGCGCTTTTGTAACAGAAATGCCCCCAAGTAGGTGGCTGTAAAGCCACAGTTACCTGAAAAATACCTGAAGTTTGCTTGTGGAAGTAACTCAGTCATTATTATAGTATCAGAGTTCACTCAGAGCGACCCTGTAAGACAATGTGAAACTACATCTGTGGGTCGCATGAGCAGAAATCCCGGTTTTCTCCTGAGAAGTGGTTGTTGGGTTCACACTGTTGACCTTATGATTAGCAGCCCAACTCTTAATCCACCAGGCCCCCAGGACTCCTTTTTGCAGTGGGTGCCCCCATTCCTGCTTCTGCTGACCACAACCTAGTTCTGATAATTGCTTCACTGTGTTTGAGGAGAGAGAAAGAGAGAGGAGATAAACAAAGGAAGCAAATAAAGGTCAAATAAAAGGAACCAAATAACGTGGGGAGGAGACATGAGGCTGTAGCTGCAGGCAACCTGTGTGAAGTCGTAAGCAAGTGAAGGTGGGTGCGTGTAAAGTGGTTGGGCTTAGTGTGGGTATGTGAGGTAGTTCAGTGAGGGTACCCTTCTACGTGTTTCTTGTGGGCAAAATTCCACATAAAAACTAACAAAGCTGATCGCCATCAAGTCGATTAATCCTAGAGGTAGACTTTTTGTACTGCTCAGAGCACTCCCCCAGCAAGGCTGTGGCACTAGAAAGGTTGGAATATCCATGGTATAGCAGAATTGACTATGCTTTGAAGTTGGACAGTAGGAGGAGTGGGGTTAATGGTCTTGAGGGTGATTCTGACTCTCAACCACTGGTGGGGCACTGTAGAACCATGGGCTTGTTAGGCTTTTGTCATCTTTCCTGAGGTAGATCACCGGGTCTTCATTCTGCAGCACAGCTGGGTGGGTTCAAAACACCAACCTTTAACAGAAAATTGTATTGACCACTCAGGGACTGAGGAGAATACTAAAAGCCCAACATCCACATTCCCTTGTGAGGTTCCTTCAACTCAGTGGATGGGCTGTAATTCAGGGCATGGAGATCCTCTGAGCCCTCAGTGAGGCCCTACCCCCCTCTCCCCAGCCAACTTCCAGCAGCTCACTTCTTAGGACAGTGCCACACAGGGCCAGTGATAGTGACTCTACTTACTACTGGGGGGAGAACAGAGCACGAGGAGAGGCTGCACATGGAAAGGGCAGGGCTCTGAGTTTACCCAGAGGTGCTGCAGAAGAAAGGGCTGGTTATGTCCTTCTGGAAACCCAGCCACAGAGAGCTGATGAATGGACAGACAAATGGACAGAGGCATCTCTAGATGTATCCCTCTTGGCAACCAAGTGCCAGCTGTTCTATAGGTTGCCACTATGTAAGGTCATACACCCACACATACATACACACACACACACACACCGTGGATTTTGGTTGTACCTATGTATTTACAAAAATTTTCAGTTTTGAGATTGGTTTGCTCCTAAGTTCTATAAATGAAATGGATGTGGTATTTGTTCAATTAGAAATCAACAAATTAAAAAAAACTCAACCCACGCAGCACAGTTCTCTTCTGATCCACAGGGGGAGGCAGTGAGTTAGTAAGGACTCCTTTAGGCCACAGCTAGAGTCTCCCACATAGACCCAGGTGTTCTTAAGTAGTGATTGAGGGCCACTGCCAGCTGAGGACAGAGGATAAGGCGGCTGGGGGCAGGTGGATTCCCTTTGGTGTGGGGCAGTGTTTCTCAGGAGTGGTGGCAAGGGTGCCCATGCTTCTGGAGCCATTGACATTTGGACATTGAGCCCCACCTGCCGCATGGCCAATAGACTAGAGGGGTCCCTGCTCCAGCCTGCCCCAGGCTGTCTAGGCACCACCTCCTTGTACAGCAGAGCCCACACGCGACCTCCATGTGGGTAATGAGGTCTTGCGGTGGCTTCTTCTTGGAGCCAAAGGAAAAACAAAAAGGATTGCCCAGAATTTATTAGTCTAATTACATTTTCCTAATGCTGTTGACCCCCGCTCACAGCAGCACGCTTATCAAAGCTGCAATCACACCGGCATTATTGGAGTTTTAATAAGAGTCAATTGGTTATTGTCCTTGCTGCGTCGGACACTGTTGACGCAAGCCTCCAGAGCCCCTTGGGAAGGCAGGAGCTGGTTTTCTTTGCAGGAATATTATTTACATTAATAACAGGGATTAGAGACTTGCTTTATGTGTTTTGGAGAAGCAGAGCTTTTCCTGATTCCAGCCACTGGTGCCTGCCAGTGGGTGCCTGCCACCTCCCCTCTGAAGCTGAGAGAGCACAGAGCTGGAAGTCTGGACCCAGGGGCTGACTATGTGAGCTTCAGCAGGTTGTTTCGCCCTCCTTCCTGGCCTCTCTCCTGTGCAAGGAGAAGATGTGAGGAATGCCCGTGAAATGAGAATGCCAGGGAAGCAGTTTCCTAGCATTGAGCGCATGCTATTAAGTGGAGAATTTAAGGCACCTGATGAACAGGCCTGCTGCCAACCCACAGGTTGGCAATTCCAGTTTAACCAGAGGCTCCTTGGAAGAAAGGCTTGGTGATCTGTTCATTCCTGATAAATACCATTGAAATTCCCATGGAGCCACAGGGTCCTCATGAGTCAGAATTGGCTTGATGGCAATTGTAGAAAAAACAGTTTTTCTGAAATAGACAAATAAATGACTAGATGATAACTAAACCATGCACACTCATGTTATATGAACACGTGCATGTATTTATTATTTTTATTATGCTTTAGAGTCTCACAGTTTGGCATCTGGAGCGAGTTTCTCTTGCGTGTTCCTGTCTGCCCTAATTACCAGCCTGTTGGGTAAGGGTGGCATGCAAGGGCTCAGATTTTTGCTGTCACATCAGCTGTGTGAATTTGGGCAACATCCTTGGATTCTCTGTGCTCTTGTCTCCCTCCCTAAACTGAGGACCCATCAGGGTGAACGAGAGGATGGGATGAGATGCTCTGCAGTGCATAGCACAGGAGGTACTTGACCCGGGTTGACTGGGTGGCAGCTGTTAGAGGTGAGAAGGATTTCTGTGCTTGTAAATGCTGGACTGATGCCATCTTGGCAGGGTCGTCATCGTCGTCGGAAGCTATGTGCCTGGTACATAAGGAGTATCCGAGATGGAGAGGGGCATCATTGCCGTTATGTCATCTCTTAGGTGACTCTAGAGGTGGCTCCTTCACACTCTTAGAGACAAGGACAGCACATGGGGATGAAAACCCTGTTCTCAGGTTCTCGCTGGCACTGTGGGGAGTGGTAAGTGCTTCCATGACCTAGGGCTTGGCAGGTCCTGCAGTTGGTCCCCATTCGTTGGGGGTGTGCATGGAAAGTGGAACAGAGGCCAGGGCCTTGCCACATCAGGTACCTGGCTTTATTACCATCAGACTAAACATAAACATTGGGATGAGGAGGTGGGCGGCCTTGTCTGTTGCTGTGACTTCTATAACAAGAAATACTCTGACTGCAGCCTCCACTCCCACCCCCCACCATTTGGGTTCTCTGGCTCCTTCCTAGTTCCTTAAATACTCCATGCAGATGGATGCCTGTTGCCTGAACACCTTTCCCACACGCATCTGCATGGCTTGGTCCTTAACCACCTCAGAGTCAATAGTCAGAAGTCACCTTTTCAGTTGACTCCACCTAACCCCAGGAAGTGGTTCTGGTCAAGAGCAGTGGATGTGCCGTGTACTGCCAAAAGAGCCAACAACTCTGCCTAGGAACAAGAAGAGTCAAAGTGTTCCTTGGGAGCAAGGATGGCAGCATCTGTCTTATGTACTTTGGGCGTGTTGTCCAGAGAGACCAGTCCCTGGAGAAGGCCATCATGCTCGGTAGAGTGGACGGCTAGTGAAAAGAGGTAGGCCCCTGAACAGAGTGACATCGTGGCTACAACAACGGGCTCAAACATAGGAACAGCTGTGGGGATGGTACAGCACGGGGACATGAGTGGAGGCTGCAGTCAGAGTATTTCTTGTTACAGAAGCAGCTGAAAGCGCCGGGCCCTGCGCTGCAGGAAGGTGCTGATAGGACCAGCTCATCCCAGGGTTTCTGGGGAGGGCGAAGAGCTGCCTCATTTGAAACTCTGCCTCCATCTTGGGTAACACCCAGCATTCGCCAGGGCAGGCTCCGGCTCCCCCTTGCCATCGTGCACCAGAGCCATACCTGAAGGTCCTGGAGCTGGTGGTGAGGAGAGGGAGTCCTAAAGGATCCTCACAACTATTTCTTCTCAGAAATCCCCACAGGGTGGTCCTTTTGGCTCAGCTTGCCCGGCAGCCTCTGCCCTCTGGGAAGAATCAGAGCAGCATTGAGTCCAAGTTGCTCAAAAGTCAGGTGGGGAAGTGGATGCTAGTTCTCATGGAATTGGCCCAGCTTCAGCCTCCAAATTAGAGACCTGGAGTTGACAGTGGGCAGGAAGTCTGGAGCCCCAGGAGCAGATCAGGCAAGAGGCCAGGAGGAGTGGCCTAGAGGCAGAACCTGGAGATGCAGCACTCCCTTGCTGAGTGGCTTCTGGGACCTGGGTTCTCTCTGCCTAGAGATGGGGCCAGAGTTGGCTTTTAGGATGAGCATAGTCAGGACACTCATTAACTGCACACTGGAGTGAGGCGAGGTCCCTGAGTAGGCAAGTGATTTGCTCTTGGTGACTCATCCACCCTGTGATAATGTGGCAAGAAAGACCTGGCAGTCTGTTTCCATGAAGATTACAGCCAAGAAAGCACTCTGGAATCTGGTTCTGCCCTATAACATGCTGGTCATTTTGAGTCAGGATGACAGCAAGGGGTTGGTGTAGGTTGGGGGGCTGGGGAGCTCACAGACGACACCGAACAGCTTGAGGCCAATTGGCACTAGACAGCTACGGCAAGCCAGAGGTGACATCAGAAAGGAAACCATGTCAGTTCTGGACCAAGGATGCCCCATCCAACAAGGCCTTCCCCATGACCACCTATCGCTAACTCTGACAATCTCTTCCATCTTCATCCTAATTCTCCCAATCTTTTGAAAGATATTCAGAACACATTTGACCTTGTAGCTTCCCTGAGCCCCATGCCACTCCTCATGCTTAAAAATGTCTCTTTTGAAGCTTCCAGAAGGGGCTTCTCCCCTCCCTCTTATCCTGCTAGCCTTCCCAGCACTCCCTCCTCTAGGTCTTCCTGAATGATCCCAACATCAAGGCTTGGAACAAGGACAGAAGATTACCAGGATAACTTGGGAAAAGTTTAGTCTACTGGGCAAGATGGGAGGGCTTCCTGGAGGAGGCATCTTTTCATGAGAGGACTCAGAAAGGAGCATTTTCTGCATAGCTAAAGCAGGCTGGAGGGGAGGTTGCTGCCGGCAGAACAGCAACAGATGAGAGGGTTGGGGCATGCTTGGGGGACAGCAGAACCTTCTAACTGACTGCTATTCACCTGTGAGTGTCTGGGAGGAGAGTGCGGTAAGAGAGGTGGCTGGAGGAGAGAGAGCCATGGGAAGTCTTGTACTTGAAACATCTCCAAGGTGCTTCTGTCCTTGGCTTCTCTCTGGAATTACTGTTAATTTCTGCTATGAACATACTGATGTTCAGAGAGTAATAACTGGTCCAGGTCACACAGTCTTTAAAGCATGAGGGCAAAATCTGTACCTATGATCACATTCTCCTTCTTTCAGACCAAGAATTCTGACTTGACCCCGAGGGCCATAGGGAGCTTCCACTGGGGGAACATGGAGGTTCTCAGCAGGAGGGGACTTGTCTGAGCAGCTTCCCTTCCTGGGCTCCAGTGTCCTAAGAGGCACTGCCGTGAACCTGGAAAATGGCTGAGACAATGGGTTTAAACCAGAGTGCTGCGAGAGCCCCTCTGGAACCAGACACTGAATTGCTTGGCACCTGCAGTAGGCATTGCAGACTTGGTCTTGAATTCATATGGGCCTCTCTTTCTCACCCCAGTGTCTATGGATGTGGCTCACTGTAACCTTCCAGAGGCTGGGCTTGCTGCTGGTTCACAGCCCTGCCTCCGTGAACAGTCTCGGCTTGCTTCCCTTCCACACTCAGCTCCTATATTCCTGCTGCCCATGTCCCTAATAGTCTCATTTTCCCTCCCAGACAAATCCACTGCCATCTGAAAGCTTGGCAATTTCAACAGACCTTGCTGTACTGGGCTCATTGGAAGGGTTTTAACTAAGCCTGGTTTTTACACTGCTCCCCAGGGCAACTCACTTTGTGTACATTTCCTTCCAAAGGAGTTCATTTGTCCCTTGTCTCGGTTGCCTGTTTCGAATCCAATCACCTCACTGTGGTAGAATAGCCCAGCCCTTGACAAAGCAAACTGCCTTGTTGTGCTGGGTCAGACACTTCCCCAAAGTTTTGGCTTCCTGTCCTAGGTCTGGTGGAGCAGCATCAGAGCCCTGCTGAGTGACAACTGGTCGGTGATATCATAGACACACCAGCGCCTCATTGGTGGCTCCTGTGCTCTAGCATCTCCTGTTTGCAGAGCTCCATTTAAAATCTTTATTCCACAGCCCCAGGCACACGTCATTCCCCCTGCTAAGCATGTCCTGATTCTTTCACTCACACCACAGATAAATGTGGGCCCAGAGGAGGGAGACAGCCCTCATGTCTAAGATCCCTGGCCTGTGACAGCAGATGTGGGAGGTGGCTTTCCTTGTGTGCACTAATTCTGATAGATTGACCATGGTTTATTGGAGCTTCATACAGAGAGTTCTTAGACTGTGCTTGGGCTAAGTGGGAAAGAGTTGGTGATTGATTAGTGATGTCTGCCATGACTGCGGGTGAGAAGAATGGTGGAGAGTTTGCTAGATGGGCCATCTGAGGTCCGTGGCCTTTTCCACTTGTTTTCTTTGTCATGGCGGCACCTGTTGGCTGCTTTGGAGCCTGAATATATGGAAGTCTCTTTTACTCTCAGCTGGTTGTGGGGAAACTGTTGGGAATTGGCTGGATGCAGAGATACGCATCTCCGTGGGACCATGTGCTCTCCATGAGTTCTCCTCCATGTCGAAGTAGCTGGTTTAGGCAGCTCAGGGAGGCTGGGGTGAGCAAGGATGGGTTTTTCCAGTCTTTCAGCCTTGGACTCTACTGATCTTTTATAGGGTGCTTGTACATTGTTCAATGGCATCTCACAGACCCAGAGGCACAGAATGGCTGAAGCATGTCCTGGGACAGTCTCCAGATGTCTTTCAGGTTCTTGGGGGCAAGCAGAGATCTGGGGTCTCTGTCCAGACCCATGAATCATCAAGCTTAGCTGCTCCTGCTGAGACCAAGTCATCTTTTTCTTCATCTGTGTGTAAAGATAGCAGAACTGATAGTCAACTGCAGGTGTGTGACTTTTGATTCACAGAAAGATCGGTTTCTGGCAAAATACCTCCTTGTAGACATCTGAAGGAGCATAGTCAAAGAAAGAATAGTATCTTTGATAACCAATCTGCTTGCAGTCACACAGCTGGATCATGAATTTGCTCTGTGACTTCGTTTAAGTTGCTTTCCCTCTCTGGTCCTGTCTTGCATCTTTGTTTAGAGACAGGCCATAACTAGAGATCAAAGAACCTTTGCTGTGTTTTCTGGGGGAAATGTCTGTCCTGGGGATTCAAGGGAGCTCACTCTCCCAGACTTGGGATGCTCATGCGAGGTCTGGGTGCGCTGCTAAGGAGGAAGTGCCAGGGCTTGGTGGCCGGTGTGGAGATTAGGGAGGGACTGCTGACATGGGGTGGGAGGAGCTGGCATATTTCCAGTAGCTCCCTTCTGTGATAAACTGCCTTTCCCAGGGCCATTTTTACTTGCAAGTGGACTCATTGGAAAGGTACTAGTACCTGCCCTCCCCATCTCACAACCACGTGCCCTTCCTTTCTCTGCCTCTGTGGCCCGAAACCTTACCAACAGCAGAGATTCCTACTAGGCTCCTGGCTTCTCATTTGACCTGTCCTCTGGGTGGTTCAAGGACACCTCAGGGTGCCTTGGGAGTTGAGCTGGGTAATCTGCTTCTAAGAGGCCTTGGAAACTGGGTGGAGCAGTTCTACTTTGTGCACACAGCGTCGCCAAGCACATGCAGCTTGCCACAGAAACTGGGCATTTCTATCTACTGACCCCTGTCTCCTCTTTCTCCCTGCCTTCAGTGCTCTCATAGGGGGGTGGCGTGGGAGGTTGTCCTTGGAAAACCCCCTCTGACCCCTTCCTTGTACCTTGCACTTGGCTTGAGCTAGATGCGCCTTAACAATCCCTTCCTCTCTCTGTTCTCTTCAGGCCTTCTGCCCCATACTGATGGACCCCTGCCCCGTTGCTTTGCTGCTCTGGATCTAGAAAGGGCCTTTCCCTTTTGGCTTAGATTCTTCACAAGGAAGCAATCCCGTTTTACCCAGGATTGACCAGGCTGGGCTATATTTATTGATAAGTAAGCCCTGATATCTCATCTTGCAACCCCATGGCCTAGTTCTTGGCTGGGCACAGGTGGCTGTGCACTGGCACAGGAGTAGAAGTTACTGTTTGCATGTGGTCACTCAGAGCTCCAAGACCACATGGACCAATGCACCACCATCTCATACAGGGTCTCTGTGATCACTGTTAAAAGGGGCACAGAAATGCCCCACTGACTTTTAAATGCTTTTCCCCAGAAGTGATTCATGATCCAGACTACATACATGCCATATGGCGCCACCTGGGGGCTGGTAGTTAATTTTTCCTTTCAGGGGTTTGGAAAAGTGGACCTGGATATGAGTAAGTTCCTGGGTATCCACCACAGGGCTTTTAAATGCCAATGATTAGGGATCTCTGGTTCTGTGACTCTCAGTAGCAGAGATGTCATGTTGACCTGCTATATTGTTAGTTGGCCCTGAGTCAGGACCCAGCTAATAGAGACCTCACGTACAGAGGAACAGAATGCAGCCTGTTTCTATAGCATCCCTGTGAAAAGATGTGAATTGACTGATGCAGTCCATTGGCATTTCTCTGGCTGATTTTCAAAAACACATCACCAGGCCTTTACTCCGAGTTTGTCTTAGTCTGGAAGCTACACTGAGACTTGCTCAGCACCGTAGCAACAGGGATGCTTCTGTCAACAGATGGATAGTGTAGCTGGGAACTGAACCTACAGAAGGTTCTGCCATACAGAAGGCAAAACCACTACCACTTGAACTGCCAATGTTCTTGGTTTTAAACTAGTTAGACCTTAGAATGTCTCCCATCTAATACTGCAGATTGGGAAGCTGAGGCTCAGACAGGGGTGGGGTCTTCCCTGCTATGGCACCTAGCACCGATAGAGGGGCCAGAAGTAGACCCCAGTCTCTCAGTGTCCAGGTAGCATCCTTTTTTCTTTATTGCTCAGCACACTGCTGTCCTGGACCCGTGATCTCCTCTCCTGCTATGAAATGCAGGCAGGAGAAGGAAAATAGATAAGAATTTCTAACTACACAGCCGCCTTGAAAGCAGACTAGGGGTGTATTGACAGTAATTTACTTTTCCCCTTGTTTTTTCATGGGACGTGAGAGGGCAAGAGGGGATGTGAGTTGATAGACTGAGGCTGCTGGCTTTGATGGCTAGGTTGGAGGAAGAGATGTGGATGTGGGAATGGAGGTGCCTCCAACTTGGGATGGGTTGAGGCTGAAGGGCTATGAGACAGCTATAGGAGTATCCAGGGAGCTCTGGCCCACAGATAAGTTAGAGAACTGTTGGCTGACAGAAGGGTGTTTCACCTGGCTCAGGGACAGGATTCCTATAGCCAAGGCAGGAGACCCAGTTTGATTCCTAGTCAGCGCACCTCTTGTGTAGTCACCGCTCATCTGCCAGTGGAGGGTTGTGTGTGGTTCTGATGGGGAAAAGGTTCCAAAGAGCTTTTACTTTCAGATGGACCAGGAGGAAAGTCCCGGAGATCAAGCCCACGAACTCTCTGGAGATTCCAATGGACCCCTTGGCAGCCCCTCATGGGGTTTTCATGATGTGTTGTGGGGGCGGATTTGACAGCAGCTTACCTGTACCACCACCCTCTGAGCCTAGAGTCTCAGCTGGGGACCATTGATAGGTGGGCTCCAGAAGGGCTGCGCCGTCCTCGCCCATGTGCAAAATTCTAGGTACACCTTCCCCCCCCGGAAAAGTCAACCGCTTCCTTTGATTTGTCACTCTTGCAAGAAGTAGCTCTGGCAGGTGGGGCTTGTGGGACAGAGTGCAGGAAACAGAGGAGGAATATGGACAAGGGGCCCCCAACAAAGGGGCTTGAGGGAGTCAAAAAAGAGACAAATGTTAGAGGATATCCTGGGGAGCTTTGTGGCAGGCTCATCTGCACAGTCATCAGAAGCATCGTCAAGAATATGAATTTTTCTGATTCTTCCCTCAGCGTGTACATAATGAACACCCACCTTTTGGTGTATGGCTCTAGTGGGTCTGCAGCCCTCGGAGACTCTGATGGGCAAGGAAGCCCTGCCAGAGGAGGAGCATGGTGGGAGGACAGCAGGCAGGAGACAGCACACACTGGAGGTCAGGGGTGACCTCAGAGAGGCCTCCCCATGTGGGGGGCCTTGGGAGGATTACACAATACAATGGGGATGGAATAAGCTAAATGGCTGATTTTGGCTGCTTTTTGTTAACGGGTACAAAACCAGCTCTGTTCATGGGGGAAATGAGAAAATGACAGATAAGCAGAAGGAGAGGTCATGTCTTTTCATCTCATTACTCACAGGTATCCTGGGCTGCCGTTTGCAGTGTGACCTTCAGAACCGCCAGCATTTCACCCAGCATGAAGGGGATCATGGGATACATAATGGTGCAATTCACTTTTAGCCTCTAATATTTCATACCTTTTCATGTAGAAATAGGCTCACATGTCACACACGGAACATCTTTACTGGCTATGTTCAACTTCACTGTGTGAATGGACCATTGTCACCAACCTTCTACTGGTGGCTCAAAGGCTTTGTTTCTTTTCCTTCTTTTAAAATAATTCCATGGCAATGAGCCAGAATTGGCTTGATGGCAGTGTGGCCTGGCCTCTTTAGCCCAGAGCTAAGCTCTGCAGCTCCCAAGAGCTTGGAGGGTTCTTCACGGCACTGAAAGTGCTGTCCTCAGTCCTCTCTGGCCAGCAGGCAGCTCCTCTGTTCATTTCTCTTTGGGAGGTGCCACCCCTGGGCCCCAACCGCACTAACCTAACTGCTTACAGTGCGGACCCCCAGTGAACCAACAGGACAGAGCAGCAGAGTGCAGTTGTGCTGGAGGGGCTGACTCCTACAGCTGGTGGGCTCAAAATGCTGACCCTGACAGTTAGCTCAGAACCCACTGCTGTTCTTGACCCCTGGCTTCTTGTAATTTGGCAATGAGAGATGGTGCTTGGCTTGGGGTGTTCAAAAGAGAAGCCCTGGCCTGATGGCCAGACACCTGTGAACTATTATCTCAAAACCAAACAAATTCATGGCCACTGAGTCCAATTCTGACTCTAGTGACCTTATAGGAGAATAGAGTAGAACTGCCTTTGTGGATTTCTAAGACCGTCCACTTTATGGAAGTAGAAAGCTTCCTCTTTCTGGTGACTTTGAACTGCTGGCTTTGTGGTTGGCAGTTCAGTGTGTCTCCCCTGGGAACTCGGTAGGCTTGCTGTAGGCTTGCTGTTGTTAGTCCCCTGCCTGCCCTGGTTTCCAAAGAATCCAGCCACCCCACTGCTTTACCATGTAGACGGGGCTGACCTCCTACAGGCTGCCATGGGCTTGTCCCTGGGAGGGGCGGTGACCCCTTTCCTTGTGGTCCCTACTGTAGGTGAAGTCTGGCCCTGCTGGTGAAGAGAAAGGACCACATACTTCTCATTTGTTTGGAGGAATGATTTCTAATAACCTATTTCCCCAGGAGTTTCTGCTCTCCAGAAATGGAATTATTTAGAAACTGAACTTTAATTTTTCTTCTTCTGCTTTTTCTTTTCTCAAGAACAGTGTATGTAGAACAAAAGGATAAAAATCGAGCCCTTCCTCCTTGCCAGGGCACTTCTCTGAATGCCCCTCATGCGTGAACTCACTGAGCCCTCAGGAGGCAAGGCCCACACCGCCTCCATGGTGCAGGTGGAGGAGGCGGAGGCCCATAGGCTATGGGTATAGGACACCGTCCAGCAGAGTCTGGGGCACCCTGAGAGCTAGCCTTCAACTTCTCAGGGGCTCCTTAGGAGCTGTGTGACTCTGGAACCCCGGGAGGGCTTGGTGCTGCCCCGTGTGGTGATGTCCTGATGGGATAGTCAAGGCTTCACTGCATAGTGTGCTATTGATAGCGATAAGAGGACTTGGACTGTCCCTTTCTGTTCTAAGGGACAAGAAAATCGACTATCTGAATGGGTTGTTGCAAGGTATAAAGTGATAGAGGAAATAGTAGTGGTGGCTGTGGTAATAACAGTGTCCAGACATCCAACTTCAGGCATACCTCCACTCTCCAGCCTCCATTCCAGTGCGGACACTGGGCGTCCCTCCTTCAGATGACTCTGCTAATCCACTGTGGTGGCCACGTGGAAGCACAGGCCATGTAGTGAGTAGTTGATTACGGAATGGACTGCCTGGTCGCACTGGGGAGCACGCAGGCAGTCTCTCCCTCTCAGTACAGGCCAGCTCCTGTAGTCATGCATGGCTCCTCGGAGTCCTGGTGTCACCCGCCACTGGCTCTGCCATGGAGCTTCTGGACTGGTGGCTGTCTTCTGTGTGGCAGCCCTGGACCTGCATTAGAGTTTTTTTTGGAGACTCCTTGACCTTTCTCTCTTCCCTCTCTTTCTTTATGTACTTTCCCGCTATGCCCCTAGAACCCTCATGGGAGATTCACCCCCCCCCCCCCCCCAAGAAATCCCAGCTCTTGATGCTTGTGAAACATGCATGGTAAGCGTTATTACTCCAAAGCACTCTATGTAGAGCAGGGATCAGCAAACTTTTGAGACCGAAGAATAAATTCTCTTCCTCACATTAATTTAAAAACTACTGGAAGTCATAACTAAATGTTCATAAACAATTGATATTCCATTGTCTGAGGAATAGCCTTAAATTTTTTTCAGTCTTAATTCAGAGCCACAAGTGGGTACCAAAAGAACTGAACAGAGCTCGCGAGTCAGTTTGTGGACCCTTTTTTTAGAGCCCTTGTGGTGTCGTGGTCATGCGTTGACCTGTGGTCTTGATGGCCGGCAGGTCGAAGCCACCAGTAGCTCCTCAGGAGAAAGACTGGGCTTTCCACAGTTACAGTCTTGGAAACCCACAGAGGGTCACCACGTGTTAGCATTGACTCAATCGCAGTGAGAGTCCCTGCAGCAGCAGCTCTCAACCTGTGGGTCATGACCCTTTAGGCGTCAAATGACCCTTCCCCAGGGGTCACCCGAGTCTTAACAGTAGCAAAATGACAGTTATGAAATAGCAATGATAATAATTTTATGGTTGGGGGTTCACCATAACATGAAGAACTGTATGAAAGGGTGGCGACATGAGGAAGGTTGAGAACCCCTGCCCTAGAGTAAAGCATACACAATCCACTTTGGCCATTTCACTGCCATGAAGTCATTGTTGACTCCCAGGGACCCCATAAAACACAATTAGAACTGTCCCCGTGGGTTTCCAAGATGGTCCCTCTACAGGAACAGAAAGTCCCACTCCTGTGGTTATTGGTGTGTGTGTGTGTGTGTGTGTGTGTGTGTGTGTGTGTGTGTGTATGTGTATGTGTATGTGTATACACTTTTGCTGGGAACACATTTGCTGTTAAATGACTTGTCTGAGTGAGGGAAGGAAGAAAGCCTTAGGGAATGGAAGAGAGTTGGCAGAAGGAGAGAGAAGACCCAGTCAGTGGGTTTTCGTAACATTTATAAGTCAGTGCACATGTACAGAAGATGTTCTTGGAAGCATAGGCTGCATTTTTATTCCACACTACCAGTCACTCCCTCCTGTCACTCTGAATTATCTTCTTAGGAACACTGCGTTCATGTTTTCCAGCAACAGGTGAAGCTTTTGGCACAGAACATTAGCTAGCAGGGGGAGGGTGTGCTAAGTAAACACAGGTAAGAGGCCAGTGTGTTAGATTTGAGAGAAATACCGCCCAGACCACGTGAGAGTGCGTTGTGGTGCACATTGTTTCCTCTAGCCCCATCTCCCTATCAGCCCACCCTGTGGTTCTGACTCTCAGAGGCCCCATGGCAACAGGGACTCATGCTGATGATCCCGACATGCTGCTGTTGGCCTGCTGCTTGCCTTTCTCTTGATTCTGACTCAGTGACCTCTGGTGACCCAGGAGAACGCCACCCCAACCCCCCCGCCCCCCGGGTTTTCTGGGCAGTCATGTTTATGGAAACAGATCACCAGGCCTTACTGTTGCTGTGCCGCTTAATGGGTCTGAGCCGCCAACCTTCGTTCAGCAGCCAGGAGCTTAACCACGATACCACCAGGATGCCTTATGATCAAATACCAATCTTTTCCTTGCTTTTTATTCATATACAGACATTCGTGGGTGATTTGACATTCCTGGGGCCTTCCTTGTTCCACAATGCCCTGTGAAAGTCGTTTTGACACCAAGGGCTGTAGCTCTACTATATTAAAAAACCTATGTAGCGGAACCTGGCTGCTGCTGCTGTCTGTACACGTCAGGGGTGTTAACTTCATTCATCATGTTGTGCAAAGATGGCCACGGTTTTCCAGATGTCTTCCTTGTCCTTGTGCTATACCACTACAATCCAAGCCTGACCATTTCTCCCTGCCCCTGCTCCTGGGAACCACTGGTGGACTTTACTCACTGTCCATTTGCCTCATCTAGAGCTTCTCTTTAAAGGGGATCCAATGATATGTGTCCCCTTTAATTTGACTCATTTCTCCAATACCTTCTTTTCAAGGGCTGTGTCCACAAGGTGACTGCTCTCTATCCAAGAGGACTGTTTCCTGGCCCATTGGTAGCAGGGCAATGGTGCTCCCTGCTTGCGTACACATGTCCACAGGTACCTGTAGTGGTATTTCTCTGGGGTGTCAACCCAGGAGTCAAATTGCTGGGTTGAAAGGTTGGTGTCCTTTTTGTATTAATAGTGGTGGCCAGCTCTTTATTTCCCTGGACACTGGAGGCAGTGCACAGTGACACCAGTAAAGTGAAAGTCTTCACCCTCACCAGCTAGAAGTGCTGTTGTTCTTGTTAGTTCTGAAGGGGGATAAAGTGAGATCCCATTGTTGATTTAATTTGCATTTCCCTCCAGAGTGGAGTGTCTGAGCAGATTCTCATCTGTTTGCTTGTTTGGACCTGCTGGCTTGTGAATTGCCTCTGTGGTTCCTGGGCTCATTTGTCCCTTTATTGTCTACTGGTCCAGACTCTGCTGGGAATGTGCATTAACCCTCTCTTTGACTACCACACAGTACTTATGGCGGAGTGGGGGAGTTGTCTCCTAGGTTTGTGTGTGGTGTCTTCTGATGGGCAGACATTCAGCTTTGTGGCATAGTTATGAAGACCCATCTTTTCGTCTGTGGGTCCTGGGTTTCTGGGCTGGTGAAGAAGGCTTCCTCATCTGCACGTGATTGCCTTCCTTCCAGGCCAACAGTTGGGTAACCGAACACTTACCAGATGGAGCATTGACATCAAGCTATGACTAAAAAGGTCCCGTCTTTTAGGAGCTCTACGTCCTTTCGGACAGTTCAGCCAGGGGTATAGGACACAGGCTGCTGGACACACTCAGCGGGCATGGGGGACTGCTCCCTTAGCACAAAGACCCCCTAGAGTCAGACCATAGGTGGTTAAAGTCTGATGCCTTCAGCTATCAGCAAGCCTGGTGGGTTCCAAGATGGCCAGAGACGCCCAAAGAGGTTTCTGTCTGCCATGAGCAGCCTAATCCACTTCTCGAGCTGTGACTTGGCAGGGTAATGTGTGAGGTAGCTTGGTATGGAGGAAGGTGGATGAGATTCCTGGAGAAGGCACAGCTGTAGAGGTGACCTCAGAGCTTCCTGTGTCATGGTGAGAGCAGGGTAGGGGCAGGAAGCACAGGCAGTATGCCCCCACTATGCAGAAAACTGTATGCAGAAACAGGAATGGACCCAGAGCCTCATGCCCATACGGGGCCAGTGGGAAGCCTGGGCCAGTGAGAGTTGGGCTGGTGGGCTGGAAACTCAACCTCCTTGTTGGGGCACCTGAGGATGGACAGCAGGGCCTGTGTCTGCTCGCTGATCACCAACGTGCCTGAAGCCATCCCTGGGGCTGCTGGCTTCACTTGATTGGTAGTCAACAAAGTCGAGTTCACATACCTGCAGGGGTGTGCGAGACGATTCACCTGAGTGCAGGGAGATAAAATTAGAAACTTCTATTTCTATCTATATGCTCCTCCACGGTGTATTTTTGTGTATGTAGAATGGTGTACATAATATTAGGAAGGCAGTGTATGTTTATCAGTATAAACAAATATGTATTGAGACATGTGTACAATCAGAATTTTGCATGCCACAGCTCTTAATGGAATGGGCTGTTGGAACGTCTCTGTCCCATTGGCCTTGGCTGCTCCCTGCCACCTCTGAGACAGTGGGGAGCCATGAAGATGGGGACACTTGTGTGGGTGTGGGAGACCCAGGGGAGTGATTACTGGGAAGGAAATGCCTTCTACACGCCTAGAGTCTTGGGTGGTACCTGTAGTGAAAATGTGCTTGGCTGCTAACTGAGAGGTTGGAGATTCAGATCTACGTTGAGGTGCCTCAGAAGAAAGACCTGGTGATCTAATTCTGAAAAATGAGCCATTTGAAATCCTCTGACATAATGCAAGCAGTGCACCAGCAACTGGCTTCCTCTGTGTGCTCCTAGTAGTGCTTGAATCTGCCCAAACATTAGTCCTTCAGATCTGCTCCTCCTCAGCCCTTAAACTTTATTATAGTTTTCTTTTTTTCCTTTGGAGAGCAGATTCTTCAATTTGTGACTGTTGTCTGTTATTATTTCTATTTCTGTAAGCTCCCAAGACTATCAGCTCCATGAGAAAAGGGGCTGAATCTCTTCATCTGTGTGGTATTCCCAGCACCCAATACAGTGGCTGGCATGCAGTCCACACTCAATACATCTGTACAGCCAGATGAATGGATGTGCTGAGCCCTCAAAACTTCAAAAGCAAACTCAGTACTATCAAGTTGATCCTAACTCAGGACATTGCTTTAGGACGGGGGTGGGGACTGCCCTGGTGGTTTTCCACAAATGTAACTCTTCTGGAGGGTAGAAAGCCTTCTGCTTGTTGATTGCAGACTGGTTAGCAATCTAGTGTGTCACCACTAAGCCACCAGGGCTCTGTGCGGAGCACCGGTTAGTTGATTCCCCCCCCCCCCCTTTACTTTCCATGGTTCTTGAGGGTGTACAGAATTAGCTCCTTTTGAATCCTTTGAGTTCAGAGAGGTTGAGTCACTTGCTCTAGATCACACAGCTCTGCAACTAACAGGGTCGGAAGGAGGGAGCTCACATTCTGAGTGCTTAACTAAGTCTGTGCCTGGCTCTCACCAGACTGTTCCTACCACCTCTCTCTGGCCACAAAGACCAAACCTCCCCGCCTCACAGCAGAGGAAATGGGCATGACTTGTCCAGTTCCAGCCCGCTGGAAAGCTGGAATTTGGGCTGATGTCTTTGTCCTTCACCACTGTGGCAGCGAGGTTCTTCTTCTGAGTCAGCTCAGGGATCTAATGGAGGCCTGGAGGTTCTGTGAGTGGGCCTGAGCCAAGTGGCCAGCATCCCTGTGGGGCCAGCATGGCAAGGAAGCCGACAGGGGTGGCAGTCCATGGGCACAGGACTTGGAGTCGTACTGATTTGCCTGCCTGACGAGGAGGGTGATGTTTTATGCATGGCGCCTAATTTTGCCCTGGCAGTCTCTGGCTATATTTAACACCATTAATCATTATTGTTGGCTCCCAGGGGGATGGATCTCTGATTAGTGTCAGAAACACATCACAAGGAAGAGAGAGGGGGGGAAATAAGAGCTTGCCCCCAACAGGATTTCTTCCAACTGGCAATGCGCCATGCCTTCTCGGCACCGTCCCCCTGCCATCTGGGGTGTTCGTGACTAGTGGCTTCTTTGACTTGAGAGTCCCGCCCTCGCTAACCACCCTTGTCAACCCCTGTCGGCAGCCCCAGACATGGGAACAGGGTGCAGCTCAACAAAACAAGGACAGCTGCAACAGTCTGAGTGCAAGAAGCAGAGAATGAAGCACTGAACAGGCACCATCTGTATGCAAGAAGTGGCCCTGTTCAGTTCAGCACCTTACTGGAACCAGATCAAACCCCTTATCATCCAGTTGATTTGGACTCTAACCAGCCCACATTTGTCAGGGCTGAATGGCATGCTGTCAGGATTTCGATGGCTGAGTTGATCGGTGTGTGGTTGCCAGACTTGCTTCTGTGCTATCTCCTGGCTGGACTAGAACCGATAGGATTTTAGTTAGTAGCCCACCACCAGGCACTCTGCCTTGCCTTAGTGATCTGGGGCAGCTGTACCAGAAATATCACAAGTGGATGGATTAAATGAGCATATTCTCTCACAGATTCTGAGGCAAGGAGTCTGAAATTAAGGAGCCGGCTTTAGGGGAGGACTTTTTCTGTCAGTTCTAGGGGCAGACCTTTGTCATTAGTTTGGTCTTGAGTCTAAAGTTTTCCAGCACAGGGACTCTGGGCTCAGAGGACAGACTCTACTCCCAACTCTTCTTCTTGGTGGCAGTAGGTCCCTCTGAGTGCTAGTCACTCGTTCCATCTGTGCTATAGCTAAAGAGAAGCACTCGAGCATGACCGAGTCCTTCTGGTTATATCCTGCCTCATTCACCTCATGCTGTGGTAGTTGTCAGGTGCTGGCCAGTCAGGCCCTACTCACTGTGGTCCCATGTACCACTGAAGAGAACACCACTCGGTCCTGGTCTCTGCTCACAGTTGTTCTTAGGTTTGAGCTCTTAGTTGTAGTTACTCTGTCAATCCTGCCAGTCCAGGGCCTTCTTCTATTTCACTGCCCCTCTACTTTAGCAAGCCTGAGGCCCTTCTCCAGGGACTGATTTCTCCTAACAACATATTCAAAGTATGTGAGAATCAAGTCTCCCCATCTTTGCTTTCGAGGAGCATTCTGGCTGTATTTGTTTGCTCTTTTGGCACTCCATGGTACTTTCAGGATTCTTTGTCCACACCAGAACTACCACACCACTGAGAATCATAGCCTAACCAACTTGACATGCATCAGAACCGTCACACCTGTGTATCATTTCACCTAACGCTCACTTTCCAGGAAGGTGAGTCTTTAACCTTTCTTGACAAATGGGTAAACTGAGGCTAGAGTTTGTTGTTCTTAAGTCTCTATTTCAATTAAATGTATGGAAACCAGTCCTCATTTACAAAGAACTACCAGAAAACTGTGCAACGATGCTTTCATGCTCTCAAATATCAGTGATATTAAGTCAGTGATCCCAGCCTTTCTCAAAACCTAACATGAATCTGCTCAGAGACCTGGAGTTACTGCAAAGCATTTATTTTCTCCTCTTTCTGGGCCTGAAGCTCCTGGGCAGTGTGATGGCAACTGTGCTTGCCTACTGACTGAGAGGTTGGAGGTGCGAATTCACACAGAGGGACCTAGGAAGAAAGGCCTGGCGATCTACTTCTGGAAAAGTAGCTCTTAAAAACCCTGGGAAGCACAGTTCTACTTGGAGACACATGGAGTTGCCATGAGTTGCAATTCCCTCTCCCCTCCTCATTTTTGGAGCTAGCCCTGGTGGTGTAGTGGGTTACTTGTTGGGCTGCTAACTGTAAGATTCAAACCAGCAGCTGCCCCTCCAGAGAAAGGTGAGACTCTTGGCTCCCACGAAAAATCACAGTCTTGGAAACCCAGAGACAGTTGTACTCTGTGCTATGAGTCAGAACTGACTTGATGGAAGTGAGTTTGTTTTGGTTTGGGGTTTTTGGGTCCTGGACAGATGGATGGAAGCCCCTCTGTATCCATTTCTGTCCCCTTTGCATTTTCTCCTACTCCATCCAGCCCCTGACTTTTCACTGCCTCTTGAGACAGTGCTCTGTTCTATCTTGTGAGTTATTGAGGCTTTTCCAGGAGCAGAGTGCCTGTCCTCCTGCGTTTAGCAATGGCCTCTTTTCAACTTGGGGCTTTCCTTTGCAGAGACCTTTTCTCAGCAGACGTGAACGTGGAAGAGAATGGCAAAGAGAAGGTGACCCAGGAGGATCCTGTCCTTAGTCACCATCCAGGGAGAGGGCCTTCTGAAGGCCAAGGGGTAGCAGACGTCAGCAGAGCAGGATGGGCAATAGACCCAGGGGACAGCCTCTTCTCATGCAGGAAGTTGTCTTTCTTGTCCAGTGGAACTCATTTTCTCTCTTTGCCAGGTCATCAGAGAAGACCATCCTCTGCTTGATGTCTGTGTTCTGCTTAAGATGACAGTTTGTTGTCATTAAGCTGGCCCTGACCTCAGCCCCATCCATTCCCATGCTCACTGATTTGCTCAGGTTCATTGTTAGGGACGTCTGCCCGTACACCATCAGACTTTCTCCGGGAAGTCTCACAGCGAGTGAGCCTTATGTCTTGTTAGTAGAGCATCTCCAAGGGACTGAGTTGTGAGTCTCTCACCTCCAAGGGGAAACTATGGCCAGATTTCTCAGAGTTCTCAGGAGAAAGTCATGCCCACACAGAGGTCTCATTGGCTATCTCCAGGTTGACAGGCTGGACTCCACCCCTATACTCTTCATCCTCAAATTGACATCAGATTAGAACTGCCACAACACTGCTGGTATTTGAAATGGTAGTACCATAGCTTCTAGCATCCCAGTAACACACAAGCAACCACAGTATGACAACCTGACAGATGGGTGGTGGGAAGGTGTTTTACCCCAGGGGAAATAAAGCAGATGGTGAGACTGGGGTAATTTGCCAATCCCCTTGCCCAGACCCACCTCTGAACGGGGGTCTTCTGAATTTCTTGCACAGTTGAGGAGTTGCCAACAGTACAAACTGGAATCAGAAAAGCAAGGAATGGAAAGGATCTTTCTTGGGAAACAGCTGGGCTCCATCTTCTTTTTGACTCCAGATCCAGCATCTCTAGGTTACTGCCCTGTGCCCTTAGCCTGAAATGTTCACATCCTGTGATGTTCCTGGAGAGAGCATGGTCCTATGGGGTTCCCAGTTGAGGGGAACCTTCTTACCCTTGTGCGTGTGGGTGCTTTCTGAGCACCCACGTGCTGTGTGCATGTGAGCGCCACGCAGACTCAGGGGTAGAACCCTCACCTGTTAGTGGGAGACTTGGGTTTGATTCCTTGTCGTTGCATCTCATGCACAGCTACTGCCTGTCTGCCAGTGGAGGTGCATGTGTGAATGTGATGCCCAACGGGGTTCAGAGGAGCTTCCCAACCTGGATGGGTAGGCAGAAAGGCTTGGTGATCTACTTCTCAGGCTCAGCCAACCCAAAACGCCGTAGATCATGATGGGTCCTGTCTCAGACCAGCCATAGTGCAGGAGCAGAGAGAGTCTTGTTTCATCGTCGGGGCACATGTGATGACAGCTCACCACTTGTGTGTGCCCCGGCCCCACGGGGCCCAAGGGCTCTGTCCAGGCAACTGGTTTCCCAAGGGTGAAAATGGAGAGCAGCTTTGTTTTTGCGACTTGCTTCTTTCTTGAACCTCAGTGTCCTCAGGCAGATTTCATTGTTTCCTGGCCATTTCTAATGATTAAAGCATCGTTCAGTCTGTCTGAGAACCTCTAATCTCACATGCCATTGAAAGATGTTATTCTCCCCTGTCCTCTTGTGCTTTCCCAGACTGCCTAAGGAGGCAGGGGAAGGAGGCGAGGTTCATTCTTTAGATCAGGCAGGCTGTGGGCCACTGCCCTGGGTTTGCTTGGTTCTGCTCATTCTGGTCATCTCTGCTCTGTGCTGGAACCTTCCAGAAAAGACCCATCTGCTGATCTCTATCTCCTCTCACTGCCAACACTCTGCTTGCCACTCGGCAGCCTTTTTGGGCAATCCATGGGTGTGCTGGGAGAGGCAGCGAGAGAGCTGTTTCTACTGCTTCCTAGTAGGGCCCAGCTGGGCACAGGAAGGTCAGGACTAGCCCCAGCCACTAGCACGCAGGCCCCGGTCAACTCTCTCTGGCTCTGGAGCTATTTGTTCCTGTGCCTTTCCCCACCCCGTATCTTGACTCTAGTTGTAACCCCAGGGTATCAGGCGAAGCCCATGTATGCCTTATTCCATGAACACTTAACCTGCTGACACCTCATTACCACCTAGTGTGGTTCCAGAGGATCACTTCCATTGAAACAGAGGTTTAGAGAGGCATGGTCACTTGTCCAAGACCACCCAACAGTGCATGAATCTTGAATCTTGATCTGGCTAATCTTAAATGCCCTTCTGGACTGTCATCTTAGCTTTGCCGTTTCCTGGGCCTGAGGACTGGGCCCAGTGCTTAAGTTCCTTTGCCTTGACAAAGTGCTAAAAAATGTTGAGAATCAAATAACTTCGATTGCAAAACTCAAGATTGTGTTTGTTGTAGACTCAGGAATGGAGTGTGCCCTCCGTGGCTTCACTAGTTTTCCTAGAACATACAGACAAGGCCTTTCATGCTTTGATACCTGGGAAATCATAAATTACCGTGTTTTCTTCTTTGCTTTGACTGCTAGGAAGCGCAATCAGATGGCTGCAAGTACTTGGTAGACCTTTTGGCCTCACCTTGTTTTTCCTCCTTTCCCCTTCGCTGTACTTTTTTTCAAAAGAGCCCTGGCACATTGTGCGTTAGCCAGCAGTCCAAACCCACCAGTCACTATATGGGCCAAAGATGAGACTTTCTACTCCTGTGAAGAGTGATGGCCTCTGAAACCCACAGGAGCAATGCTACCCGGTCCTGTGGGCTCACTGTAAGTCAGAATTGACTCAGTAGCAGTGAGTGTGGTTTCGGGGGATACACTTGTCGCTCACTTGTCTCCTATTTCACACTGTATAAAGTCGTACATGTCTCACATTATCTGGGCAGGGGGCTCTGATTCTGCACAGGGATGTCAGAGGATGAGTTGAGGACCATGTAGGAATCTTTGTCAGTTTCACTTCGAGGCAGTGCCTTACCTCCTAGAAAAGAAGACATCTGCTGCAAACTGAGCTGCTCCTGCGGGAGGACTAGAAAAGGGCCCAAATTCCTTCTCCAACCTTTTGAACACTGAGGCTGCAGCCTGAGATGCCATGGAAGCCCGCCAGAGGACAGTTAGCCAGTTGACCTGGGTGTCTGCTTACTGTGAGTGCTCTTACCTCAGATAGACATCTGCTTTCACTCACATGTTCACATAGTGTGCTGCTGTTACTGCCCTCGCTGCATGCTGCCCCCAGACCCTATGCACCATGGAGCAAGATGCCCACACCCCTGTACCAGGCCCACAGGGGTAGCAGATCTGACCATGTGAGCCAGGTGGTTTTCATTGGCTGATTTTTTTTTGAAGTAGATCTCCAGGCCTTTCCACCTAATTTGTCATCGAAAGTTCCACTGAAGCCATTTCAGCATCCTACCAACACACTGATAGAAGAAGAAGAACACACTGCGCATGTGGTACATTGAGTGGGAATTGGATGTTGGCCTTGCACTTGGAAGAATCTTCCACCTACCCACCACTGGCCCTGTAAGTAGCGTAGAGAGTCAGTGCTGGGTAGCTCAGTGGTGCACTGTGTTGCAACCTAGGCTTCCTGTTGCTTTTCTCTGTAACTGTGCCCATCTCAGTCACTCCTGTTCCCAGTGGCACTGGGAGCTGGCCAGCCATCAGCAGCAGTGGAAGGACACTTCTTGGATGCTGTAGATGCAGATGCCCCTACATCCTTTATTTAGCTTCTCACTCACCAGTCTTGAGGCATTTTCATTTCATGCAACTTAGGTGTGCTCTCAGCCTGCTTCTTCACTGATAAACACTAGCTATCTTCCAGAGTTCTTGTGAGTATTAAGTAAGACTATAGTAAACCATAACAGGTGTTCCACAAATGTAAATTTTCTCTATTTTTAGTTTTCCTTTCCCACCATCACTCGGGGCTAAGAGCTTTAGCTACACCAGGAAAGCTGTAGAAACACTTCCACGAAGACTGAGAGGGAAGGGGTAGCTCCATAGACAGCTGGGTCCACATGTTTCCTCTGACTTGGACTGTTAAGCAGTAAACACTGGAGCAAAGGGACAGGCGCTGGAAGCATAGCGTGCAGGTTACTGGCGGCTAGATGTGTGTAGAGATGGGGTGTGGATAGATCCCCTGACTTCTTTAGGGCTTTAGCTGTCCTGTGACTCCCAACTTTTGCAGGATTGTCTTCCCCAACTTCAAAAGAGCACAGGTGAAGTGGAACATGGGGGGCTGGGTTAGAACAGGATCGGGCTGATTTCATCCGCAAGGTGATCTTGGGCAATGTCAAGAGTGTTGTCTACATTAAGCATGCTGCCAGAGCGTGCATTCCCTTGCCTCTTCTCCTAAGGATGAGCCCTCAGAAGGTCCTCTGGGACCTTGGAAAGCTGAACTGATGGGTGAGGGTTCCCAGCAGGAGTTGGCTCTGCTTAGCAGAGACGGCTGGGAAATGGCACTCTCTTCTGTGTAGCTCACCAGGGTGGAGATGAGGAAGTCAGCAAAGGGGCAACTTCTGAGCATGCCCAGACTGACTGCTGGGAGAGCTCTGGTCCCCTGGAGGGAAAGGGAGAAGAGGGGCAGGGGGTGGCTGGTGAGCTCTAAGTTGGTGGAGGAAGGAGGACAGCTGTGTGTGTATGTTTGCACAGATGCACTGGAAGAAGTGTGTATGGCTGTTACCATAGACTGGAGCATAACAATTGTGAAGTTGGAGCTGGACCGGGTGGTGTTTCATTCTATTGTACATATGGTTACTATGAGTCTGAACTAAAGCACTAGCATCTAACAGCACAACCTGCTGTTCTGAACATCCTCTAGCAGAATGTGAGTGTTGCTGGAGAGATGGAATAGGTGAAGGGGAAGATGAGTTAATGCATGCAGATACCTTCACTGAATCCTACAGTATGTCATCTCCTTTATCCTCACTGCTCTCTAAGAGGTAGCTATAACCTTCCCATTCAACAGAGGAGAACATTGAGGCTCAGAGTGGTCTATGTATTGTATTATGGGGGACTGCTGTAACAGACTGTAGGTGGTGTAAGACCACAGAAACCTGTTCTCTTAACATTCTGGAGGCTAAAGGTCCTGAGTTAAGGGGTGGGTGGATCATTCTCCATCTGACGGCTCTAGAAGAAATCTTTCTTGCCTACTGCAGCTTCTGGTGGCCACAGGTGTTCTTGGCTTGTGGCATCATCACTGCAGTTTCTGCCTCCCTCTTCACATGGCCATTTTCCCCTACACTTGTCTTCTTCTCCTTTGTATAAGGACACCAGTACTGTCTTTATCTGTGTCTGTCTCCATGTCTCTCTTAATGTTTGTCAGGACAGCTGTCCCCCCCCCTTCTCTGGTATAGTCTCATGATGAATAATTACACCTGCAAAGAAACTATTTCCAAATGAAGTCACATTCATATATGCCATAGGTTAGGACTTGAATGTATCTTTTTGGAGGATACAGATTAATGCATACGTTTTCACACATAAATGGCCAGCTAACTCCTTTTTAGGGGAAAAATACTCAGCCTCTCCCCAGCAATGAACACCTTGTGTCTTAGAGCCCATAATCCAGGATAAAGTGTAGGCATCTGCTTTTGTAGCCTCTCTTGAGCTCTCCAGCACTTCAGGGGGTGGTATTACCTGCTTTGGGAGACTCTGAACTAGCCTATTACTGTGGGTACCTTGCCCAAGGTCTGGGGCAGCCTTGGCTGACCTGGGGAGTCTGAGTTCCAGCTTTATTATCGACTCTGCCTTGCTTCCAACCTCACCTAGGGTCAATGGGATCAATCCTTACACCATCACAACATTGATCTCAAGATAAAATGAGTTCAGTACAGACCTGTGTGGGAAGAGGCTAGAACTGTACAGCCTCTAGAATCACCCAACAGCCACGGGACTGAGCGAGCAGTCAAACCCAGAACCAGCTGACTCCAAACAGGATGCGTCAGAGTCTTCTGAACTTTTTGAGTTGGGCTCTTCCAAAGCTGACGGTCTGCTCTGGGTGTTGACTGCGATGACTAGACAGCACTATGAGGACTTGTCCCAAGTATCGACTTCTCAATGTCCATGTTGGAATCTCCTAGATCAAGGGTCGGCAAACTCTTGATATCAAAGAGCCAATCCTGTCCTTCCTAACAACTTTAAAGTCACTGAAGAGTCTTGAATATGTTTTTCCAAACAAATGAAATCACCGTGATCTGAAATAATAACCTTCAAATGGTTTCAATGTCACTTCAGAGATGGCACCTTCGCACTGAGAGACCCACATGTGGCTCACGAGCTGCTGTTTGCCAGCCACTGTCCTAGAATGACAGTGTATCACCCACACTCCAGTGACAACTGGACCAGCCTCAAGGGCCAAGAGGGATGGCAAGGACTAGGCTCTGCTCTCCCTGTTTGGGGCACTGCACCTGTGCAGGCCTTAAGGGAGGGGGCACTCTTCCTAGCAGCGCTGGAGGAGCACCCATCCTTCTTGGCTGTGGTTTTAAAACCATGACTGGCAGAGCCTGCGCTAAGAAACTGCTTGGTTTGTAGCAAAATTTGGAATTCCAACTAGACTCAGGTTTGAGACCCACATCTCTCCTCCCTCCCCAGGTACCCAGTGCTGCCTACCGGGCTCTGCTGGGCAAGCTCCCTAGTGCCTTGGAGCCCTAGTGTCCGTGCCTCTGCGGGCGGAAGAGTGCGGACTCCTCTCAGAGCTGTGTCCAGAGAGTGCCCCACACCTACCTGTCCCCTGTGACAGGTGCTGAATACAGAATCATTATTGGGAGCAGTCGTACCAATACTCATCTGTTTCCTGAGAGACCATGGTTGCCTGGGAACTAAGCACCCCCTCCATGCACCCATGTGTGAAGCTGGCTTAGTGCCACAACTGCATTCTCTGAACCTTGGTCTGCAGACCCAAATGCCCACAAAAGGGGCCTCTGTAACCAATTGTGGGTGGGAAACGCTGTGCCCAGATCTCTTGAGGTTGTCACTGTCCCAAACGTTGTGAGCCCAAACAGGTTGTGCAGCATGTCTTAAACTGCTCTTACACTGGACCTTCCTCGTCCCCACAGGCATGGGCTTATGCGTGGTTCAGAGGAGTCCAGACACCAGTGTGGCTTACAGGTGTCTCCAGACCTCACTTTCCTTATCTTTAAAGTAGGTAGAAGAGTCTCTTGTTTTCTAGGTGACCGTGAGAAATTAATGATATGAAGAAAGTTCTTAGCACAATGTCTGGCACATAGTAGGTGCTCAGGAAATTGTAGCCATCATTAATATACTGGGAGCAGCCAATAGTTAACATGCCATAAACTGAGTCGAGGCATGGGTCTATCCAAAGGTGCCTTGGAAGCAAGGTTTGGCCATCTACTGCCTTAATTGTCAATACTGAAAACCCAATTGGAACACATTTCTACCTTGACACACACATGGGGTGTCATGAGTTGAAGTCAGTGGGAAATATTTTAAATGGTGAGAGAGAGAGAGAGAATGGAAACCTAAGGTTGATTGCTTACAGGTGAGTAGGATGGGTCCTGGGATAGTGAAGAAACCTGGAAAACAGGGCAGAGGATAGAGGTGAATCAGGAAGCCCCTCCTATGTCCAACCAGCCTTAAAGGCCCCTTAGGTAACTGTCCATCCGGCTCCGTTTCTACTGCCCAGACTCCTGGGTACTCAGTCTGCAAGGACGCCAGAGGATGAAAAAATAGGCTGATTCTGCTCAAACGCAGAGGTCGCGTGGGTTTGTAATTCTGTGAAATGTGCAGTGTAACTAAGCAGCCTTAATCAACCCTGCTCTGCCTTCTGTCTCCTGAATTATGCAGTGGAATATGCTGCAGGAGGTGAGCGCGTGCTGCTGCCACTTTGCCCCACAAACACTTGCCACCTGTGTGAGCCCCAGGAGTTCACTGTCTGAGCAGGGGCTGGTGGAGAGCTGGGCTAGAATCTTCACAGTCAAATAGGAGCCAGGGTGGGGCTAGGGGAGGCCAGGGACCCCTCTAAAGCTGGGAGCTTGGACCTGGACAACATCTTGTAGGATGGGGGTGATGGGGAAGGACCTTCTGTGCCGAGACAGGGTGAGCCAGTTGAAAGTCCCCTAGAATTTTCTTGAGAGCAGTGGCTTTAAGATGGGCCAGCTTGGGTCAGGCCCAAATTTCTGCCCGGGTGATTGAGATCCATTTGATCACCTTAATTTCACACACGTTTTCCAAATGCTGAAACTAGTTAATCAAATTTTACTTTTTAATCCCGTTTTTGTCTGCCAGGTGACACCTTCATGTCATTCTGCCATGTGTCTGGTGTCAGCTCCTCTCAGGTTTTCAGAATCTCTGATGCAGGCTTGTGTACATTCCCTGGGGAACACATGCACTTACCATCTGTCATGAGCTATGCGTATATGCTTGGGTGTTAACTTAGAAGTCTTACTACATCATCCACCCCACTCTGACTTGTGGTGCCCTCGAGTGTGTCAGAGAAGACTCTGTAGGGATCTCCATAGCTGATTTTTCCGAATCGATCAATCACCAAGCCTTTTCTTCTGAGTGCTTCTACGTGAACTGACAACCCCGGCCTTTCGGTTGGAAACTGAGTTAGCCATTTGCACCACCTAGGGATTCCAGTTTATATTATTTGTGTTGTTCTAACTAATCTTTTATTCAACTTTCCAGTAAACACCATATTAAAGATGAAATTGTGTTGCTGTTAATGTTGACTAATAAAGCAAGTTTCCCATAGAATGCTTCAATTCCAAATGCTCCCTGAGTGATGACAGCATTGATTTCCTTTCTAGCTCTCCCTCTTAAGAATGATGCTGTGGGGAATTCCTAGTAAAATCTCATCATAGACTTGAGAGGGATGAGTTAGGGAATATCAAGGAATGCAAAGTGAGGGTGGCTCAGCCCACCAGCAGGTCAGGTAGCTTCCCTTTTATTCACATTCTTACCAGCACTTGATGTTATCTGACTTTCTTCCTTCGCTGATCTCAGATGTGTACATTTCTCAGCATTTTTCTTTGTGTTTTGCTGAGTATCTGAATTTGCTTACTATCCCTTTGCATCACTGGTCTTTAAATTAGCTCACCTTATGCTCGGTCCATTTTCCTATTTTTAAACTTTACTTCTTAACTGGTTTGTAAGGGGTCATTGCTTGTCACAAAATTTTAGACACTATCTTTTCCCTCTTTTGTTGACTTTTGTATTTGTCGATCAGAAATCAGTATTTTTCAGTTGTTAAATCTTATTTTTGCCTTATAAAATGTGTGCCTCTGTGTTTGTAGCCTTTTTTTTCCTTATTGCGGTGAAAATATACATAACAGAAGATGTCAGTTCAATTTCTTTATGAATAATTTAGTGGCATGATTTAATTACTAAATTGCACATTCTCCCTATCAGTTTTCAACCATTTCTTCCAATATTAGTACAAACTCAATGTCTCCTAAGCAAAAATTCTCCCTTACTGCTCTTTTCCTTCTCTGATATCACAAATAAGCTTTCTATATGTTTTCTTATTTCATATAAGTTAATATAATCATCTCCATGATGAGGTCTGCTAGCAGCAGGCAATCAGTTGACAAGGTAAGTAGCTTGCATCCAACATATACGGATGTTTTCGCAAAGTTCTCTGGTTATTTTGCTCACTCAGGATCCTGCATCCATCTGCCTTCCAGTTCTTGGGATTTGAATCAGTGGCCTGCCATATTGCCTGTTGATCGCAGGCTTTAGCAGCTTCTGAAGACTGAGTCAGTAGCCTGCAGGCTTACATGTTGCTCTTGGGTTTGAAGTCCCTGAAACTGGAGAGACCTCTAATCTGACATCTGACCCATGGACTTGTAGCACACCAGCTTTTACAATCATGTGAGTCATTTCCTTTACACATATATGCATATATGTTGGTATAAATATCCAAACCTAGACAAAAATATTTGGCACTCATAGTGGCTCTAGAGAAACAAAGTTATAAGGATAAGTTTTCTAAATGGGCTCTCAAATATAACTAGACTTAAAGGCACTGACAACTCTCTCCATTACTAGAGAGGGAGCTACGAATCCCTGGAGTGAGATGACAATATTAATAGGGGGAATATCAGCACCAGTAGGCCAAGATTGGGTGTGAAGAGATGCTTGGGGTGACCGTGTGTTTGACACTTTTCTCTCAGAATTAGAAGCATAGGGAAGCTGGTTGTGAAATCTCATCAAGGAAGAAAGTCTGGTTCTCCTTACACTAGACAAAGTGGTGGGAAAACAAACAAATTACCTCAGGGTTTTGGAGTCACAGCTGAAGCACTGTATAAAAGACACCAGAGTTTCTCTTTGTGACTTCAATGGAAGCCTCATTTCTTGTAGTAACAGATCCAACATTGTCGAAAGAATAAATCCTGCATCTTAACATAAGAGTGGCTTAATTACAATGTCAGTTGAATTCTCAACCTGGAATGGTGTCAGGCCCTTGATTGGGAAGAAACGAGATCCTAGAGTTTGGAACAGGGACACATGGACAGATAATCAGGAAGCTGGTGACATTGTGTTCCTAGATTTCATAGAGCCACTCCCAACAATAGGACCAACCCTTAGCCCAAGCTGTTGAGATTAGTCTAGCTCAGTGGTTCTCAACCAGTGGGTCATGATTCATAACAGTAGCAAAATTGCAATTATGAAGTAGCAACAAAAATAATTTTATGGTTGGGAGGTCACTACAATATGTGGAACTGTATCAAAGAGTCATGGCATTAGGAAGGTTGAGAACCACTGCTCTAGCTATACCTTTTGAGTCATGTAAAAGATTACTTATAACAGTGCTTGGGACATTGCTTGGGGTAATGCCTGAGACAGGGGCCATAGAAAACATTGTCGAATGTTCCTACAACCCACCTCACCACCTATTTTTTGCTTATAGACCAGTTTCAGCAAACTGTAAGAGGTGAAGTGTGAACATGGAACAAGTGTGGATCAAATCCAAAATAACTACTTGATTTTTCTACTACATACTAACAAAACGCATGGAAATGACTATCAGGGATGTGGGATATGTGGAAAGAACATAAATTTGGATCAATCTGAATTTATTGTGATAGGCCCACTAAGTACAGATTCATCATTCTGTATTTCAGTTCAAGATACTAGGAAGGGAACTAATAGTGTTTCTGTTTGGATCACCAAAACAGGCATTAAACAATGACCTACACTAAGTCAAGTGAAAGTACCAGACCTATCTTGGCTTTGAGAAATTGGCATGCAGAGTGCATTTATCAGGTTAGACTCACAGACCCATTCATAGCGTTCCCAGAGGACACACTTTTACCACAAGAAAGAGGAAGGACCCTACTGCACTGCCAAGAATTAACACTGTTAGTCTTTCCCTTCTCCAAAGAGATCCATGACCTTTTACAAGAGAGATTCCTCACTGGGAAAAAGGAGATAATTGTTAACTTTACTGTACATTATCTGTGAACTAACACCAATTCCAGGAGACCCAAGACATCACTGTGGCCCACCAGTCAGAGTAGGGAGATATGGAGATCAGATTATTAATGGAGCTTAGCTCAGGACCTTCTCACAGTGGTCTCTGATAGGATCTCCAAATCCATCCTATACTGATTCCCTCACTTCCAGAATGCATACATTAGAATAAATATACATAGCAAAAGGAGTCCTGGTAGTACTGTAGGATAAACATTAGGCTACAGTAACATCTGCAGTCACAATTGACTAGTTGTTGCACAAGTTTAAGGTGACATATTCTGTTCCTAATCAATTTTGCAGTCTCAGAAACCCTGATGAGTTGGAATTGACTTCATGGCAGTGGATTGTATGTTTGTTATACCAAGCAATTGGCACAACTCCCATAAGGAATTCCTGACATACAGACTAGTGGCCATTATAGTAGAGAAAAGTCAAATGGAAGCCGTTACAATTTCCCCTACATAGGTAACTAGTAAACTAAAAACAGTACTACATTCCTGAAAGCATTGAAGCGTTCAATGCCTTCATCAAGAACTTGAAGGATCCAGAGGTGGTGATTCTCATAAACTCTTCTTCAGACTCATGCAGCATTTGCAGTGATGCCGAATGCAGGAAGATCACAGGTGGGTGGGTGGAAAGTCCTGTGGATCTGATGGTGGTGGACACATCACCAGGCCTCTGTCTGCCATCAGCCAGGCTCCCTGTGGCTTTCCAATAGGAAGGTGAATCAGAGAAAGAAATTGGCCTGCCTCTTGTGATGGCAGAATTGAAAGAGAGAGAGAGAGACAGAGAGAGAGAGAGAGAGAGAGAGAGAGAGAGAGAGAGAGAGAGAGAGAGACAGAGAGAGAGAGACAGAGAGCGAGAGAGAGAATCCCAGAATCCTCATGAGAAGGCCATGCTCACAAGAAGGGATTATCAGGCTATGATCCAATTGACAGGTTAGACGACACCCCTTCATTTTATCAGGTTGACATGAAATTGTGTAACTACTACAAGCATTGTATCATTAAATGGAATTGGTACACATGATGCAAGACTTGAGCAAGATCTGAAAACATAAGTGACTCGAATGATCATGATCTCTAATCCTATCATAGTACCTTCCAGTCTGCATCTCTCACCTTACTAGCTGTAATTAAATAATTAGTTGACTGTGGAAGAAAAAGCTTGTGCCTGGTTTACCGATGATTTCACATGATAGGCAAGCACCACAATCCCTTTCTGGGACCTCTCTTGAGAACTAGTGGTAAAAAGAGATCGTCTCGGGCTGAGCCCCGGTGGCGTAAGTGGTTGAGTGCGGAACTGCAGCCCGCAGGCTTGGTGGTTCAAATCCAGCGGTGGCTGGGTAGCGCCCACGACCACCAGAGGCAGTGATGCCCACACACACAAAAAAGAGATTGTCTCTAAAAGGGCATAAGTTCAAGGGCTGCACTTGTTCACTTTGCTTGGAAGAAGAAATGGTCATATATGTTATTGTGTCTTGATCCATGAATTGTGGCCAATGGTTAGGTTGGACGATCAGGGTCTTGGAAGAAACAACTGGAAAATTGGTGACTCGAAGGGGTATGAATAGACCTTGTTTAATGGGCCAAAGAAGTGAAGGTCTTTGTGTCACATGACTATTCATCAAAAGGTGACATAAGCAGAGGTGGATTTCAATAATTAAATGGATAGGATGATACAATCTGTGGAAACTAGTCATCTTCTTTCTCTAGTTACCCATTTTAATGATCAGTAGATTCGTAAATAAAGTAACTGGTGGCAGGAGTGGAGGTTATATATGGGAAGGCCTCAGCAACATGGATCTCCACTGAGGAAGACTGACTAGATGAAGCCATGGCTGAGTGCTCAGCCTGTCAGTAGTAAAGATCAGTCCTCAGTCCTCAATGGGGCACCATCCCTCAAGGCAATTAGCCAGTAAGCTGCTGCCAGATTGAGCTACTTCTATCATGGAGAGAGAAATGTTTTGTTCTTAACGGAATAGACACTTACCTGGGTGTGGGTTCACATGCAGTGTTTTTGTCCAAATTACTATCCATGGGTTTACAGAAAACCTGATCTACTGTTAATAGTTTTCCATACAGCATTGCTTTTCATCAAGAAGCTAACTTCATAGCAAATGAAGTGCAGCAATGGAACATGCTCATGGAATTCACTTTTTTTTTTAAACCATGTTCCCCATCATCCTGAAGCAGCTTGTTTGATAAAATAATGATATGTTTTTCTAAAGACACAATTATGACATCAGGTGCCAGATTGACAAGGAATAGACTGGGCTAGTTAAGGTTGTGTATCAGCTTGGCTGATTCTCATTGGTCTGTCAGTTATGATGCAATTTGGTAGTTATGTAGTGGGTAGTCACTACCCCCCCCCCCCCAATTTTGTGTTCTGGTATAATGTTATTACTTTATGGGATATGATGAAATGTAATCATCTCCATTTCCTTGGGTATATGATCTACATTTGATTTATATGGAAGTTCTGGTACAATTCTTTGGCTGTTTTCCTCAGTTGGGATCTAGCTCATCATCTGATCTTGGCTCGTGGACTTGATGTTGAGTTGGATGCAGGATCCACATTGTCCATTGATACTGGGGATCATTAGCTTCTGTAGTCTGATGTCTTACTTGTTGATCTTGAGTTTGACACCCAAATACTGTAGCTACTTGAGTCATAAAAAACCACTAAGTCAGTGATTCTCAACCTTCCTAATGCCGCCATCCTTTAATACAATTCCTTATGTTGTGGTGACCCCAATCATAAAAATTATTTTCATTGCTACTTCATAACTATAATTTTGCTACTGTTATGGATTGTCATGTAAATATCTGATATGCAGGACATATTTTCATTGTTATAAATTGAACATCATTAAGGCATAGTGACTAATCACACAAAGGGGTCATGATCCCTAGATTGAGAACTGCTGACATCTGATCATAGACTTGGAACTGGACAACCTGTGATCTTCTTGAGCTAATCCTTCCAGACTTTACTGGTTTTGCTTCTCTAGAGAACTGAGACTAAGACAGGGATGGTAAATAGATTTTGCCCTTTGTGACACACACTCGTTTCACTCAGTTTGATTTCGCAGGGTTTATAGAGGTGGTGGTATGCATCAGGACTTCAGTTTTCCTATGGCTGAGTAGTCTTTTGGGTGTAAAAACTATATTTTGCTCCTTCATTCATTTGCTAATGAGCTTTTGGGGTGTTTTCACATTCTGCCTTTTGTGAAAAGAATATTGGTGTACAGCAGTGTTTTCCAAGGTTGGAGATAACTGTTCCCTAGAGGGGTATTGGAATGATCCAGGGCGGAGGGAGGGGGGGTGCTGCAAAAGTAGATACTTAACACTTTATTCTAGATTGGGGCTATAGTACAAAGTTTTTAATTGCTAGGGGATAGCTGAGTAATTTTTTCCCCCCTGAAAAGGGCATTCAGCCAAATAAGCTTGGAAACCTATGATGCATAGTTTTCTGTTTGAGTTTCTTCATTCCCTTCTGGGCATGTACATAGGACCGGGGTTGATGCATCCGATGGTAAATCTGTGCTCACCTTTGAAGAAACTGCCAAACTGTTTTTCATAGCGGCTTACCACTTCTGTCTTGGTTTTAAGCGTATTTCCCTCTGCCAAGTTCAAAAAAGATTCTTCTACAGTTTCCTCACTTCATTTTATAGCTTTGTTTTTTACATTTAGGACTTAAATCCTTCTGGAGTCTGTTCTGTGCTATCTGTGTGGTAAGCATTCAGCTTTCTTTTTCTCCTCACCGTAAATCATTTCTACTCCCACCACCCACGGCCATCCTTTCTCTTCCGGTTTCGGAAGCTACTTTATCACACATCGCCTTCCCATACATAGGGGGTTCTATTTCTGCAAGATCCCGTCTGTTCTTTGGCTTATCTGTTTTCTTAGGAGTGCCATAATTGTTACTACTGTAGCCTTGTGAATATAACTTAATACTTTGAAGGCCAGATGCTTTGTTCATTTTCAAGATTGAGCAAGTGGTGGGTTTTTTATTCTTGTACATAATTTTAGAAGCAGTTGATGAAATTCTTAAAGAAAAAAACACTGGGATTTTTAAAGGAATGGAACTAAATTTCTAGGTTACTTGGGGGAGTTAGCATTATTAACAGTGTTAACATGATGCTTAGACTTCCTTTTGGTCATTTTAATAATTTAAAACATCTCTCTACAAGCCTTATGCATTTAGGTCAATCCTAAAATAATTTATATTTTATCCATGATATGAATGGTAGCTCATTTCCATTGTATTTTCGAGTTGGTTATTGATAACCCAGAAGAATGCTATGAATTTTTAAGTTGGTCATTCTGAGCATGTTCAGATTATATTGGATCTTTTATGTAGCTGATGACCGTGTTATCTCAAATGTAAATGATGACAGCATTCTCTCTCTTCCAATTATTTCACATCTTATTTCTTGTCCTCTCAACCAATACAAGTCAGGCCTTCTAGGGTGAGGGCAATAGTAGCGGTCCTGATAAACATCCGTGCTTTATTCCCAATCTGGAAAGGAATAAGGTTAAGGTTTTGAGCGAAGGATGATTGCACTAGCTGTAGATTTTAGCACATAGCATTTAGCCAGCTAATAAAATTCTATTCAATTCCTTTTTTTGTTTGTAAAAAAAAAAAGATGTTAAATCTGATTAAATGTTTTTGTCGATGTATCAAGCACATCTGGTCAAAGTTCTACTCTGTCTAAAAATAAAGGATTTGTTGTATCAACTCCTGTAATCATAATTCATAATAGATTATGAGATAGGTGCTATTTATCAATGCCTTCTTATAAATGAGAAAATGAAGGCACAGAAAGACTAGTGGCCTTGCTCAAAGACACACAGCTCAGTCAAAAAAACAATTCAGTGCCATCAAACTAATTCTGACTTATTGCAGTCCTATAGGACAGAGTAGAAACATGCCGTTTGGGTTTCTGAAGCTGTAAATCTTGAGAGGAACTGAAGGCCTCATCTTTCTTCCACAGACTGCTTGCAGATAACACCCCATTGTGTAACAAGCTACGCCACTGGCAGTTCTTAGGCACATCACAAGTTAGACGTAATCTTAGACTGAATTTGCTGGGCCAAGGGATGAGTATAAGTGGATGCCTATGTATCAGTTCTCAATATTTAAGAACAGCAAGTCAATTGTTAAATAGCTGCATCCTGCTTTTGAAATAAATTTTGATAACCAAATGCACAGAACCCTAAAATGACCAAAAAAGAGAACCCTGGTGGTGGTGTGGTTATGTGTTGGGTCGTTGATCCACATGGTTGGCAGTTTGAAACCACCAGCAACTTGCAGGAGAAAGACTGGGCTTTCTACTCGTGAAAACAGTGACAGTCTCAGAAACCCACAGGGGCTCACTATGAGTCAGCATTGGCTTTATGGCACCGAGTTTCTTTGGGTTTTTTTTTTTTTTGGGGGGGGGGGAATGACCAGGTCTTCTTCTTATTGTATATGTTGATATTCTGTTGATATTATCGCTGCGTGCTACTTTCAACTCATAGTGACTTTATGTGAACTGCTCCATGGTGTTTTCCAAGCTGTTTTCTTTATGGCAACAGATTGCTAGGTTTTTTTTCTGCCCTGGAGCCACTGACGGTTGTAAACAACTGAGCTTTTGGTTAGCAGCTGAACACCTAACTACCAGGGCTCCTTATTCTGTTGAAAAGGCTGAGGTTTTTGAATGAGTGTTAAAATCATACACAATTCATATGCTACATATTTACTCTAGAAACTTTTCTTGCCCTCAATTCAATAAAAGAACTTATTGTGTCTCAAGATTTTCTCATAGTTTGTATTTTATTGATACTAGTTCGAATTATTTTAAAGAATTGAAAAAAAATAATTTTGTTCAAAGTGTACAAGCGTAGACATTTACCAATTGAAAACTGAGTATAAAAAGAGACAAAGCATTTCTTCAGCTTTCAGGACTCTGTTTATGACCTTATCTTTGGGAAACACCCAGGTTCTATTGGCCTAACAGTTCACAAAGACAATGCTCTACTTCCTTCTTGGGTGAGTAGAGACTGAACTCTTAACTGCTCGTGAGCAGCCATCTAGGGTGCAACCATTGGTCTCTCCTCATCCCAAAGAAACAAGAGTGATGAAAATAGAAAGAATTAACAATGGACCATGCAACATCAGCCCTCCAACTCCGAGACAAGACATAGGTGGGACTCTGCCACCACAACCAACTGCTCTGAAAAGGATCTCAGAAGGTCCTGGATAGAGTGGGAGAAAAATTTTGAACAAATGCAACTTTTCAAGGAGACATGTGTGCTGGTTGGATAGAAACAGGTGGGACCCGAGAAACTGCCTTTTTGTTACCTTTTGGTTCTGGAACTAATTCCACTCCAATGGTCCAAACAAGACCAAATCCATATAGGATCAAAAGGGCAGCATTTATTCAATATACAAGCTGAGAGGATTTGGAATGAAGTGGTAGAAGGGAAAGTGGAGTGGGTGATGGTACATTGAAGGGCTAGCACTGGAGTTGGGACAGAATGTGCGTTAACTATTGAATGTACAATGAATGGATCTCTTCTGTAAGCCTTCACCTAAGTCACAGTAAAAGGTTTTAAAAAAAATTGTTATGGACATTGAAATTTCGAAAGCTGATATTTGTTTACCCTTTGAGCATGCACTTCTAGTACTCAATGTCCATGTAGTTGCCAGTATAAATAATTGATATTCTTCCCATTTACTACACCTGGTAAAACCCACTGCTATAAGTCCATTCTGACTAATAGAGACTCAGGTTTCTGAGGCTGTAAATCTTTTCAGGAACAGATAGCATCGTCTTTCTTCCAAGAAGGGGTTGGTGGGCTGAAACTGCTACTCCTACAGCTAGCAGGCCAGCGCTTACCTGCCACAGCTACCAGTAGACCTAGTTAAGAAGTTTTAGTGTCCTTCAGCTAATTTAGCTAATTTGTGAGTTTCTCTCTTGCCATGCATTGGAGCATGAAGAGAAGCAAATAAAAGAGTGTAGCACACTTGTGGATAACGTTCTTGCCTTCTGTGGGAAGCTGTTGCATGTGTATGAAGAGGAAGATTTGACAAGCTGCTTAATTGCCTTTTTCCCTACTGAAGTGCTACAGCTCACATCCTGCTTGCAGCTTAAAATGGTCCATGTGCGTCTGCCAGCAGTGCATCCTACAACCTCTCATGGTGCTTGGACTCAGACTACTTAGTTCTATAATGCTGAGCAGCACAAAGCCTTTCCCGGGATCTGAAGTGTTAGGCATGAGAACAGAGGTTGCATCCGGGCTTGACGTTTCCTAAGTGACGTGGGTCATGGTGTGGGCTTGACTACAGTAGGTGGGACCCAGGGTCCTAGACAGAGGTCTCCTCTGAATATTGCCTGAGGTACTGTGGGTTAGTCATTGGGCTGCCAACTGCAGAGTTAGTGGTTCAAACCTGTGAGCCAGGAGAAAGATGAAACTATCCATGTAGAGTTAAAGTCTCTGAGACCTTACTCAGGGTGGTATGAGCTGGATCTGACTTGAGAGCAGGGAGGCATTTAAAAAAAAATCTAGAGGGTTTTTAGGCTATGACCCTTCTCTTTTTTTAAAATAAAAATCAAGCAACCTGTAGGTTTTGTTTTTATGTACTTTCTTTCCCCTCTTTTGTTTGTGGAATATCGCACATACAAAGGAAACCATTTTCTGTGGTCGCATAGCCCGCCACATCAAATCTGATGGTAGCTCATTGATTCCCCCAGTAGGTGTGGCTCTGTTTCCCCTTTCCCATTCTTCCTCCCTACTTATGTTCCTGTCCTTTTCCTCACTTTGCCTTTCCCCTACTTCATATCTTCTGCCTCCCATAGGTCTCATTGTGTTTAAAGTCGTCTTAACCTTTGGCGTGAGATCCATTTTTCTTTTTTTTCTTTCATAATACTGATGTCTTAAATGTTTATCTTTATGAGCTGGACTAACCTTGCTGAACATAAGGTTCACTAATTTTGTCCATGTCTTAAGGTGTTTGACATACTTGCCATTGCTTTTTAAGGATGCATAATATTTCATTATATGAGTATATCAGAGTTTATTCATTTCTCTAGTCGGAGTTTTGATTGTTTCTGTTTTTTGCTATTATAGAAATTTCTGGAGTAAACATAGGTGTGCACATGTGTGTGTTTTGTCATTTATTTCTTTAGGGTATATACCACATAGAGGGATTACAGGATCATAAGGTATTTATATTTGCATTTAAGGATGCACCATACTGATTTCCGTAGTGGTTCTACAATCCCACTAGCAATGTCTGAGCATTCTAATGTCTCCACATTTTCTCCAGCATTTATTTTTTCTTTTTTTGAGTTTTGCTAAGAGTGTCTGTGAGGTGGTACCTCATCATTGATTTAATTTTTATTTCTCATGACTAATGAATGTGAACATATCCTCATAGGATTGTTGGCTATGTGGATGCCATCTTTAGTAAATTGTCTCTTTAGGTCTTTTGACCATCGATTGGATTATTTGTAATTTTCTTTCTTTTTTCAAACTCTTTATTGGGAATTGGGTGAGGATTGAGATAACACATGATTATTTTTACATTAAATAATTTCAACCAATGATCAAAAATCACAATGGCTTTTCATTTCCTCTCCTTCTTTCCCTCATATATTTCTCTCATAGTACATTGTCTTCTACTTCACTGAAGTTAACATAGCCTCTAACCGTTTGCTTTCCCTTCCCATCTCACCTCTGTGTAACCATCAAAGCCTGTTTCTCTTGGTATGAATACCTTTTCTTGATTTTTTTTATGATGGTGGTTTCATATGATATTTGTCCTTTTGTGTTTGAATAACTTCACCAAATGTGATGTACCCTTTTTTTATTAAATACTTTTATTGGGGGCTCTTATGTCACAATCCATCCATCCATCCAAATGTCAAGTTCATTTGTACCTATGTTTCCATCATCATTTTCAAAGTATTTTCTTTCTACTTGAACCTTTGATATCAGCTCCTCATTTCCCCTCTCTCTCCCTCTCGCATCCTCCCTCCTTCATGAACCCTTAATGAGTTATAGATTATTAATTTCATCTTACATTGTCCTCTGTCACCCATCACCCACTTTTCTGTTATTTGTCACCCTGGCAGGGGGGTTATATGTTGATCCTTGTGATCAACTGCCCCTTTCGCCCCCCACCTTCCCCTTATCCTCCTGGTATCTCTGTTTTCATTGTTGGTCCTAAGGGGTTTATCTATCTTGGATTCCATGTTGCAGGTTCTTATCTGTAGCAGGGTACATGTTCTGCTCTAGTCTGATTTATAAGGTAGAATTGGGATCATGATAGTGGGGGGTGAGGAAACATTTAAGAACTAGAGGAAAGTTGTATGTTTCATTGGCACTATACTACACCCTGACTGGCTCATCTCTTTCTTGTGACCTTTTTGTAAGGGGATGTCCAATTGGGTACAGATGGGTTTTGGGTCTGCACTCCTCCCCACCCCCCATTCACATGGATATGGTGTTGTTCTGGGTCATAGGTGCCTGAGACCTGATCCCATAGACCCCTTATACTCACACAGGCTGGTGTGCTTCTTCTGTATGGGCTTTGTTGCTTTTCAGCTAGATGGCCTCTTGTTTATCTTCAAGCCTTTAAGACTCCAGATGCTATATCTTTTGATAATCGAGCACCATCAGCTTTCTTCACATTTACTTATCTTTATTAAGGTGTTGTGGTTTTGTAGATTTTAAAAATTATCCTTTTATCTGATATGTAGTTACTAAATATTTTTTCCCCAAACTGTGAATTTTCTTCTTTTTACTCTCTTGATGTGCATAAATACTGTATTTTTAGAGGCCCTCTATTTTACTTCTGTGGGGTGGGTATCTTTCATTATGTTTGGTAGTGCATTTTTACCTTTTATTCGGATCCTTAAGTTTCTCCTTTTTTCATTGGTGGACTCTTGGTTCTAGGGCTTATATTTAGGTCTTTAATACCTCTTGAGTTAGTTTTTGTACATGATATGAGATACAGTTCTTAATTTCATTATTTTATAGGTGGAGATCCAATTTTTTCAGCACCGTTTATTGAAAAGGCCATCTCTTCACCACTTAATGTGGTTTAGTACTTTATCAAAGATCAGATAGCTGTATATACTTGATTTTGTATTTCTGGGTCCTCAGTTCTTAACCATTGATCTTCACGTCTATCATTCTTACCAGTACCAAACTGTTTTTATTACTGTGGTTGTATAGTAGATTTTAAAACCTGAGAGTAAAAAGCCTCCTATGTAGTTATTTTTTTAATGTTTTGTTTATCCTGGTTTTCTTTGCTTTCTATATGAAGTTGGTAATTAGTCTTTCTATCTCTTTGAATAATTGTTTTGGGATTTGGATTGAAATTGTATTAAATTTACAAAGTGTTTTTGGTAATATTGATATTTCACTATATTTAGTCTTCTTATCCATGAGCACGGGATGTTATTCCATTTGTGTCTCTTTTAGAAGTGTTTCAAAGTTTTCTGTGTATATGTATTTTGTTTCTCTGGTTAGATTTACCCCTAGATATTTAATCTTTGGGGCAGGTGGTAAAAATGATATTTTAAAAAAAATTTCCTTTTTGGTACCATCTTTATGTTCAAGAAGTCAACTGGTTTCTGTTTGTTGCTCTTAAGTCCTCTGCATTTCCAAAACTTTCCATTATCTCCACCTATTTTTGATCGAAGCTTTGGGGGCCAGGGTTATATGTAGGATTATATCATCTGTCACTGAATTTTAACAGTCTGCCAAACTATCAGACAAGCAATTCTGGTATTTTTATCATCTTGAATTTTGTTCCACATGTTTAGTTCCTAGGTAGTGCAAACAGTTTTCAGTTGTCTGTAAATCTAAAAGTTCGTGGTTTAAACCACCAACATAACCCAAAGATTTATTTCAAGTTAGGGCTCTTCCCAGAGTCAATGGATGCAGTAAGGCTGGTTTCTATGTCTCTCTCCCCCCCCCCCGCCCCCAACTTTTTATTTTGGTTTGGGTGAAAATTTACAGAGCAAATTGGTTTTCCATTCAACAAATTATGTACATATTGATTCCTGACATTGATCACAGTCCCTATAATGAAGAGTACACCAGCACTTTTGCTATTTCTTCCCTGTGTTTGCCATTTCCATTTGTCCTTCTGCCCTATCCTTTCATGCCTTTTGAGTTTCATCCCTGGGGAAATGCTGTATTTTGATTTCATATCATTGGTTGTCCTAAGGAGTGTACACCTCCCTGTTGTTGTTGCTCAACTTGTAGACCCATCTATTGTTTAGGCTAAGGAGCCCCGGTGGCATTGGGGGGTTCAAGTTGGGCTGCTAACTACAAAGTGTGCATTTCAGACCCACTAGTTACTCTGAGGAAGAAAGCGGAGCCTTTCTGTCCCCATCAGTGTCTACAGCCTCAGGAACCCAAAGGGGCAGTTCTACTCTGCCTTATAAGTTTCTCCTGAGTTAGAATTGACTTGATGGCATTGAGCTTGATTTTTTTTATTGTAATTTTTTTGGGGGGGCATCACTGCTCTCTGGTGGTGGGAGTAGGAGGCCCAGCCCCACTGCTGGAATTGAACCTCTGTCCCAGTGGGCCGCAGTCCTGCGTACAACCACTACGCCACTGGGGCTCAGCCCTTACTGTGATATTTGAATGCGATTTAATTCATGGTTGTGATTTCAGTTCCAGACTTGAAGGGGTCTAGGGACCACAGTCCCAAGGAGTCCACCAAACTTAACAGACTAATAATTCTGGTCTTTTTTATGATCTTCAGTTTCGTTCCGCATGTTTACTGTACTCTGTCTAGGACCTCCCAGTGTGGTCCCTTCAGAGTAGTCAGTGGTGGTAGCAAAGCACCATTGAGTTCTCCTAGTCTCAGGACTGTGGGAGCTGGTGTTCACATGGTGTGGTAGTTGCATAATTTCATGTCAGCTTGAATATATAAAAGTGTAGGGGTAGAATCTAGCCTGTCAGTAAGGTCACAGCCTGATGGCGTGGCCTTTTCTTAGGGAGGATCCTGGGAACCTCCTTCTCTCTGCTTTCACCTTCCCGTTGACAAGCCATGCTGATACCCACGTGAACTCTGTGATGTGACCGTTTCCACTGGATCCACACAATTCTGCACTCACTGTCCTGTGCTCTTCCTGCATTCTGCAGCATTGCATGTGACAGCATGAGTCTGAAGAAGGATTTGGGGTCTAGTATTGAACTTAAGGACTTGAGTTGGACTGGGCTGATCCCAGTCCATGCTTGTCGATGCAAGGTTACTTATTGATATAAAGTTCTCATTCATATATGAGTGTCTTAGGATTTGTTTCTCCAGTCAACTTGCCTAAAACATATGGCTCGTAGTTCTTTGGACTAATTGTTTCCCTATATTTTAAATTTTCTTTACTTTTCTCCCCTGTGGCTGGAGAGAGACCAGTGATTGCAACCCTTGGCCATTCACAAGCTTTTACCTCATTCATTGTCACCATAGTAGGAAGTAGCACATTATCTTTGTGGACTATATTATGCCAGTTAACCTCAGAACTGGACTCTATATTTTTAGAGAGAGAGAGGGAGAGAGTATATAAATCCAAAGCAAAGGTTGTCTGAGCCAGAAGCTACACAAATGGCTTCAAATGTCAGCTTTGTCCAATCCCAGCAGTGCATATACCTTTGGACAACTTATTTTCTTAATCTTCAGTTTTCTTACCTGGCAGTTGGAAAGAACACCTCATAGGAAATATTGGGTCAGAGATGAGTAAGAATTCTGTGTCAGCTAGGACTCTGTCCTAGCTGACATTCAGTTGGTTAGAGATTCAACAAACTTGTCAGACTGGAAGAACTGGCAGCTCCAGAGGTGGTGTTAGCTTCAGTAGCAATGCGATCTGGGCGTTCAGTGTGGAGCTAGCTCCTTTCTCCATAACAGTCCGAGTTCTGCCCTTCTCCAGGCCTGCTTTGTCCTTGGGTGGGATCCGTGCAACAATGCCTGTGGCTTTGGAAGTTTCAAAACCTGACGTCCATATGTTCAACAACAGAGAATGCTTCTCTGGAATGTGAGAGATGGCATGTGTCAACAAAAAGGCCTGGCAGTTCCAACCGGAGGCACCTCAGGAAAAAGGCCTGGCAAACTATTTCTAAAAACTCAGCCCATTGTGCAGCCTTTCTTCCAAGGCAGCTGTACCTGGATGGTGGCGGTGGGGGTGTTCTTTTACCAGAAAACAGTTACTGTAGAGTTGACTCTGTCTCATGGCAGCACCGTGTGTGTCAGAGTAGAACTATGCTCCTTGAAATTTTTAATGGTCAGTTTTCAGAAGCAGGTTGCCAGGCCTTTCTTCCATGGTGTGTCTGAATGGATTTGAACTGCCAACCTTTTAGTTTGTTCAATATCTATACCATCAAAAGTCTCCTGTTTTCCAGGGACAGCTCCTTGAATGTCTCCCAACATCACCAATTTGACCTTGGTCACGGGTTCTAATTTGAATTAATTGTTGTAGTCAAAGAGATGGGAACCACACCATAGATTAAATAAATCAAGGGGGATATAGCCCTATGGCCGAGAGGAGTCACACTGCTAAAATGGGGGAAGGTGGATCTGAGGCAAAAACTGAGTGCTCTTGACCAGGGAGGGGGACCAAAAAAGATGGGATAGGCAGTCAATAGCTACCTCGAGTGATTGTACAGCCTCCCACTTGGGACTGCAGACCCTACCTTTGTTCTCAACATCTATTCCCAATCCAGGAACCAGTGTTACTCTCTTAACATGCAGTGGCGGGGGGAGGGGGAAGGAGGAGAGTAGTTGAGGGGGACCCGCACAGCCCATCCCCTCTGTTCTGCTTAGAAGCTTCAGTGGTTTAACATCTCCCCAGGGACAAAAGCCAAAATATATATATAGGATTTCTTAACAAGGTCCTAGGTATGGTGACCTCTCCTGTCTCCCCCCTCAAATCCACTCGGCTATGATCTCACTTCCACTCCCTCTTGCCCTGGATTGCTCTCCTCCAGCACTGCCCACGGTGGGCCCTCTGCATTTGCCTGCAACACTCTTCCTTAGGTATGCTTAATGCCCTTCCTTCTTGTGGGTCTCAGTCAGGTGATCCTTCCCTGAGAAGCTTTTTCTAACCAGCCTATCTAAAATAGGGATGCTTTCCTCCCCAAAATCCCCCCCCCCACCCCACCTTCCCTTGCGTGTGTGCTTCAATGGTGATGAGTTGGGCCAGCTGCTTGAAACTGCCAGCTGCTCCTTGAGAGAAAGACAAAGCTTTCCTGTCCTTTCAACAGTTACAGTCTCAGAAACTCAGAGCAGTGCTACCCTACCCTATAGGGCCAGATTCTGACATTGGTAAAGCGGGACACCATTGACGTGTGTGTGTGTGTGTGTGTGTGTGTGGGTGTTCCCTTCCTGTTCTCCTACCATTCCCTAGCTTGTCATGCACTCTTTCAAAAAATTAGGACTTTTAAAAACTGCGGCGGGATGTCAGGTCACTTTACTATAGGGTCACTAAGGGTCAGCATTCACTTCACGGGAGTGAGAGTCTCATCATTTCCTTGAAAGTCCTGGTGGTGGTGTCTTGATGACAAGTTGGGCTGCAATCTGCAAGGTCAACAGTTTGAAACCACCAGCTACTTCTCCAGAGAAAGACTGGGCTTTCTACTCCTGTAACAAGTTACAGTCTTAGAAACTCCTTGGGGTATTTCTTTGCTCTCCTGTAGGGTCATTGTGAGCCTGCAACAACTCCATGGTAGGGAGTTTGACTTGGGTTTTATTCCTTGTTTTATTTTTCCCACCCAACATTTTATAAACCAAACATCCCTGTAGTACACACACACAGGCACACAAACACCCGTGTCAGCTCCCTGGAGGCACAGTCTTTCTTGCTCTTGACTATGTCCTCAGAGCCCAGCACAATGCCTGGCACATAGTCGGTGCTCAGAAAGCACTGATGGAAGAATGTAGCTTGTTACAGATTGAGTGTATACCTCAGTGCTGTAACATTCACCCCATTCTTATGGAAGGGGATCCTGGTGGTGCCATGGGTCAAGCATTTGGCTCCTAATCAAGAGGTTGATGGTTTGAAACCACCTGCCCTTCTGTGGGAGAAAGATGAGGTTATTTTCTTCCTTAAAGGTTTATAGCCAGGGCAGCTTTTCTGAGCACTTGTGCTCTTCCTGGTAAGGTTGCTGTGGGTCAGAATCAGCTTGAAGGCTGTGGATTTAATGTTTACTCCTGTGGAAGTAATCGCCTTTGAGTGGGGGAGAGGCTCTTTGTTATGTTAAGATGCGATGTGTGTGTAGAGTGCTGTAAGCCAATCACTTTGGGGAGATGAAAAGAGCTTGACTAGGCAGAGCAAGGAAGCTTCGAGAAAAAATGGAGCCACGTGGAGACCCTCAAGGGCCTGCAGAGGAGACACTGAAAGGGATGAGGCTTTGCGCCTAGAATGCTGAGGGAGCTTTTGCTGTCCCCCTAGAATTTGCACTCATGTAGTAGCCTGGCAATCTGTGAGAAAATGCACTTCTGGTCGGTAAAAGTACCCACTTGTGATATTTTCTCATAGCTGCACCTGGGAACCCAGACTAACTAACTCTAGCTTGCTCCCTCATCCTCATAATTCACTAAGAGATCTTCTTTTTCTCACCTACCTACCCTCCTGCCTGCTGTCCTTATCCAGGACTCTGAAAGCATGGGGTGGGGCATGTGGGTGGGGGTGAGGGTGCTCGGCCGTGAGGTTTGGGATGTGTGCCTTGACCGAGAAATGTCCACTTGGACATATGGGAGGAAGCTGGTTCAAGACTGGTCCCTTCCGTCTTTCCTTCCTCCCTCCAGGCTGCTGGGATCTTATTAGCCCTGTTTACACGGGCGGGATGTCGAGCGATTAATTTTTAATGGCTTGGTTTATTGCATGTTTGAATGGTTTATTGAGTAATTCCCACATTTAAGTGATTAATTCCCCAGAGTTCGGAACGACTGGTTAGTTTTACATTAATCAGGGGTTCTGAATGCCAAGAGACAATCAATCAATCCCGCCTGCCAGGGAGAGTAATGTTAAAATACCTCAAGGTACAATGAGGTTAAGAAAAGGAGTAATTAAAACCCTGTCTTCTCCTCATGCAAATTTGATGTCTTTCGCTCTCTTTCTCAGTTGCTTGTTCTCTCCCAACCCTTTCCTCAAATAAGACTGCCCCCCCGCACCCCCCCCCCCAGCTCCTATTCTTTAGAGGGGCCCAGTCTAACAGGGGCCTTGCTTTTTCCCTGCCCCCAAGAAGGGGCCCTGAGATTTGAAGAGACCTATTCTGGGATCCTGGCTTCTGTTCTCCAGTTTGGTTCTTCAGCCAAACTGTGGCAAGGATGTGGATTTCGGTGAAAATAATGACCTGTCATGGATGCTTTGCTATGGGAACTAATGCTGAGTTGGCCCCTGACTCCAGGTAACCGCAGACTCAGTGGAATAAGACACGACCCTGTTCTGCCCCTCCGGTTACTCATTGGATCATTGTGTTCCACAGGCTTCTTCTGCACCTAGGTTTGGGAAGCCAGCAGTCACGCAACGCTTCTTAATCTAGCTGAAACCTCTGCAGCATTATAGGCCACACACACAGCAGTGACCTTTCAGCCACCTTTCAGCCTTTCAGCACATGAGGTTCCCAGGTTTGGGAATCAAACCAGGGCTTTCTTCCACATGGCAGGCAAGGATGCTCCCATTGAGCCTCAGAGATGCCCCATGGAGTCTCTAAGATCTAGCGATGTACTTTGGAGGATATATGTGCAGAGTCTCAGGACAGGATAAGGCCTGTGAGTCTGTTGAGTCCCAGCCCGGCATTTGCTCTTTACATGGAATTTTGGCTTCCTTCCAGCTGTCACAGAACTTACAACCCAAGCACTCCCAAGACTCCCATTTGGGATCTCTAAATTGCTTTGTCATTGTAAGTAATTTTACAAGGAACTCTCACCTTAGCACTTTTAACACTATTTTTACCAAATCCTAAGAATGTCACAAGGTAGACCATACCATCCCTGTTGGCTTTCCAGTTCACATATCTGCAGTGTCGTTCACGGAAAACAGTGTGCCTCCCGTGATCCCAGCACTCGGCCAAGCACTTCACTCCTCCTCTCACCTTCACACCACTCCAGGAGGCAGGTGCTGCTCTTAGCCTTCGCTTCCTGTAGCCATGCTGACAGTGCTCAGGAGTATCACATTGCGGCGTGGCTGTAGTGAGAATTTTCCTAATAATGTGATATTTAGCATCTTCTCATGTGCGTAGCTACCATATTCCAGAACGTCTTTGGTGAAGTATCCTAGACTTTGGACCGTTCTTAGGAACCACAAGTCGAGAATTGGTGTATGGGATGGTACGTCCTAGGAGTTGCCAGAGATAGATTGAAGTAGTATATGGCTGCCGAATATAAGACTGATGATCTGCTCTGTATGTCTTTACCGACATCGCAACAATGCTTTCTTGTTTTCTTTTTAAAGAATGGATTGTTCACCCTAATTATTGAGTTTTGAGCACTCTGTATATTCTGGAAACAAGTTTTTTTATCAGATGTGTACTTTATGAATATTTTCTCCCTGACTGTGGCTTATCATTTTTATCCTCTTAATAGTGTCTTTCAAAAAGGAGGTGTTTTTAATGTGGATGAAGAAGTGCACTATATCAGTTTTTTCCTTTTATTTTCCTTTTAGTGTTGTATCCCCAAACACTTGTTTCACCCAAGGCCACTAACATTGCCCTGTATGTTTTATTCTAAAAATACAGAAGAAAAATCCAGGATTGGGGTTTTATATTTACATTTACATGGTCCATTATGAACCAACCCCTTTTTGCATGCAAGGTGAGGAATGGGTTGAACTTACTTATTTGCAACGAGAGGTCAAATTTTCCTAACACCATTTGTGAATTAGCATCACATCTTTGTTAAAATTAATTGACTATATGAGTCTCCTCCTGGAGAGTCTCAGGACAGGATCTGTGATTTGTGTGGCTATCCTTTGATTAGCAGCATACTATCTTGATTAATGCTGATTTATAGTGAAATCAGGGAGTGTGAGTCTTTTCCTGAAGTTATTTTTCAAAATTATTTTTGGCTATTCTAGTTCATTTGCCTTGCTCTATAAATGTTAGCATCAGCTTGTTGAGATTTTAAAAAACATCCTGCTGGGATGTTGACTGCGATTGAATCTATAAATCAGGTTAAAGAAAATTGAAATCTTAATGATATCGAATCTTTTAATCCATGAACCCAGTTTATCTCTATTTATCAAGGTTTTCTTTGATTTCTTTTACCAGCGTTTTGTTGTTTTCAGCATTGTGTATAACACGTTTTATTAGATTTATACCCAAGTATTTCATGGATTTTGATGCTATTATAAATGGAAGTTTAAAATAAAAATTTTTGCACCTGTTTACTGCTGTTGTATGTCATAGAGTTGATTCTAACTCAGTGACCCTTGTTGACAATAGAACCACTCTGTGGGGTTTCCTGTAACTTCCAGTGGAGCAGATTGCCGGGATTTTTCTCCTGTTGGTCGGTTTGAACTTCCAAACATTGGTTTAGCAGCTGAGTGCTTCACCACTGTGCCACCTAGCCTACTCCTGTTAGGTACTATCAAACTGCTTACAACTCCCAGTGACCCTGTATACAACAGAACAAAACACTGCCCAACCCTGCACCTCCTCGTCCAAGTGTGCTGCTAGGGTAGAAAGATGGGTAATATAGATTTAAAAATCTTGACATTGCTTTCTGTGACCTCACTTATTTGTACTAACAATATTACGGGGAATTTTCCACATAGACGCTCGTGCTTTCTGTGAACAAGGACAGTATTATTTCCCTTTCTAATATGTGTGCTTTTTATTTTTCTTTCTTATATTGTCTAGGACCTCTAGTTCAGTGTTGAATATGAGTTGAAATGGAGTTTATGTCTTTGTTTAATCTTAATCTTAGAGATAAGACCTTTTTAAAATGCCATTTTACACTTAGGATGTTAGTGGTATGGTATGTTTCAAAGTTTGTTTTTGGAATGAATTTCATCCAACACATTTTTGGCATCTTTTGCAATGGTCATAAAGCTTCTTCTTTTTTTTTTTTTGCATCACTGCCCTCTGGTGGAAGCTATCCAACCTTGCTCCCGGAGAGCTGCTGCTGGATTTGAACCACCAAGGCAGTGGGCTGCAGTCCTGCACTCAACCACTCGGCCACCGGGGCTCAGCCCCAACTTTTTTTCTTTAGTCTGTTAGTAAACTTTCATTGATTTAAAAATATTGGCCTATTCTTTTATTCCTTGGATAAATCTCATTTGGTTGGAGTGTATCACCCTTTTAATATACTGCTGATTAGCGAATTCTTTGTTAAAGGCGTGTGTGTGTGTGTGTGTGTGTGTGTGTGTAAAGAATGGGAGTGATTTTGGCCTGTTGCTTTTCTCTTACAATATCTTTGACTTTGAGGTCAAAGTTATAATTGCCTTACGAAGTGAGTTGCGATGTATTCTCTAATTTCTTTTCTGAGATCATGTGCATTGGCATTATTGTCTTCTTAAATACGTGTATTAAGTCGAATTTCCCAGTGAAGCCCTCTGGTTATGGAGTTTTCTTTACCAGTAAGTTTTTAACTGAAACTTCAATTTCTTTAATAGTCTTAGGGTTATTCGGGTAATCTGTTTCTCCCTGAATGAACTGCGATAGTTTATATCTTTCAAGGAATTTGCCCGTTTTATATAAGTTGTCAAATTGATAGACATAGAAATTTTCATCATACAATGTTATCCTTTTTATATCTATAGAGTCTAAAATGATATTATCTCTTTCATTGCTGATACTGATCATTTGCATCTTCTCAAGTGTTGCTTGTTACATTTTGCCTGAAATTTTTCATTGTCCTCAGTGGAAGACCGCATGACAGTGGGCTTTCTAAGTCTTGGCTGGCACAGGAGCCTGCAATAATGCTGTTATTTTCTTAGTGTGGTTAGAAGTTCATTAATATTCTTTTCAAAGAAGCAACTTTTGGTTTTACTGACTTTTTTCATATTGGTATTTTGTTTTCAATATCAATAATTTTTCTTTTATTATTTCCATTCTATACATCTTTTGGGTTTAACTCTCCCCCTACTTTCTTAAGCTAGTCTTAGATTATTGATTTGAAACATCTGTTCTATAAATTTCCCTTTAAACACTGCTTTAACTGCTTCCTCAAAATTTAAAATGTTACATTTTAATTCTGTTGGAAGTGTTTCAAACTTATCTCGTGAACCCATGAGTCACTATGTATGCATTATTGAATTTTTCCAGATATTTGGAAAATTTTAGACACCATTCTGACCTTGATTTCTAGTTTAATTCCTTATGATCATAGGCCATACTTTTATAATTTCAGTTGTTTCATCTCTATTTAAGGTTTGTTTTACAGCTTGTAAAGCCTATTTTTGTGAGTGTTACACGTGTTCTTGAAAATATGTATTCTGTTGTTTGATGAAGTGTTCTATAATTTTCTAGTCAGAAAATTAGTGAAGATAATGAAATTTTCACATAATTCACTGATCCTGTCTCCTTCTATCAATTACTTTAAAAGGAGTTGATATCAGAGGAAAGCAGCCTCTGATATTACATCATAGGTTCGAATAGGTGCAGGTATACAGCGATAATTGTTAATTATTATAGTAAGGTTATAGAGAACAGTGAAAAAGAGAGAATAGAGTCAGACACATTTCATGGTAGCATGTTCACCTCAGCCCCGTTTGGTGGTCCACGTGGAGAGAGGATAAGGTGGGGGAGATGAGAACATGGGGGACAGGAATCAGGAAGCAGAGGGAGAGTGGGGAGGATTGATTGTTTATACTGACACAGCCTTATATACCCTTTTATATAACCTTCGGAGCCATGCAAGACCCCTAATTACAGGTAAGGGGACATACACAGGAAAGGGTTTGCTACACGGTATAGGAGAGGGAGGTATTGGGGTGGCGGTTCCCATATGACAAGAGCAGACCCCAGTTTCCCGTGGCTAAGCAGGTTAGACTAGTTTAGAGAATTCTGCCTCCTGGAGGTTAACAGGCTTCAAAGGAAGCGACCCGTTGACCTAACAATATGGCGTCAGCCCTATCGCTAGTGGCAGAGACAAAGGCCTCTGATAGCTGAAGCCTTTTGAGAGACTATCTCTAAGCTTTTGAGCTGGCAAATGGTTATCAATATTTGCTTAATATTTTGGAGTAGATATAATTGTGGAAAAGTTCTATCTTTACCCAACAAGTTAAGACTTAATGTGTATTTTTTTCTATATCTCTTTGCAATTGTATACTTAAAATATTATGACTATCTGGTTGGATATACATTTACCATTTTTATTTTTGATCATTTGACATTTCCCCCCATTTTCTGTGTTTACTGTTGGTTCCTCTGTTCCTTCTTTTCCACCATCTTTTTAGCATTCCATTTTAATTTTTTGGAACTTTGACTTTATATCTTGGTATTATTTTGTTTGCTCTGAGATTGTGATGAACTACTCATACTCATACATGCCTAGCTTTTTTTTTTCCTTCCCTCGCATCATTGCCCTGGTGAGAGTAGGAAGTCTAGCCTGGCTCCTGCATAGCTGCTGCTGGATTTGAACTGTAAACCCTGTGGGTTGCAGTCCTGCACACGGCCACTGCGCCACCAGGGCTCAGCCATACCTAGCTTTTTTACAGTCTAATTAGAGTTGATATTTTATAATACAATTTATGATTCAGATAACATAGAAAACGTGAAGTCACACAGGTTTTTTTCCCCTAACCTTTTTTTCTGGGTAGTTGACAGCAGCAGTGGGCTCAAGCATAGCCATGATGAAGAGGATCATTCAGGAGTGGGCAGTGTTTCCTGTTGTAAATGGACTTGCTATAAGTTGCCACCGACTGTTGGCACCTAACAACAATGGTCACTGCAACAACTATGTGTCACTGATACACTGAAGATGCCATCCAGCATGACTAACCCTCTTCTTTATCTGTCAGGAGCCGTACACATTTTATGAGCATAGTTCGGTCCTTTCAAAATTATTCAGATGATTACCATTTCTGTTGCTCCTCCTTCATTCTTGAAGTTTCAGGCTAGCCCTTCAATTTGAGTAACTTCCATTCGGATATCTTTTAGAGTAGTTCTGTTGTAATGGCTTTTTTTTTAGTTGTCCTTCATCTGAAAATGGCTTTGTCTTCATTCCTGAAGGGTATTTTTGGTTGGGTATAGTAAGGTGAGGATGTTTACCCCACTATCTGCTGCTGGCTTCCATGGTTTCTGATAAGAAATCTGCAGTCATTCAGATGGTTTATGTACTTATTTGTCTGGGTGTGCAAAATGTTTTATTTTTCTCTAGATGCTTTCAAGACTTTAAAAATTGATATTCCACCAGTTGTAATGTGTCTTTGCATGGCTTTCTTTGAATGTGTACTTCTTGAGATAGTCTCAGCTTTCTGAATCTGTGGATTTATGTCTTTTACCCAAATGGAGAAAACACCAGTTATTTCCTCAAATTTTTTTTAATCTCATATCTTCTTCTCTCTGAGACTTCAGTGATTTGATACTTTCCTGTAAGTCCCTAAAATTCTCCTTGATTTCTTTTTCTTTATTCCCTGAGTGGGTACTTTTTATGGAAATTTAAAAAGTTCTTTGATTGATTTGTTTCTTGTTTCTCTCATCTCCATTCTGCTATTTGAATAGGTGTTTTCTTTTTTGTTTATTTGCTTTGATTTAATTTTGGGAAAATTACTTGTTTTCAAATTTCTGTTTGATTCTTTGTGTGGTTTCTATTTCTCTGCTGATCATCTGTCTTTCCATTCATGTTAAGTGTGACAACCTTTATTTCATGAGCATAGTTAGCCATGAATGGTAATCTCAACATTGGGGCTCTTTGTCTTTTCCCCAAAGAATTTGTCGCAGTTCCCAGTATCTCCACATGCTGAGGTGTTTGGACCGATGTTCAGGAAATGAGAATTGTTATGCTATGAGACTCAGAGTTCCTTCTGTCAAATCCCCTGAAGGACATTTGTTTTTGCCATGCATTAGCAAGCAGCCTTCATGGTTAAGTTGAAACTGTAAGTTCGGTCTGGTCCCTGTGAACAGGGCTTCTGGTTCTGATGTCAGTTCTGTTTCTAAGACCTTCACTGTGCTGCTTTTCTGCTTTGCACTCTTCTTGCAGAGGTGAGTGCAGAACTTGAGTCGCTCCACACACTGACTTTGGGGGATCCTTTCACCACATCTCCTTTGGATGTTTACCCATAATCTTCGGTTTGCAGGTGCCCCTGCCCCATCCTAAGAGTTTCTCTTAAGTTTTAGCCACTGATTAGCTTCTCTTTTAAAGCTCTGTTGGGAAACAGGCCTGGTCAAAGCTGTATAAGAAAATAGGAAAATTGACCAAATGGAAACCTGTTCAGGCTTCTCCATGTTTTGATTTTCTTCCTTGAAATGTATGAATTTTTTTCTTCCAGTTTTAACTTTGAGTTTTCTAGTGGGTTTAAAAAAATTTTTTTTTCCTCCCTGGACTTTAAATTGGGAGAGAAGTGTGCATGGGGCTCACTCTATTGTGTTGGCACCACTCTATTCTTCATGCTAATTTCTGCTGATCCGGGATCAATAAAAGTACATTTTGGTGATTGCCATACCCTTTGGCCTTGGAGACTTCCTTCACATTTCCTTGTTTTGTCACTCTGCTGATGACTTTGAAGAGCACAGGCCAGTTATTTTTTGGAATATGTGCCATTTTCCACCCATCTACCATCACCATTTCAATTGCCTGCTTTTGCTAAGGTTATTAATGACTTTCATGGCGCTAAATCCAGTGAGTATTTATTTGTTTTCATTGTAATTTCTGGGCCTATTTGACATCTTTCTTAGAACAGTTTTCTCTGTATTGGCTCTGGCACACTGCCTCTGGGGTTTCCTCACCATCTCCAGTGCTGTGGCCCTACCCACCCCACCACCAAGCCTTTCCTCACTTCTTAAAGTCCAGTCTCCACACTTAGCTGCACTAATCTGCTTGATCTTTTTTCTCTAACCCCACAACTTTGACTTCATTTTGGTTGTTTTCACTTTGTGGCTTCTATGAATGATGGTGTGCTAGATCCTTATGGATAGACCTCTGAGTGTCTCTTTGGTAGTTACTTAGGAGTGGAATGACTCAGTTATCTGGTAAATTTGTTTTCCTTTTTTTATTTAACACTTTTAGAAATTTAGGTTTGTTATTTAAACACAACTCTGAAGTCAGAGAAAGAACCCTGGAAATATGTTAAAAACTTAGAACCAAGTCCACAGCTATGGAGGCAATTCCAACTTATAAGACTAGAGTTTCAGACACCATACGTCTCTTAAAAATAACTGTGTTGTGATGAGGTGAAGGTCCACGGAGCAGATCACAGTTGTCCTTTAAACAGTTTCCACACATTCAGGTTCAATTCATCCCGTACAGTCCTCTCAGTGTATCTTTTATCTTCATGTGTCTCACCTCCTCCTGGTGTCTCCTATTCTTCTCCTTTTCTAACCCTTGAAGTGCTGTCTTTGGGTAAATGGTTTTGATTGCAAGGATTGGATTACTGTCACTCAGGAGTGACTTCTGTGCTGGGCTTGAAGGATAAGGAAGGATAAGTAAGGACGATAGTCTGGAGGACCCACCAATCTCTATCCAACCAGGAAACTTGGTCTCCTTTATGATTTGAATTCCAATCTACATTTTCTCCCACTCTACCCAAGACCTTCTAGTGTGATCCTTTTCAGAATAGTTGGTAGTTATAGCTGAGCACAACCCTATATATCTTGAAATTCCATCCAGTCATTGAGTCCCAGGCATAGCTCTGTCTAGCTCAGAACTCTGAGCGGTGGGCATCTTTATCTGTATCTCAACAGGCATCTCAGACTTACGTGCACAACATCATGTTTTTAGATCCCCCTCCCAAATCTAGTTCTTAGTCTAGAGTCTTCTCCATCCTAGTCAAAGAGACTTCATTCTTGGTTTTCCTTGAGCGTGGTCTCAGCCCCCCGTGTGTGAGCCTTCCTGTACTAGATTGAGAATCTGATGACTCTCATTCTCTTCACTGCCAGCATGTCAGTGCAAGCCGCCCCGGTTGCTCATCCCCTTCCATCTCCTGCTTCTGCCCCGGCTCACTACATTCGATTTGCCATCTCTGCCCAAAGGACCCTTTCACAATTTGAGTCAGAGCACATCAGTCCTGTGTCCAACCCCCACCGACTGTCTGAACATGAACATCCCTGTGTGCATTAACTAGAAACCCGCAACCTCCTTCCTCCACTCACCCTGTCCCAGCCCCGGGCCTGCTATGCAGGGCCCTGGACATGTCTGAATTATTTTCTGACTACACTCTTTATAGCAGTATGATGCCTCTATGCTTTCTCTACTCCCTGCCCCTCTTGGGAGAATTGATTTTCTCCCACTTCAACTCCACCCTCTGGGGCATGATTTACTGCCTACTGGCTGATTGTATCCAATAGAATGCAAGCTCCAGGAGGGTAGGAGCCATGCTCATTGTGATTGCCAGCACATAGAACAATGTTTAGCCTGTAATAGGAGCCCTTTGGTGATGCAGACAGTTATGTGCTTGCTTATAAACAGAAAGGTTGGCAGCTGGGCCTCCGGAAGGTGTACTGCCTGGTGCGCTGCCCTGAAAGGTCACAGCCACGAAAACCCTGCAGGTCTGCTCTGCACAAATGGAGGATCAACCTGTCTTGGAATCAGCTTGGTGACAACTCCTTCCTTGTGGTTTCGGTACTCGGCAAGGATATCTAGAATAGTGATTGAGTGGGACTGTGCTTGAATACCACTCTTCCCTCTGTCCACACAGCTGACTCTTGGCAACCACCCACACTTTCTTTCATATCACAGTCCAGGGGATGAGTAGAAGAAGATTCCAACCTCCTGCTCTGATGTTCCCAGGTCAGGTATTGGGACTACCAGCCTGGAGTGCCCCTCAGTGAGCATCCTGATTGATGCAAGCAGAGACCACCCTGCCAGTATTCTGAAGCCTGGCATTTATCAATCCCACATTCTCACAGTGTGGGGGAGGCTAGTGGCAGGGGAGCCTGCTTCCCGGAATGTCACCTCCGCGTCTGGTTCTCCATCACTCTGGATGATTCAGAGTGAGAAATCCATCACTTGGCCTGCCATCAGGCGAGGGAGGAGACCTGGTCGCCTGGGCTCTATTTCTGGCCCCCTTCTCTCACTCTCCAAGTTTGATGTCAGAGCTGATGAAAGGCCCTGAAGCCCAATCACTGTCCCCAGGTGGTGACAACAAGAAGCCACTGGTCAGGGTCGGACAGCAGCTGTCATGCTCTATAGTAATGGGCAGAAGAAACTGCTGTCCAGAAATGGAAGCCACACAGATTGCTGGCAGAGTTGACAGTGGGGGAGTGGCCTGGGGACTGAACTGTCTTTGACGTTTTTATTACATGGAACATCCACAAGCATGTAGGCCTGTAGGTCAAGCTGCTGATGGCATGATGATGTCATCGGCCTTTCCTCCAGAATTCCAGGCCTGTAAGCTTCCCTAATTTTAAAATGCCAGGCTAACTTACGGTATAGTGTATCGATAAGAGAGTTTTGACAGATACAGACAGAGACCCACCACCACACTCAAAGTGACGCATAGTGGCTACAGCAGCAAACCTACCTTGTGGCTATTGATTCCCACTTAAGGACATTCCAAGTGCTCCACAGGGTTTCCTTGACTGTCATGTTTTGTTTTGTTTTTTTGGCATTACTGCTTCCTGGTGGTGTAGAGCGCTGCTGGATTTGAATCTCCAACCCAGTGGGCCGCAGTCCCGTGCACAACTACTACGCCACCGGGGCTCAGCTCCTTGACTGTCATCTTAAAGAAGCAGAGGGCCGGACCTTTCTGATGCACGCTGGGGGATTTGAATTACCAACTTGGTAGGTTAGTCATCATGTGTAAACCTACCACCCAGGAGTCTGCTGATTCCTCACCATCATCCTTGCCTCCTGGCAACCGAGGGCTGTTTTCTGTACCATTATTTTATTTATCAGTGTTTTAGAGTGTCACATGAATGAGATCATGCCATATATAGTGGCTTTTTGGATCAGGCATCTGTCACTCATTGATGACCAATTCACTGGGCATTGGAAATCCAGCCATGCTGCATTATGGGGAATATGGTGAATAGCATCCCATGGAGTGGCTCTTTTTTGGGCTGTTCTCCATTTGGAGGAGATTTTGGTTGTCCCTGGCTTTGAGTTGTCGTTAGATACCATCAGGTTCGTTCCAACAGAGCAGCCCAGTGTACAACAGAACAAAAGACCGCTGCCCGGTCCTGCGGCAGCCTCCCTCACAGTTGATGGTATGTGTGTACGGCACCACGGTTTCCTCAATGGGGGCACTGTGCTGCACTTTGAGTGTGGAGGTGGGTCTCTAACGGTGTCACCCCATCTCCTTGAGCATCGTCTTCTCCTTCATTGACTTTCTACTTCACTGAGCTTGGTGTCCTTTTTCAGAAACTGGTCTTTCCGGGAAGTTAAGAATATAGGCTTTAGTGTAAACCGAAGTGTTTACTTCTATCGAGTAGAAGCTTAGGCATAGACTCACTATATCATTGATAGATACTTGCCTCACTTTTTAAAGAAACTACCACACTGTTTCCCAATTCAGTCGTACCATTCTCTGTTCCCACCTGCAGTGCATGAGAGTTCTAGTTCTTCTATATCCTCTCCACCACTGGGGAATGTCTTTTTAATGTTGGCCATTCTAATAGGTGTGTAGCAGCATTCCATTCTGGGGTTTGATTTGTATTTCTCTCAGTGACCAATGAGACCGAGAACATCTTTTCATGCCCTTATTCACCTCCGTTGTCTATTGAACTCTTTTTCCCAGTCTAAAATTGTGCTGTTTGTTTTTAGTTTTTTCATTTTGAGAGTTTGCTATATATTTTGGATACATATTCCTCCCTCTATGAAATAAATGTAGTGATGGTACTTACGTTATAGGATTATGGTGAAGATTCATCAGTTAACTATTAGGTGAGGCCATAAGAATTTGCTGGTATTGGGCTAATTAAAAAAAAATCTATACAAAGGATCATTTACATAGTTCAACCCAATTTGAAAAACATTCCTTGAGGGGTACTAGAGGGTGTGTTCTCTGGATGTGGGAGTCAGTCATCATCACCGTGACTATTCTGTCATTCTCATTACCATCATTCTTAGTAGTACTGCCATTGTGGTTACGAAATGCCACCAGACCCAAACCACTGCCATTGAGTCAATTCTGCCACACAGTATACTATTAGTTTGAAGGACAGCAGTGACTCCTAAGGCTGTCGTCCCATATGTCCCCCTCTCCCCCAGCCCTTTGATCAGACAAATTATGCCTACCAGACCTTTCCTCTCTGTTAGACACCTCACTGAGTCTGCAAAGAATATTAGGATCCCACCTTTGTTCTTGTGAACCTAAAGCATCACGTGTGTAGCAGTGTCCAGAGTGCAATGGGGCCCTGTGGGGAAGGCGGAGATGGAAGGATGTCCTGGATAAGGTCTGTTAGGTGAGACCTGTAGGATGATCAGGACTATGAGAAAACATGTCCTACACAAGTGAGGGTTGGTGCCAAGCCTGGAGAGGGGACCGAACAAGCTTTAGGGCTAGCCTGCAGTCTGTGCGCTTGCTGGCAGAAGTAGACTGGGGCGATCAAGAAAGACTTCATTGATAACGTCCACTTCATCCTTCCATAGGTGGCTCAAGCTTACCAGACATCCTTGGAGAGCTCCATCCAGAAGACCCTCTGTCTGCTTCTACCATGGCCACCAAGACCATCGTCATCGACCACGGCTCTGGCTTTGTGAAGGCTGGCCTGGCTGGGTGTAACATCCCCCAGCTGGTCGTGCCCAACATCGTGAATTACATGCCATGCCGAGAGAACCCTGGGCCCAGTTATGCTCGCAGACGCGTGAGCCTGGGCATCAACTTCATCCACCCTGACACCTTCAGCTACCCCGTGGAGCGCGGCCGGGTGCTTAACTGGGAGGGCGTGGAGCACATCTGGTCATTTATCATGAGGAAACACAGAGAGGAGCACGAGGACTGCCCAGTATTGATCACCGAGAGCCCCCTCAGGGAGCCCTCAGACCGGAGGAAGACATTGGAGGTAAAGTTTTCTCCAGTTTTCCCATGGAGTTCGGGGCTGGGGAGGGGACTGAACTGTGGGGGCACTCATTGTGTCCAACCATGACTGGGCACCAACGACTCTGCTTCCTAAAGTATTGTCCAACAATGCTTCTTAGGCACCTGCGATGTGCCCTTGTCTCCCTGAGTGGCACCAGTGGTTTGTGGTCAGCTACTAACTGAAAGGGTGACAGTTCAAACCCACCCAGCGACACCATGAAAGGAATCCTCCCAACCTACCTGTTCCAAGGCTATAGACGGGGAGGCCGCCAGGCAATTCTATTCCAGCACATGGTATTCCAGCACACGGGCTTGCCATGAGTCGGAATCGACTCGATGACGGCTGGCCCTTTTCTGTTGTGTTGTGTACATGTCTTCAGCTCAGTGCTAGGGCAGAGGGCCTCCTAGCAGTTCCTCCAGCAGGTGGAGAACAGCAATTAAAACGCACTATGGGCAGAGTACAGAGAGGAGTTCATTTATTCATCTCAGGGTATTCATTCCCAGGTGCCTCACAGAGCTTGCACTCTGGAGGAAGGCCTGAACCGTGAATCAACAAACAGAATCAAATTTCTGAATCATGATCCAGCCGAGAAAGAAAATGATACGGGTGTGGTAGGTGACGAGTGGGGAGGAGAGAAGCCTCTTTGGGAGGTGGCCATCAAGGGCTTCTCTGAGGAGGTGGCTTCAGCCAGTGAGACTGGAGTTCAGCATGTGGGGGAGAGAGTGGCAGGAGGCCAGGGAGATGTTGAGATCAGCAGAGGCTAGACTGCCAGACCTGATAGCTTGAAGAAATATTTGAATCCCACTCGAAATCAAGAGTAAGAAATCTAGGCCCTATTTTTGTCATAAGTTCTGTAGTGGGCCAAAACCACCCATTTTTGTAAATAATGGGATATAGCCACACCTACTATTTACATGTCATCATGACTAATTCATACCTTAACAGCAGAGTTGAGTAGTTGTGAGAGAGCCCGCATGTCCTGCAAAGCCTAAGATATTTATAGCTGTAGGTCTGCTAGGTGGCATACACGCCCCTTTGGTTTCTGAGACTTTAACTCTTTATAGCTCATAACCTGGTGTTTCTCTTTGGAGTAGGCTGGTGGGCTTGAACTGCTGACCTCAATGCTTAGCAGCCCACGCTGTAACCCACTTCTTCACCAGGGCTCCTTGCAAGGTGCCTAGGAAAAATTGAATTTTTAGATCTATGACAAAACCTTTTTTTTTTTTTTTTTAATATCAATGGATCCCAAATAGTCTATGGGACACATATTTTTTTTTCTCCGACTCGGGACACACTTCTTATATATAAAAAAAGCCTTTGCCATTTATCTGAAATTCAAGTTTTCCTGAACATGCTGCATTGACTTGCATCAGGCAGCGTTAACTGGCCCTTTGCAGGAAGCATTTGTGGAGCCCTACTCCTGGTCAGGGGAGGCTCCTGTGGAGGGCAACAGGGGAGAGGCCACTCTGCTTCCCTACTTTGATGAGGTGCTTGGACTTCTGGTTGGGGTATGGGCAGTAAGGTGCAGGGAGTTTTCTGAGAGTGGGATGGAGAGGGGAGCCAGATAAGCCTGTGGAAGGGGTGAGTAAGTAGCCAAGTACCACAGGCTGGTGGAAGTTTCAGGGAAATGGGGAGCTGGAGTGCCCTATAAAAACTCAAAGGCTACTAAATGATACAAGCTGTTTGCACACAGATAGTGAGCTAAAGAACTTAATGCAGCATGATAGTGATGACTGGTCCCGTGGTGAGGTTTATTTTTTTTTTTTGGGGGGGAGACATTGAGGGGTGTGTAATCCATACTGAAGGCTAGAGTCTTTGATTGTCATTAATAAGTGATTCAAAATTGAGGTTGGGGGAGATTTCATTTTACATGGGTCTACAGTTAATGCTTATAGAAGCAAGAACCAAGAAATCTCAATCTGTGAAATCAGACACATCTACAAGAGACCAGCAGCCACTTCTCTGGAGAAAGGTGGGTTTTCTTCCCCCTAAGAAGCCACAGGACACTCACAGGGTCAGTTCGACTCTGTCCTCTTGGGTTACTGTGGGTCAGCATAGACTCCATGGATTGAGTTGGTTTGATTTTTTTTAAGTAGCAAAGAGCAAAGATGTCACTTTGAGGACTGAGGTGCACCTGGTCTGAGCCATAGTATTTTCAGTCATCTCATATGCATGCTGGACAATGAGGAATGAAAGAAGAATTGGAGCTTTTGAATGACCCTGGTGGGGAAGAATATTGAACACCGGGGCCGCCAGAAGAATGAACACATTGACCTTGGTAGAGGTACAACCAGAATACCCCATTAGAAGCAAGGATCCCAAGACTTCCTCACACTTACTTGACATGCTATCAGAAGGGACTAACCTCTGGAATAGGACACGATGCTTGATAAAATTGAGCAGTCTTCCTGAAGAGGAAGATTTTACAGGTGACAGAGTAACACTGCTACTGTAATAGTGGATCCAAGGATAGCACAAGGCCTGAGGGTGGCGCAGGACTAGATAGTGTTTCAATTTGTTGTATATAGGGTAGCTGTGAGTTGGAGCCACTACCACCACCAGCAACAACAACTTACAAAAGCGTTGTTGATTAGCCCCCCCCCCCCCCCCCCCCCCCAGTGTCACAGTGAATGAAGAAAGGCCTGGAAATCTGATTCCTTAAGGATTATCATCAGGAAAAGCCTACATGACAGTTCTTTTGTGTAACTCACAGATGGCTGTGAGCTGGAATTGTTTGGATGACAACGTGGGCAGAGAGAGAAGTCCTGGGATTTCACCAAACTGAATGGAAATCGGTTTTTCATTGAAGTTTGAAACATTATTATTAAAACAAACTAAACGGCACTGAGTGCATTTTTTCTCTACTCCCATTTTATCGAAGGCATTGGTGAATATAAACCCAAAATAAAAATCACTGCAATTAAGCTGATTCTGACTAGAGGAGTGACCCAAAGATAGGACAGAGAAGAACTGCCCTTGTTGGTTTTCAAGGTTCGACATCTTTATGGGGGCAGAAAACCTCATCTTTTCACCTGAAGAGCAGCTGGTGGATTTAAGTTGGTAGCAGTGCTGAGGATGCGGCACTTTTTAAAATTTGCTTTAAGCAACACAACAGAATACCTCTGCTCTCTTCGAAAGGGATGATTCAGGCTACAAATGGATCCCTTCCTCCAGACTGATGGCTCCTCCCTTGTCATTACTAACAGTCTTCTGAATGGCCACATCCAGCACTGTCATGTCACCGATTGCTTAGAGTACTGTTGTTACCCCACCCCCACTCCCCACGTGCAGATGCACAACATGAGTTCCAGGGTATCCAGGGCTCACATCCTGTGTACAGCCTTCAGGTCTCCTAGAATGGGGGTCTGGGCTGTTGCCCACTTTGATAACTGTAGGTTTGGGGCTGCGGTTGTAAAACTTAGGCTCTGGGACTATATGGGACTCCTTAAATACATATGTCTGTGAAGGAAAATTGAAAAAAAAAACCTTAAAGGATATTATTTAGATAACGGTGGTTCCATTTATTGATAAAAATACATTTCTAGCTCTTGAATAACTTAAATTATTGTGAGCGTCAGGATTGGCTCTTCTCTCTCAAAACTTTGTTCATCTCTGGTCTAGGGGGACACCCATGGGTCTGTGCCCCAGATCAGGGACCATGCATTGAGTGGGTGTCTCTTCCTGCAGATCATGTTTGAGTTCCTGGATGTGCCCGCCCTCCTCCTGGCTGACCAGATGGAGATGTCGCTGTACTCCTCTGGCCACCTGACCGGTGTGGTGGTGGATTCTGGCTATGGCTTGACCCGAGTGAAGTCTTTCCACCTGGGGTACCCACTGCACTCGAGCTGCCAGACACTGGAGTTTGCCGGCCAGGATCTCTCCACTTACCTCTGCAAGAGCCTCTTCAAGGAAGACGCTGACATGCGCAACCTGTTCCAGATGGAGACAGTTGCAAAGACTCAGATGAACAAGTGCTACGTGCCGCTGAACCTGGCCAAGGCGTTAGACTTCTTCCAAAGCCTGCCTAACAGCTCTGAAAATGATAACACATACCAGCTTCCCGACGGCACCACAGTGGAGCTGACCCCCATGCAGCAGCTTGCTCCTGAGATGTTCTTCAGCCCTCACGTATTCGACCTGCCAGGGCCCAGCATCTCCCAGCTCTTCCTGGAGTCACTGAAGGGCTGCGACAGTGCGCTACACCCGATGCTCATGTCCCATGTGGTAGCCTGTGGGGGCAACACCCTGTACCCGGGATTCTCCAAGCGCTTGTACAAGGAGCTGGCCACTAATGACCTCCTTTCTTCCACCGACTCCTCCGTGTGGGTGGGTTCCAATAGAAATTTCAGTGTCTGGCTAGGAGCCTCTGTAGTGGCCCATCTTTCTTCTTTCAAGTCCCAGTGGATGACTAGAGAGGAATATGACGAGGGTTTGAAGATGTGACCTGTCAATCTGGTCCTATAATTGTCCTTCAGTGGGCAAAGGAGGTTGGATTTTAGTATTAGGATTTAGTGGTAGTTAAGAACTTGGGATTAACTAGTTTGGGGATGCTGATGACCCCGTGCAGTTTTACATTATAGGGTTTTATCTCATTTTTAGAGGGACATCCAACCCATAGTAGCAAGGTGTCATCCCTGGATGGCCCCCTAGGGGGCAGTCATCCAGGGTCAGTTTGCCCTTGGGGTGGGAGCGGCCATCTGCCAGCTCCAGGCTCAGTGTTTTTGTAGTATCCTCAAGTCAGCGCGAATGCAGAACGAGAGCATGTACAAGAGAAGGCAACGTGGCCCCTCAGCATGGTTACTGTGGCTGAGTCCATTGTTGTAGCCTCTGCTTCAGTACATTGGGGGTCTTTCTCCTCATTTTTCATCAACCCTGTTGGATTAATCTCTTGTTGATTGAGTAGGCTTCAACTCTGGGGCCATTTTCTAGGATGTTCCATTATGTTTTACTAGGCGCTAGAGAAGGTGGGAGAGGGAATAGTAGAGGTTTCTAGCCATAGCCTTTCTGGTCTGGGAAGAACTGCCCCAGGTGAGTTTGGAGTACGTCTCTCAACCATGGCCGGGGTCTTGTTTGTTTTATACTTGCAAATAAAAACTTGTTTTAGCTCGTACTGGCTCCTGTGATGAATGGGGAGGGCAGGGAGGGTGGGACACTTACCCAGCCCACTGTAATGTCTTTTTCAGGTGTCCAGGAAGTGTCAGGAGAAGCAAGAGCAGGAGGAGGAAGCCGTGTGTGTGTGTGTGTGTGTGTGTGTGTGTGTGTGTGTGTGTGTGTCTCCTGTGAACACTGAGCAGAATGGGCAGGGCAGAGCCTCCTGTCCTTCGCTTGCTCTGCCTTCTCCATTCATTCTAAACGCCAGTGCTGTCTAGTCCCCTCTGACTCAAGGCAACCCACCTGTGTGTCAGAGCAGAAGTGTGCTCCCTCGATGCTGCCTTTTCAGACTGCGATCACCAGCCTTTCTTCTGAGGTACCTTTGGGTGAACTCATCTGCCACCCAAGTGTATGAAGTGCTTATGCCCCAAGGTAGCCCCACACAGTCCTCATTCCCTACTGCACTGTTAAGTTTGAGTTCCCGTTAGTGCAAACATTTACTCAGTGAAGGTTTGAGAACAACCTGCATGGCAGGCACTGCGCTCAGCATGGCACTTAGGGGTGAAAAACAGACAGTGCAAATCATAGTCTGCTTGGGGACATAGAAGGGATTCGTATCTTGTGCATTAAGCTCCGGGCTGCTATCTGTAACATCAGTGGTTTAAACTCAACCAATTGCTCCAAGGGAGACAGAAGGCTGCCTGCCCCTGCCAACATTCACAGACTTGGAAACTATTTAGGAGGGAGGGTGGAGGGTCACTGAGTTGGAATGGGTGCTGTGGTGGAAGGCGGGGCAGTGAGGGCACATATATGGGAATGCATATATTCCAGATGATGAAATGAATCAAATGTATCAAGTCAGTGTGGCCTGGCTATTTTAGATGGTTGGACTTAGGTAGAGAAACCAGTTGGTACCCCAATGACTGTTGTCTCTGTGTTTATCCTCTTCAGATTCATGGCAGCTAGGTAACAAGGGCCATGTGCATGAATTCTGGTGAATTTTCTTGACCCCTAGAATATCTCCAATTGGCCTGTGGGTTGCAGAGGAGAGTGTAGTAGTCCCAGAAGTTTCCATTGAACACAACTGCTAGATGGAAGGAGAGTCCGGCCCCACCCAGTCTATCAACCTGTGCCATACTGCGGCACAAGCAAGAATTTGATGCTCCACCTTTGAGGTTTGGGGCCACTTGGTTACAGCAGCTGTATTATGTATTCTAATACAGAGAAAGGAGCCATGTTTATGTAACCAACTTCCTTTCTTGTGACAGTGGTTGATTGTTTGCTAAGTGGCAGGACAAGGGTTTGCACATGGTGTGGGGACTCTGGACTACTGTTGCCCGTGTGGCAGCTTGCTATCAGCTTGTGAAGGTCTCATGACTCCATGGCATTTGGGGCTAAAGTAGAGTAACACGTGTGGCAGTGAGCTGAGGGCCGAAGCCCAAGGAACCTGTTTCAGGGGCAGGTGAAAGAAAGCATTTGGGAAGCCAGTGCCCAACTCAACTTCCTTTTGACCCCACAAATCCATTTTTCTGAACTGCAACTTCATCTGCAAATGTGGGCTGCCCCTGGTCCCCAGGAGAAGAAGTGGGGCATAGAATGGTGATTGCTTAGTGGAATAGCTCAGAACACACTGTGGTCTTGGTCATACAGGTTACAGGCAGGGTTTGTCTTAATCAGGGCCACCGTGGGCATGGTGCTTATCCTCTCAGAGAGAAAACTGGAGCAGTGCTTCCATCCTCTCAGAGAACTGAGGTTGAGGATGAACTAAGATGAGACTGAGACAGCGCATCGAGAAGTGTAGAAACCGCTCTTAAAATAGATGTGGCTTAAAATGGTGTGGTCGATGTCACTCTCCTATGAGTCCGGAGGATTAATAACCACAGCAGCCACCTTGCCAGACATTGTGGCATCACATTTAATCACCTGCAGAAATAAAGTGGGTGATAATTGTCCCAAGGTATGAATAAGGAAACATAAGTTCAAGTTCACACTCGGGCTCAGGCTGATAAGAATGGGTTTCCCATCCCAAGAAAATGAACCTACAAAGACTTGAGTCAGAGAGAGATTTGCTTGTCTCAGGCTATAGTGACATACACAGCTACATCCTCAAGACCTCCTTTAAAAAAGATTTTTTATTTAACTGTCTTATTGACATAATTCACGTACCATAAAATTCAGTGATTAAAATACATAAAATTTTTTGAGTTGTGAAATCATCACTATCAATTTTAGATCATCTTTCTTCATTCTTAATACCCATTATTATTAGCTCCCCATTTCTCCCCTACCCTCCCTTGCCGTAACCCCTAAGAAACACTGAATCTTGCTACTGTCTCTATAAATTGACCTGCCCTGGATTTCATATAAGGGAAATCATCTTAAAAACAATGCCAACAACTGAGCCCCAGTGGCGTAATGGTTTAGTGTGGGACTGTGGCCCACGGGCTTGATGGTTCAAATCCAGTGGTGGCTCTCCAGGAGCAAGACCACCAGAGGGCAGTGATGCCTCCCAAACCCCCTCCCAAAAAATAATGCAAACAATAACAAAGCAGAAAACCCTCAATCCCCAAACAAACAGAAAATAATAAAAAGTAGAACAAGTTAAAAATGAGACAAAAACAAAGGGCCCAGTATTTTAACCTGACTTCTATCTGCAGTAACCCACTTTCTTTCTAGTGTACTCCGTCTGAGGGCTGGACTATTCACATCTCTGGTAGAGAGTGCCCGGGAGTTCCGTGAAGGCTGAATCCAGGTGGGAACTCTGGGAATGCATTTTGGGTTTTGACTGAAGGGCTCCTCCAGTTTTTCTACCTTTGATGTGTCTCCTCAATGCCTCATGGTCGCAGAACAGCTACCACACCTCCAGCCATTACACCACATTCCCTGCAGGCACAGAGGAAGTGTGTCATGTGTGGCTGTCCCTTTAGGAAAACCTCATTCAACTTACTTCTGCTTGTAGTGCAGAACTGAAGGTAGCTGAGAGTGGAAGCACTTGGGCACTGGGTGAGCTGCCCCATGGGGCCTGCCCCTTGTTAGCAGAGGGAGAGAACCAAGGTAAGCCCAGTGTCCCAACAGCTCTCCCAGCTCGCTGGGCTCTGACACGTGATTTCAGAGAACAGGTATGACTTTTGCAATAAGTTGATGAGACCTGCTTTTGGGGGGCGCTCAAGGTGTGGACATACTTAGCAGTAACCCTTGTGCTGGAGACAGCTGTACTTGTGCACATGGGGGCCTTCACAAGCAGAAGTTGGGGTGGTTGGGGGTGGGGTGGGGGAGACTCAGGAATGAGAAGTAGGAGTGGAAGAGAAGAAGGGCAAGGGGTATTTTCTTTCCTTATTTAGCTCTGGGCAACTGTCATCAGAACTCTTTTCTCATTTTATTCTAAATCTAACATTTAACCTTTCTGTTCAAGTATCAAATCTGGCTGCCTGATGTATAATTACGAACTATTCTTCGCCTCACCCCCCAGCCCACAAGTGTTTAAAACTCTCTCGCTGGGTACCATCTCTCTCCTCCGACTCTCCAATTAAATTAAAAATAGCAGCTCTGCGGGGCTGTGCAGGGCCATCAACCTAACGTCGAGCTGCTGGCACGCCAGGCCTGGCGGGGTGGGGACTGGTGCCTAGAAGATGCCTGCCTGGCAGCTGCTCTGAGCTGGGGGAGTCTTACCCTTCACCAGGGAGCTGGGGTTGCCTGCCAGGGGCAGCCAGGTGCAGGGGGTGGGAGGCAGGGTCTTGGCAGCTAAAGGGGTTGGGAGCTGGATGGGACTGGCAGAGGGGACAAAGGAAGGACCTCCAGGAGGGCCCTTTCCAGTTGAGGGTGCAGCCGCTGCTGGTTTCTTTCTGTTGGCAAGGCTTCGGTTTGGCACCCTTGTGCCTGTGTGGGGTGGGGTCTGCAGGCCCATGTTCCCTGAGATAACCCCAGAAAGAGCTCCAAGTTCTGATGGTGCTGAGAATAAAGTCGGTGTCCACACTGAGCAGGCGTGATTAGCAGCCCCAGTCTCTCCCGCTCTCGGTCTCCCACTGCATAGAAGCAGGGGTGCAATGGGCCAGACCAGGGCAAAGACTGAAGTCAGACCATCGGGACTAAAATTTCTCCTCTGCTGCTTTGGGAGATGTGACCTAACCTCTGTGCTTCAGTTTTCCCACCTGTAAACTGGGCTTCAACCTCCATCAGTTTACTATCCATATGGTTCTTAGCAGGAGACAGACACAGAGGGCTGGCTAATAGCCAGTGAACACCGGCTTGGCTGGGCCAAGCCCATAAACCAGTGGTTCTCAACCTTCTTAATGTCGTGACCCTTGCATACCAGTTCCTCATGTTGTGGTGACCCACCCCCCCAACAATTAAGTTATTTTCATTGCTATCTCATAACTAATTTTGCTACTGTTATGAATCAGGGGACCCCTGTGAAAGGATTTTGCGAACCAAATGGTGGTTGTGAACCTCTGTCATAGACAAACATGGCTCTTTGTGTATTCACTTATTTCCTTACAGGTGAAATTGACTCAGGAGACCATGTTAGTAGAGTGCTGGCTTGTTTTGCAGGGGAAGTCTTTGTGGGGCACTGTGTTGTCCAAGGGGTGGAGGTAGAATCACAATCATTCTCAGAGACATCACAGAGTGTGAGTGGCGCAGATGAACTGGGAGAAGGGAGGAGGAGGAGTTCTATGGGAGTGAGGCTTGATGTCTCTTGTTGAAGAAGCAGGCATCTACACATGCTGTCCCTTTCTTTTGGAGTGCTTATGCTCACAGACACCCCGTTAGTGACCTCTGACAGCCTGGCATGTAGCAGGGTAAGAGATGGGTCATTTAGAACAGGGTTGTAAGGGCAGGAGGCTACGGGAGAGAGATGAAGGCAGGGCCAGCTCTTGAAGGACAGCGGGGAATATGCTAAGAATGGAGGACTTCAACCGGAGAGTCATGGGGTGGCCTGTCAGAATTCAAAGGCGGGCTAGTACATAACTTGGAGTATCCGTGCTCTGAGTGCACCTGAGAATGACTCAGAGAACGACCAAATGGGGACAATGGTGCCCATCATAGAAACAGGCACTTTGTTAGACTCTCACCTAAGCAGCCTGTGTTGTCTGGCACCTTGCAACTCTCGGAAGCCACAGAGTGAGTGTGATATTGGTGGTACCTGAAGGGGCCATAGTAGCTGCCAGTCATTGCCAAGTTTAGAGCATGTTGGACGTGGGTGATGGAGACCGAGGCAGCCCTGGGTGCAGGGGTTGGTGAGTGTTACCTCTGAAGTGGATGAGTCAGGTGAATTCACAGGGTAGGACATGCTCCGCTTCACTGCAAGTCTGCCGGGTTCTGTGGGCTGCATTTCCTTTCAGCACCGCAGGTCCTGGAGATCTCCTGGGGATGGCTCCTTTCCTTGGCATCTTCTTTCAGGATCTGCTGTCCCCTAAGCCAGTTCCTGCTGAGAAGCAGACGGTGCTGAGACAAAGGTTGCTCAGGTGTTGGAGTCGGGCAGCACCAGACTCAGAACTCGTTGCACACTGTGTTCTGGGGGAGAGAACAACCTCTTTCTGGAACTGTTGCTTCATCTGTAAACCAGGGCTCACAATACCTATCTTACAGAACTCCAAGGAGGGGGCCATCAAAAGTTCTTGGAAAAGTGGAATGAGAGGATAGAATTTCTCTACCAGCTTTCTGGGAAGCACGTTGTATAAGGAGTCATTTATGTACTCAGTGAATAGTCATTGACCACCTCCTCTATGCTGACCCTTTTATATTACTGTTAGCTAGGGTCTGATTCAGAGTGACCGTGACCCTCTACACCACCACCCAGTCCTGCACAGCCTTACGACGGCTGTGAGGTAGGAGCCCATTGTGGGAGCAGCCACTGGGTTGTCCATCCTTTTCTCTGGCCTTTTACTCTGCCAAGCATGATATTCTTTTCCAGGGACTGGTCTCCCCTGATCACATGTCCGAAGTGTGTGAGGTGATGCCTTGCCATGCTCACTTGAAAAAAAAATCTTATTGGGGGCTCTTACAGCTCTTATAACGTTCAAGCACATTTGCACTCATGTTGCCACATTCATTTCCAAACATTTTCTACTTGAGCCCTTGGTATAAGCTCCTCTTTCCCTCCTCCCTTTTTTTAAATGAATTATTTTATTGGAGTTCATACAACTTCCCTCACAATTCATACATACATCAATTGTATGCAGGCCACATTTGCATACTTGTTGCCATCATCACCCTCAAAACATACTCCCTCCACTTAGAACCCACTCCCTTCCCTCTTCCCCTCCCCTGTGAACCCTTAATAATTTACAAATTGTTACTGCGTTTTCATATCTTACACTATCCAATGTGTCCCTTCACTCACTTCCCTGTTGTCTGTACCCCAGAGAGGAGGCTATATGTAGATCCCTGAAATTGGTTTCCCCTTTCTACTCCACCATCCTTCCACCCTCCCAGTATTACCACTCCCATCACTAGTCCTGAGGGAATATCTATCCTAAATTCCCCATGTTTCCAACTCCAGTGTATATTCCCGGTTCTAGTCGGACTTGTCTGGTAGAATCAGAAGCATGATGGTGGGAGGAAGCATTTGAGAACAAGAGGAAAGTTGCATATTTCATTGTTATTATGCTGTACTTTAACTAGTTCATCTCCTCCCTGCAACCCCTCTGTAAGAGGATGTTGCTTCACCTATTGATGGGCTTTGAATCCCCAATCTGTACTCCCCCCTGTTTATAACGATAGAAATTTTGATGCCAGATCTCTTCAACACTTTGTGATCACACATGCTGGTGTGCTTCTTCCCTGTGGGCTTTGTTGCTTCTGAGCTGGATGGCCGCTTGTTTACTTTCAAGCCTTGAAGACCCCAAACACTATATTTTTTGATAGCCTGGCATCATCAGCTTTCTTCACCACCTTTGCTTATGCACACATTTGTCTTCAGTGACTGTGTCGGGAAGGTGGCCATGCTCACTTCTAAGGAGCAGTCTGCTTCAACTTCCCCCAAGTCGGATCTGCTTGCTCTTCTGACGTCTGTGGTTCTTTCAGCACGGCACAGGGGTAGGGTAGAAGATGGAACATTTAGACTCAAGTTGCAGGAGCAACAAGGAGGGTTGTTTTTTTTTGCCAACACCATCATTCAAGTGCGTCAATTCCTCTGCTGTCCTCCTCAGTCCCTGTCCAGCTTTCCCATGCAGATGAGGCGACTGAAATACTATGGCAGTCATGTGCCACAGATTCGCTCAGTGCAATGCATCATTTGATTTCTTGACTGCTCCCTTCACTTCTCTCTTGGCTCCATTTATCAGGATACTGTCTTTTGATCCAGGCCTGAAGATTTTTGACTTCTTCATATGGAGTTGTACTCCATGCTGAAGGCCCTTTTCGAGACTAATAATTTGAAGAATGCATACAAAGTGGCTTAGTGCAGTGCCTGGCACATAGTAGATGCTCAGTAAATATCTGTTTTCTCCATGACTCACTGGTCTGCAACTGAAACCAGAATTCGAGGTGCCTGGAGCAACCAGGTGTGGTAGCCACAGGTCACTGAGTGCAGCAGTAACAGAACACCACAGGTGGGTGACTACAGAGCAGAAACTTCTTTCTTAATAGCTCTGGGGCCTAGATGTCCACATCCATGTCTCAGTCCTGTCTGTTTCTACTGGGAACCCTCTCTTTGTTTCTGGCACCTGACAGCTTTGGTGCCCCCTGACTTAGGGACATCTCTCTTGCCTGAATGTATCTGTCAGTCTCTTCTGGCACTTGTGTAATTCAGATATGATTAAGTTTAAGGTCCTCTTTATGTCCTCTTTGACATAACAAAAGAAACCCCCTTACTTCCAAATAGGTCTGTCTTTTATCAGTAAAAAAAGCACACAAAACCCAACTCACTGAGTTGTCAACCCCAACTCACGGAGTGGCCATGTATCTATCACCCAGAGTAGAACTGCTCTGTGGGGTTTTCTGGCCTGCCATGTTGGCAGATGCTCATTTCCAGGCCTTTCTGCTGAGTGTGTTTACCTGTCATCCTTCACATTAGCAGTGAAGCATGAATGGCACCACCCAAGAACCCACTTCTATGGCTCCAATACCACTGCCAGCAAGTTGATTCTGACCCAGACAGACCTGATGTAGGTGTTCTGAAGCGGTAGCTCTTCACCCGAGCACACAGCCTCATCTTTCCCTTGAGCTGCAGCTGATGGGTTTGAACTGCTGATAGTGGTTAGGGTTTCAACCCTTGTATTGGGTTGAAATTCAATCCACAACACTCATCAAACTCTTTCCCTCCTGCCTTTGCTTTAACACTAAGGTCTTAGCAGCTTGATACACGGTTGCTTTCAGGGACTTTCAAAGAGGCCCTGAAATCACAGTGTGAGATCCCTCGGGGGCTACGGGCCAGGGTGGGGGGAGGGTCAGCTCTTCTTAGTAATTGAGAGCGGGTCTAGGGGGCTTGCCCAAAGCCCTGCGGCTGTACTGCCGCTCGATTGCCTGCCCCCAGCGAGGGAGTGATGCTCAACCTCAGAAGCATGGCAGCCCATTGCAACAGCCTCTCGGAACTCTGGCTGGTGCTTGATGCTTCCAGGGCCCTGCTCCCCAGCATTTGATGAGGGGTGGGCACAGCCCAGTGGTATAGGGCGCAGGCCTGGGCCACTCACTGCCGTTGCAGCGAGGTGCTTGTGGGGGGCACCATCTTCGCCCAGCCTTCCTGGCCAGCCTCCCCTGATAGGCCAGGCTCCCGCAGGGCTCCAGGAAGCCGCCTTCAGCAACATTCCCACTGGAGGCATTGGGCTGGAGGAGGGGGCTGGCCGTAATCCCTGTTTAATTTCTCCAGGGCCTCCATTGTAAATTCCATAATCTACCAGTCAAAACATGACTAATTCTGGGGATGGCAGCCCCCACCTGGGAGTTGAGAGCCCTGTGCTGTTGCGGCTGCTTTTATCACCACCGATAAAGACTCGGCGTCGGAGTGTAGCTGCCGTGGGTGGTTTTCTTCCGCATCAGGCTGTTTGCGCCTCCCCCATGGATGGCTGTAGAATAAAGTGCTTGCTGGCTGGGTTGGTTTTCTACCGGCTTTGTAATACTGCTGGCCTGAAAAGCTCACGGTCTGGGGGCCGTGTGCAGAGAAGGGGCAATGGCATTCGAGGTTAATTGGGCCTTTGATGATTCTGACAAGGGAGGATTTTTGGAGAAAAGAATGGGCTCACAGAAAGTAAACAGCAAAATTTCAGGTGTGAAATTTAACCTACCGGAGGGACCAGGCTTCAGGCGCCTGCATTCCCTCATGTGCTGGCACAAAGGTGTGGGGAAGGGGGGCTGCAGAGGCAGTGGTGCTGGGTGCGAAGCCCTGCCCCTCCACCTACCCCACTCGCCGTACAACTCTGGGCAGCTTCTGGACCCTTTCTGAGCTTCGATTTCTTTATTGACAAAATGGTCCCGATGAGCCAACAAGCCTGTGGCATAGGTTCTTGGGGTCTGCCTGTGAGCAGTGCTGGCCCTGCAGGAGGCAGTTCAAGGTTGGGCAAGCATAGCCCTGGGGTCATACCAGTTTATCTAACATCTCAATGATTGTATATTCATTAAGGTTGCTCCCCCAGGGCTTTGGGAAGGTTTGTTCTCTGTGCAATAAACAACCAACCCCCTGGTTTCATCTTTCCAAAAATAGTGCCTGTTCCCAGCCACCTGGCCCTCTACCTGTGGTTAACTGCTCTCACTCCAGCCACGCCGTGAGGGAGCTCTCCTGCGCCTAGAGTTAGGGTGGTGGGGATGCATGATGAGGGCTGACCCTGAATCGAAAGAGTAGCGTGGAAACGGTGGGGCTCAGGGCGATGAGGGACGGTGGGTCTGGAGGTTGAGACTGGGAGAGGCGAGTCAGCAGTCAGCATGTGTTGCCGAGGGCTGAGGAGCAAGGATAGAGATGCAGGTTTGAATCCTGGTGCTGTCAGTTTCTAGGCTGATGACTGAGTATCACTGAGCCTCAGAGACCTCATCTGTTGGGTGGGGGTAGTATAGCCCTTGTGGTATACAGAGGGATCTGAGAGGGGAATTCAGAGAGTAGGTGGAAAGCCACCTTGTGTTCAGTGCTATAAGCAAAATGCTTAGCACAGCGACTCCCAAACCAAACTCCATGCCATCCAGTGGGTTGGATGACGACTCCTTGCCACTGTGGGGCCGGGGAGAACTGCCTCCATTGGCTTCTGAAACTGACTCTGTATGGGAGGAGAAAGCCCCATCATTCCCCTAAGAGCAGCTGGTCACGTGCTAGACTTCTTGTCTTCCCTGCAGGAGGCATGCGATCCTTGGCTGAATGGTCCTCAAGCAGGCCATTGCCCTTCTACCAGTGGAAGCTTACGTGCTGTGATGCTGATCCATTAGTAGACTGGATAAGGGGGACTAAGAAGAAAGGGGTGGTGATGTTCTGAATATAACCTCCTCACTGGGGGGCTGGGGGCCGGTGAGTTTGCTATAGAAAGAACCCTTCTCTGGAATGTCCAGCTCCCCCCAGGAGTCGCCCAACAGCCTCAGGTCAGACTCCCGGCTGACCACTCTTCCAGATGGCCTGCTTGGTTCACCCTTGACCTGAGGTTAACAGGGTCGCTATGAGAAGCTGCTTCTCTCCAAGCTTCTGAGACTTCCACAGAAGGAATGCCCGTGCTAGCCAGGGACTACTGTAACCAGAGTCGTTGGCCTTGGAGGGAGCACACTCAAACCAGCATCGTAATAGATGCTCTTCCTCTTGCCTCTGACCAGACAACAGTCACTCTAGAAGCAGGCCCTTCTCACCTGTTCCACAGCCACTGCCATGGCCACCAGCTCTCCCCCGGGAATCTGCAGGGACACCCCACTGTGGACCCACTGCTAGCTTGACTCCTGTGTAGCCTGTCCTCGTGGGCAAGCCACAGTGGGCCTGGTGACACCCATGTCTGCAGACAAGCCCTCCGTTGGCTCCTGTCGAAGTTACCCAGTGTTGACTCAAACACTACAAGGGGAGGCTTTCCAGAGCACGCTGGCATTGACTTCAGAGCGAGGCTTTAAGGGGAGGTCCTTCCTGGTCTATCTTCAGCTTCTAGTCGCTGCTGCCAATAGCCACTGTCTCCCTCTCCCCTCCTGTGTGCTCTCTGGGTCTTTTCTGCTCTTGTTATAACTCAGATGTAGTTAGATTAAGGAGCCCACTCTGGTATGCCCTCGTTAACAAAGGAGACCCCTATTCCCACACAGGGTCAGAGTTGCAGGTGTAAAACCCAAACCCCCCAAGTGATAGCAGTCATTTCTAACTCACAGCCACCCCCTAAAAACGCCCCCTCGGATTTCTGAGGCTATAAGCCTCCGTGCAAGTAGCCTGGTGGGCCTGCATTCCCGAGGAGCAGCTGGGGCGTTGGAAAGGCTGACTCTTTGATTAGCTGCCAGGTGTTTGCTTAGCCTTCATGCTACCTAGGCTGCTTACTTAACAACTAAACTAAGCCCACTGCCATCCAGTTGATGTCCGATTTGTAGCCACTCTACAGGACAGGGTAGAACTGCCCTGTGGGTTTCCGAGACTGCGCCTCTTTAAGTGAGAAGAAGATCTCATCTGTTTTCCTTGAAGTGGCTGGGTTTTTGAAATGCTGGCCTGTAGTTAGCAGACCCGTGTGTAACCACTGGACCACTCGAACTCCAGTTTGCTTACAAGTAAAGGGGTCAATGTTTCAACATGAATTTTACAACCCATTTAAAAACATCTCCCCTCTCACTCAGAACCCTCACTGCATCCTATAAGACTCCTCCCTAGGTCTGGGCCCTACTATCTTTTGACCCCCATTTGACACCCATTTCCTGTGCTCTCAATGTCCCCTTTGCCTGCTATTCCTTTCTCAGTACTTGCTAGTTCATGTTCCTGCTGCTTCACGTCCCTGGCTGGTGTAAATGTTAACTTGTTTGGCTGCTAGCCCAAAGATTGCTGGCTCAAGTCCTCCCAGAGGTGCCTCAGAAGAAAGGCCTGGCTATGAACTTCCCAAGATACCTCATGAAGAAAACCTCATGGAACACCATGATACTCTGACCCATACAATGCTGTCAGCGATACAGTTGACAGCGATGAAAAAACAGGTACAAGGATGTCCTGGATCCCCCACCCCACCTTTATAAGTAGTGGCACACTGTCTCTTTTCCTTTCCCCATTATTTTTTTAACACACATGCATACTTGGTCTCCCCATTAATATAAACCCCATGTAGGGAGGCCTTTACACTTTGTTCATTGCCGAATCCCCAATACCAGCACATACATGTGCAATCAGTATTTCTTGAATGAATGGTTGAATTACTTCTTTCCTTGAGCATATGTTTATAATCGACACAGTGAAGGGGCAGCTAGCTGTTAATTATTCCTCAGAACCAGGCCCATGTGCATGGCTCCAATGTTCAGGCATGCATTTGGGTTAGCTGCTTGGGATAGGCAAGGTTTTGTACCACCTTACCTGTGCCAGGATTCTCAGTGGTTTGACAGTTGAGACCTTCTAATCCCCGATGATGAGATCTCCTTAAGGCTGTGACCTGCTCCCAATGTAAGTAGATACTGTGGGAAAGCCTGTTTGCTTTTCGCTGAGTCTGAATCCTGCCTCTGGCTCATTGACTCCTGGTTCTTGGGACTTGAGCCAACAGACTGGTGTCCTGAGAATTGTCAGCAATCTGCCATCTCATCTGCTGATCTTGGATTTATTCGTCTCTGCAGTCGGAAACCTGCCATCTTCCTGCTGATCTTGAGCTCATCAGAATGCATACTGGGTAATGCTGTGCTACTCCCATAAAGTGAGCAGTTTGAAACCACCAGCTGCACTCTCGGAAAAAGATGAAGCTTTCTACTCCCATAAAGGGTTATAGTCTCAGAAACCCACAGGGGCAGTTCTAGCCTGCCCCGTGGGGTCACTATGAGTCGGAATTAACTCAGTGGCAGTGTGTTTGGTATTTTGGTTTTCTAGTTACCTGAGTTAATCCAACATCTGACTCATGGTCATGGAACTACTCTGCTGCTACAAATGTGTAAGCCATCTTCCGGATGCAAACGTAGATACGCTTCGTTGGTTTTGCCTCTAGAGACACCCTAAGACACTGCTTATAGAAATTTCTAGCATGGAGTTAAATATTGGCATGGTCTTATGAGTACGGTTGTTGAACTGAATCTGGGGAGCTTGTACACTTCTCTGCAGGAATATGAATTTAATTAGCTGCTTAGTAGAACTTTCTGTCTTGGGGAGACAGACCCAATTACACAGACAAAGGAAGGAAGCCTAGAGAGGGCTGGCACATGTACTAATAGCAGAGTGAGGTCCACCTCAGTCCACTTCATTCATAGCCTTGCCTGCCTTTACCATGCACCTGCATCTTATGAAGTCTTGAAGGCTACAGATGGTCAAAGCAATCATTGGCTAACGCAAAGGTTGGAAGTTCTGATCTACCCAGAAGTATCTAAGCAGAAAATCGTGTAAGAGACGCCTGGCAACCAATCATGAAGACCCTTTGGAGCACAGTTCTGCTTCGACACACATGGGTCATCATGAGTAAGTCCACTTAACAGTAATGAGATTGACAGACGTCTTCAGTCCTGGAGCTCCAGAAAGAAGGAGGGTCATAGCTCCTCTCATCGGGGGTCTCACCATCCCACATCCCAGCGACCAGGACTGTTAACTGCCCCCCCCCCCAACCCCGGCACCGCTGAAATGGCTCCTCCTCCCCAGGTGCAATCTCTTGAGCTCCCCAATACACCTCACCCATTGCTGTCTGCTGCCAGCTGGTCTTTTTCTTTTTCTCTCCAGTCCAGCTTGAAACACCTTTATGGTTCAGTTCTGTGGCCTGGCCCTCGAAGAGCATGGGCATCTGGTCCACATTTTAATTCCCTGGACATTTGGGGAAAGGGGACTGTTAAATCTCTTGATTTAGCAATAGCTTAGAGCACCCAGGGAACTTATCCCAGCGTCCAGAAGCAGCAGACACACTGAGTAAAGAGACTGTGGCTCTGTGGTCCTCTGGGCAACCCAGACCTCAAACCTAGCTTTCCCCGTGAGCCTCATTTTTCTCACTTATCAACGTGGATGAAAGACGCTCACAGCCTGAGGAGCAGACGTAACCTTGTCATCAGAGCCAGCTGGTCACATGAGCCGCCCTGGTGCGTGTTGCAGAGTGGTGGGAAAGGTGTGCTTGCTGTGTTCAACGTCTGACTGCCCTCACCAGGGCTGTGCCCATAGCCATCAGCCCTTGTGCCCCTCAGCCAGGAGAGTGTGTGGGGCCCACTGTGCAGTGCCTCCAAGGAGCCAGGCTTTCCTCCCGTCATAGGTTGGGGGAGGGGACGATTGGATGGTCTTGGAGGAAATAGGGAGAGTTCACCACATCTACTGATGGAGTCTCTGGGAAATGCAGCCGGCTCGCTGCTAACTGATGATTCCAGAGTGGTCTGGGACTTGATCTCTTGCCCCAGAACCAGCCCCCGAGAGCCCGACAGCACAGCCCTGCGCTGACATAGGCCATGGTTCTGCTCCATTGCGAGGAGCTGATGGTGGTAGCTCTTTAGCTGTGCCAGCGGCAGTGGAGCAGAAAAGAGGCTTGGTGACTCCCCTGCCTGCAGTCTCTCTGTAGTTCCAGGCTTGGTGGCTGTGACTGTTCCTCTGTCTGTCCCAGGGTGGGGTTGTGGTGGGGCTCTGGTGACAGCTTCCTGCCTGCCTCCCGTGTGACACCTCTGAGCACTGTCTTGGGGAGCCTGGCTGACATGCCCCTCTTGGGAGACTCAGACTGTCTCCACGTAGCGTGCGTTTTCCCTGAAATGAGGAAAAATGTCTTGGAAATGCTGCCTCATGCTGCAGCCGCCACTAATCTGCAAACCCCGTAATTCTCTCTGAGAGAGAGAAGGGAGGCAGTGCCGGCACAGGCTGGAGACGGGGTCTGAGATTTCGTGCTGGGGGCTGCTGTCAGGCCTTCACATTACTGAGCCTCCATTACTTCACCAAATACATTCCAGTGGGCTCCCCACCCCTCAGAAGTCCCTCATCAATAAAGACTGCTTGTCAAGGTGGCGAGGGGGCCGGTGACAAGTGCAAGGAGCAGGGGGCTGGGAGACCAGAACCAGCCCTGACCGTGCTAACCTTGGGCCTCACTTTCTGTTTTGGGGACTCCCTGTCCAGGAGGTGGGAGTCCTCACCAGCTGTGACCACCAGCTCAGACGGTCCATGATTCTCAACTGAGATGAGAAAGAAAGGTCCAGGCCTCCCAGTCTGGCTGCTTTCTCTCGGTGGAACCTGGCAAGCAGATGGTCACAGCTGAGGTGGCTCTGTTCTCTGGAGTCTTACAGTTCCAGCCAGAGAAACACTCAAAAGAGGAGGCAACCTCAGAAAGACCCTGGGCCCTGGGGAAAGCAGCAGCCCAGCCCCGGAGAGCCCAGGAAGGCTTCCTGGAGGAGGTGCTGGGAGAATGGGCAGGCGTCAGAGGGGGCACTCAAGGGCAGAGGCACAGAGGGGTGTTAGAGGGCACGCCCAGGGCTCTGCACAGAATGGGGCATGTGGTGGGCTAGGGCCTTGGATGTTCAGCTGGGAGCCCACTGTCTGCTGCTGCTGCTGCTGCTGCTGGGGCTTCCCAGGTTTCTGCCTCAGACCAAATGGAAGCTCTGATAGGGTCGTGGTTATATTGCACTGCAGCCCTCAGGGTTAACAGTTCGAAACAGCCAGCTGCTCCTTGGGTGGCAGACGGGGGACTCGGCTCTAGGGAGAGTTTAGTCTCGGAAGCTTAGAGGAGTCGTTCCCCCCTGTCCTTGGGAGTCACTGTGAGCCGCTGTGGCCAGGAGGTCAGTGAGTTTCCTTCCGGTGCACACACACCCCTGCCTGCCCCTCGATGATTCCTTCAGGGACTTGACCACACGTAGGAGAGGGTCTCTCTGAGTTGGCATCAACTCTGTGGCAGCAAGGTTCCTGTTGCTTATTGTTTTTTAGGGCAGGGAAGGAGGAGGAGCCAGGGGGCAGGAGACATTTTGGTAGGCTGGCACACGGTAAGTTGGCTCTCATGCACTGTCAGCCTGGAGGGTGTCCAAAGCTCACTTGTGTGTGTGTGTGTGGGGGGGGTGCTGTGGGTTCCTTTGAACCTTGGCGGCCTCACCAGCACCCTCTGGCCGGCCTTGGGAGCTTCTTGGCCTCTAGCTAGACCCAGTTGTTTGGTGCTGAGCTCGCCTCCCCTCCTCAGGGACTCTCCTGGTTGGGTCCTTCTCTGCAGTCACGCACAGCTGCCCCCAAGACAAACACCAGCTTTCAGACCCTGCCCTACCTGGCCCACAGTCTCCTGCTGACTTTGCCTTGATGAGCCACCTAACACAGTGCGGCCCCTCCCCCAGGAGGTGAGGGCCCCCCCCCCCCTCGCCCACTCCATCAAGCACTTTAAGTGGTGCTGCTGAGTCCCTCTTCCCCGGGTGGCATGGAAGTCAGGTCAATGATTCTCTGAACTCTGGAAACTACCCCAAACTCTCGAAGCTCTTCTCCAGACTCCCCTCCTCATCCAGCCCCTTCTCAGCCCACCCAAACTCTTTCTGGGAGAGAGAATGACCAGCTGAGAGCTGCAGGGGGTGCTTCCAGCCACCTTCTTTGGCAACCTTGCTGGGTGATCTCACTCTTCCCCTTGTTGGAATCCAGGTGGGAGGGGACCTATGACCTCTGGGCCTCATTCAAAACTGGGGCCCCAACAGTTCTATTTTAAATATGGGTGCCCTCCAACCCTGGCAGCTGAAACATTGTTGGTTTGAATCACCCAGAGGTACTGCGGAAGAAAGGTCTGGCAGTCTACTGATGAAGACCCTACCCAGCAGGTCTGGGAGCACAGTCACAGTGCCACTCTGAGACACTGGCGTCAGGATTGACTTGACAGCACTGGCTTTTCCTGGTGGCACTGTCCCTTTGGGCCCTCTTTCCAGTTCCTCTGATAACTTCATCCAAGAAGTCCACAGTCTAGCATGCAGGATTTCATCCAGAAAGTGGGGCACACCAAAGGGGTGAGGGAGGTCACTGCCCATCTGCTGAATGCAGGTGACCAATGTGTGTCTTTGGTCAGCATGGCTAGTCTGGCCAGCTTCCCTGGGCCCTTTCCTACACCGAAGAATCCAGTCCTGGCATCCAGGTACTCAGAGCCCACATAGGAACTCAGGGGTCAGGAGTTCACCATGAGGTGGGTGTGCATATGGAAATGGGTCGAGGCAGGCCAGTAGGTGAGCAGGGGGTGGAATGTCTGTTGACTCATTGGAGACAATGCTGGGTCCCTGAGTTTTCCCAGGAGTGAGAGTGGAACTGACTGTGGGCAGGGAGGAGTGGAGCTTCACCCAGGAAAGGACCAGCCTTTCCGGCAGACTGGATGATGGGAGGTGCCGGGGAGACCAGGGGCAGAAAGCAGGAAGGGAGATGGGACAGTCAGGCCTATGCGGCAGGTCAGAAAACTGCCCAGCCCGAGGGGAAGAACTGTGAATAAGACTGGCCCCAGCTCCCTGACTGCCAAAGTATCGATCCACATGGAGGACGGGGACCTAAAAAGAAGCTTACAGATTCACTTTCCCCCTTGCCCTCATCTTAACAAGATCAGACTTTTAAGTGGGAAAGAGTCCTAGTGGTGTAGTGGTTACACATTGGACTGCTAACTGTAAGGTCAACAGTTCAAAACCACAGCCGTTCCTTCAAGGGTTACCACCTTGGAAACTTCACAGGGGCAGTTCAACTCCATCCTACCGGGTTGTTATATGTCACCATGGACTCAATGGCAGTGGTTTTTAAAAATTACCTGAAGGTGGGGGAACAGTTAAACACATTTCTCCAAGTCACCCAGCCAGGGAGAGGCATCTGCCTCCAAACCAGGTGCATTTGGGGTTCCCAGGATTCCAGGGTAAGTGTGTGTGTGTGTGTGTGTGTGTGTGTGTGTGAGGGGGGGGGCAGGTAGAGCTGGGTCTTGTTTACAGATCAGCACAAAGGGAGGCTGTGCACCCCAAAGAGGTCCAGCTTGGCTTCCAGAAGATCCTGCCAGGGCATAATCTACAAAGAGCAGTTCTGACACCACGCTGATCCCACAGGACAGGGGTAAGGAGTGGGTCCCATGCTTCCTGGCTGGGAGAGACCTCATCATGCCCAAGGCTCAGCAGCTTCACCAGTGGGTCTGGGCCTTGGAGGGGTCAGAGTGGGAGGGCCACCCAGCAAGGACCCTGTGGAATTATAAATAAAATCGGGGGGGAGAAGCTATCATCCAGCCCAAGCCCCTGAGCCCTGCCCAGCACAGATGGTGCAATTAGAGGAGAGGACAGCTTCTCGGCAGAAGATTATGCCTCTTGAGGAAAGGAAACAGGTCGGTGGGGGGTCTTTTCTCTATTTTAAAAGCAGCCAGCAGTGTATAATTCCTTCAAGTAAATTGTATATTTAGGCGTTCAGGGTGGAGATGCAGCCATGGTTCGTGCATCCATGTGAAAATTAGGATGGCGCTGGGCCCTATCTCTGGGGTTCCTGCTGTGGGAGTGGAGGTCACAGTCCATGTGCTGGTCGCTTATCTGCCCTCGGCCTTCTCTAGATCATCTCTGAGGCAGATGGGGTCCTCCCTTTGTGCTCCCCCGAGGTGGCAATGCCTGACCACAAAAGACCAGGTCAGGCTGGAGGATGAGGGGGCTCTACTTCCCCTGCCACTTGGGCACGGTCGCCCCAAGTATCCTCAGGGCTTAGGTCCACCCCTGCTGAGGCAGTTACAGAACTCCAATGGGACAGGGCCTCCCCTGCCTTGGGGTGCACAGCAGGTGCTTAATAAAAGTAAGGAAGGACTCCCTGGCTCAGGCTCCATAACCTTTCTCAGACATGGCATATCTATATCTGAAGGGGCGATGAGGAATCACACTTACCGGGCTGTCTTGGAAGAAGTATGGCCAAAGTGCTCCGGAGAGGCATGGAGGGCGAGGCTTCGTCTTACAGACTCTGAACGTATTGTTAGGTGTGGTGGTCATGTACTTGATGTCAATTTTATGATTGAGACGTAGGGGTGGAATCTAGCCTGTCAATCTGGAGATAGCCATTGAATAGCCAATGAGGCCTCTGTGTGGACATGGCTTTCTCCTGAGAATTCTGAGAAGTCTTGCAGTATTTCCCTCGTGAAGATGAGAGACCATTTTTCCCAGTTGTTGGGAGTTGCTCTACTGAAGACAAGATGAAAGTGTCCGAGGAACCAGAAAAGCTGGAGGAGAAGCCACACGGCCTTACCCTGATGAAACCAGATCTCTGAAGCCGGAAAAGTCACAGAGAGGCCCCTGCCAGCACTGAGATGTTTCTACTGACAATGGAAACTGCTGATGGACCCTGAACTCTGGAAACGAGGAGCCATGAGTGTCCCCTGCCAGAGCCGGGACTCTGCACCCACTGTCCTATGAGTTCGTGAGTCGGAAGGAGACATTATAGACTGGAATCGGACATATGGGCTAATATCAGACTTAGGACTTTGGACTAGGCTGGGTTGGGATGCTTTCTCAATATTCCATTCCTCTTGTATATAAACCTTTCCCTTATATCGATATGTGTGTTTATGAATTTGTTTCTCTAGTCTACCTGGACTAACATACTGGGAGAGACCAGTCCCTGGGGAAGGACATCCTGTTGGGTAAAGCAGAGAGGCAGCAAAGCAGAGGAGACCCCTCAGGGAGAGGGGTGGACACAGTGGCTGCAGCAGTGGGCTCCAGCGTAGGCACAGCCGCGAGGAAGGTGGGGGAGCCGGCAGTGTTCCTTTCTGCTGTGCATGAGGTCGCGACGGGTCAGAGTCAGCTTGAAGTCACCTAGCTGCAATTAGCCACAGCGGGTCTCAGAGCCCTGCTGATGCAGTGGTTGTAATGCTGAACTGCTAATCGCAAGGTTGGCAGGTCGAAGCCAGCAGCCATTCCATGGCAGAAAGATGTAGCAGACTCTTCGGTCAAGATTTGTCACCTTAGAAACTCCATGGGTCAGTTCTACTCTATCCTATTAGCATCATCATGAGTCAAAATTGACTGGAGGGCAATGGGGTTCTTTGGGTCTTTTTTGTTTGTTGGTTGGTTGATTTAGGAGTTTTTTGGAGCCCCTGGGAAGGTCCTGACTGGTAAAGGTCATTTCTGCTTGGCTGCCAACCTAAACATTTGTGGTCAGATCAGCCAGTGACACACAATCTCTTCTTTTTTTTTGGTGGGGGGGAACATCACTGCCCTCTGGTGAGAGTAGGAGGCCCGGCTTTGCTCCTGGAGAGCTGCTGCTGGATTTCAACTGCCAACCCAGTGGGCCACAGTTTCGCACACAACCACTATGCCACCGGGGCTCAGCCCCACAATCTCCTTTTGAAAGATGTCTGTTAGCCCACTCTTGGGAACCCATCCCAGCAGTTCTGCTTTGACCCATCGGGATCCATCGTTGAGTCTGACATGTCGGCAGCAGGTTTGGTGATTTTGGAAGGGATGCACATGTGTGACTGATCTAGGAAGAAAAGCCTGGCCTTCGACGTCCAAAACATTAACCACTGAAAACCCTAGGGGGCACAGTTCCACTCTGACATGCACAGAGTCACTCTGACCCGGAATCAGCTCTGTGGCAATACAGCCCTGGGGTGGGGTCCGTGTGGGGTGGGTCCAGCTGTGGGCATGTAGCCCGGATTCAGGAAATGCCTGTTCTTCTGCCCCCTGCTTCTGGCCATGGAGACCACTCGATGCAGTCACTAGCCCCCCCTTCTTTGAGCCATTCCTCTCCCCCCCAGCACATATAGGGCCCTAATTCCTAAACATGTTCAGATTCTATCTGGAGGCAGAAGAGGCATAGCCTAAAGACAGAGGTTGGAGGGCTCGTCCACTTTTTTAGACCTGCTGTCAGCTGTCTTGTTTTTTTAAGGGCAGGAGATAGAGGGAGCCCCTCACCCCCTTTCAAGTTGTAAGAAACCCACTCTTGTTAAAAAAATACTGAGATAGAGAGCTAAGAGGATAATTCTGGGGGAACTAGTTTGTTGGGTGCTATCAATATGTGTGTACCTGTGCATATGTGTTTGTGGCTATATAAATATATATGTCTGTCCACTATATCCAAGTCGGCATGCATGCTCATGTGTATATATGAAGGGGTGCCCCCCCTTCAAATGGAGAAAAGTTCCGCTGGGTGGAGTTTTCGTAGTACATATTTTGTCCCACTAGGTGAGCATTGAGCAACTATGCACCCAGTGTCATCACCTGGGAAGGTTCTCTCTGTTCACAGTGAATTTTTCATGAAAGCAGTTTCAATTGGACTTCATTTTTTGTGATGGTCACTTTAAGAGAGCAGCTTATCACTATGACATTTTGTTTTCTGCTTGGGAAAAATGCTGCAAAAACTGTTGTGATATTGAACACAGCTTACAAGGACAGCACTATGGTGTACGAGTCATTTTCTTGTCTCAAAAAAGTTGAAATATGAATTGATGACAAAGCTCATCAGGACGCCAGTCAACTCCCCAAACAGACAAAAATGGAGACAGAATTTGTGCACTTGTGCTGGAAAACTGCTGATGACCATTGAAGAGCTCGGTGCAGGGAATTTTCCCAGAAGATTTGGGAATGAGAAGGGTCACTGTGAAATTTGTGCCTCAGGTTCTTCTGACTAAACAGAAAAACAAGCCTCAACGGGAAACATGCTTTGAAAGAACAGCTCTGAAAGCGACCCAGACGTCTCCCCCAAGGTACTTACTGGTGGCAAGACATGGTGCTATTCTTACGACTGTAAGAGCAAACATCAATCAAGCCAGTGGAAGATGCCATCACCATCTTGTACAAATAAAACTCATCAAGTGAAATCAAATATCAAGATGATGCTTGTTTGTTTGTTTGTTTGTTTTTTATGTGAGGGGGATAGATAGTGCATTTGGAGTTAGTACCACCAGGTCAGACTGTTAACCAAGCTCTCTATTTTTAGGTCCTGAAAAGACTGTGCACAGTGTTCAACAAAAAGGGCCTGACTCGTGGCATAAGGGGGGACTGGTTTTGCCACTATGACAATGCATCTGCTCACACAGCCATCTCAGTGCAACAGTTTTTTGCAAAACCCAGCATGCCTGTCTTGCCCCACGTATCTTAGTTACATGACCCAGCTCTGTGTGACTTCTTTTTGTTTCTCTGAATGAAAAAGTACATGAAAGGACAGTGATTTGACGATACAGAAGAGGTGAAGAAGAAAAAAAACAAACAAGGGAGGTGCTGTCAGCCATCCAAACAAATGGGTTTGGAAAAATGTTTCCAAGGATGGAATCACAGGTTTGACAAATAATAAATGTAATGGAGAGTACTTTAAAAGTGATAGGGTTGCTTTGTAAAATATTTACATATAAAATAATTTAAATGCATAGTTTTGACAAAATTCAGTTTTGGAGGGATACCCCTTCGTATGTGTGCATGTGTACATACATGAGTATGCATGCCCATGTGCATCTGTGTGTATTCATATGTTCACTATGTGTGCACAAGTGTTTGACATTTATGTGTGTACATATGCATATTTATGTATAATGTATGCACTAATGTGTGTATCCATTTGTATGTGTAAAGCCTACATCTGCAGCTGTGTGTGTGTCTCTCTCTCAGTATCTAAGAACATTTTTCTATCTGCCTCTCACCCTCCACCTGCCTACCTGGAGTAAGTGTGTGCACACAGAGGACATTGGCTGTGTCAGAAAAAGCTCTGAGCTCAGGTCCGCCCTCTCCCTCCTTCTGAGCTGCAGCTGAACCAGACTAGCCTCACCTCGATCAGGCAGTTCTGAATTGAATGAGTCCAGGTCACCACTGGCTTCTGAATAAATCCCCCTCTGACCCTTTTTCGAACACCAGCATATGTGGCAACTCTTCTGCCTGTTATAGCTCCCAATTCTGATATGTCTCCCCCAAGGGTCCTAGAAAATATGGAGCGATTTCTACCCCAGCCAGGAGCAGGCACATGCCGTAAATGCCCATGAATAAATGATGACCCCTCCTCTCAGCAGAGACAGAGGTTTGTGTGGGGTGTGGGGTGGGGGCGGTGGTGTGGAACGGCCCACAGACCTCCCTCCATCAGGGATCCCTGAGCTCTCAGAGGGAATGCTGGGTGCTCCAGACTGAAGGAGGGGGGACATGGTGCCACTGAGAGGCCTGAGTTCCAGCCCTGCCTGCCTGCTTGTGGTCCCCATAAAGTCCCTTTAGAACTAGGATCTCAGTTTCTCCACTTGTACACTGTACTCAATGTCTTCTAGACTGTAGTGGGGCACCTGCTCTGAGTTCCCTCGGGCCCTTGAACTTACCCTGTTCTTTTTCTCAGGTGAACCACAGGTAATTCTGATCGAGCAGTGTTTGCTCTCAGAGCAAGAGCACCCCATGAGTGAGGGTTATGTCTTTCATCTTCTTGTCTCCTGTAGAATATGTTGCTGCCCAGCAATAGGTGTTCAATGAATTTTCATTGAATATAAATTTGCACAAGGGCAGGGACTTTGATTTTTCCTATTCACTGCTCTGTACACACTCGGCAAAATCAGATTCCTACTCATGGTGACTCTATCTGTTACAGAGTGAAATGGGGTGCTGTAGGGTTTTCTTGAAGATGTATCTGACATATAGTGCTGGCTTTGTTGGGTCATATGGATTCCCCTACGAGGAAGTGCAGTTAGTGAAAATGTACATACCAACCACTGAAGCGAGTGGTGAAGAAATTGAAGAATTCTACCAACTCCTTCACTCTGAAATTGATCAAACATGCTTGTGATGGGCAGGTCTGTTATGCCAGCATGGCCACAGAAGATTGGTGGGTCTGTTGTGATGGCACAGCCAATGAACACACAGGATGGATTGAAGGAGAGAGATAGGAAGGGCTCAGCGAGTCCCGCCCTCTCTCTTGCTTCTGGATCTTCAGACCAGAGAGCTGCCTTGTTTGTCCTGTGCCTCGACCTCCAAGCAACACTACCTGTGGGACACCTAATCGTGGACTGTGTAGCTGTGAGTTGAGGATCCTTCAAGCCCTCCTTCGCCACGCTCTTGGGATATACATCTCTTGAGCTGGACACTGTTGGACTCTGTCATCTGGCTGACTGTTGGGGACCCGCTTTGCTGCTTGCTGCCTGTGACCAGATAGCCTGAATTGCTCTACAGAGGACTACTCGGTGGACCTCAAGACTTGAAGGACTGCTGGTCTTCTAGCTGTCTCACGCAAGTGAGTTGTACCTAGCAATTTGTACTGCTTTATAGATAGTTAACTGTTTCTTTCTTATCTTATATACCTTTCTCTCTATATAAACATATAAAAAGAATTACTAGTGTTCTGGTTTTATTTCTCTAAGAGAACCCTGCCTGACACAATGCTGCAATAGTCTGGGCTGAAGGGTAACAAAGCCAGTGAAGTTCATATATATGTATATATATATATGTATATATAAGAAGGAGTTTTGTGGCAAGAATTTTCATATCAAGAAGACATCCTAGCCCTGTCCAACTCAAGTCCATGAATCTGAGGCTAGACTGGGGCCTCTTCAGACTCATGGAGCTGAAGACAGATGAACCAGGAAGGGTGAGTGGGTACAGAGTTGCATGGACCCAAAGCTGGCAGATATTTGACAGGGCACTGACAGCCATCAGGGTTGGGTAGCCCACATGGAGCACCACTGCAGGCAGGCAGCACAAAGGGTCATAGAGACTGAGAGAAGTCCCAGAGTCTCTCACTCTTACACAAAAAGGCCACACTCCAAGGAGGTGTTATCAAGCTGCAGCCTGATGGACAGATTGAGCACTGCCATTAGCCAGGTGTGTCTAGTTGACATAATATCCACTTACCCCATAGGAAATCAAGATACATGGATAATTACTGGCAATTGAAATGCAAGAGTTTTAAACAAAGGGACAGTAGTTGGAAAATATAGCCTTGGTAATTAGAAACGCAACTAGAGATCATATGATAGAATTTTGAAAAACCAATGATTTCTTCATTGCAAATACCCCCACCCCCAACAACACAAAGTCAACTATACATGTGGACTTCTCCAGATGTGATACACAGGAATTAAATTGATTATATTTGTGGGATGGGACAATCACCAATCATTAATAAATCCACAGCTAAAATGAGGCCAGGGGTCAACTATGGAATAGACCAGTGGTTCTCAACCTGTGGGTCGTGACCCCTTTGGGGATTGAATGACCCTTTCACAGTGGTCACCCAATTCATAACAGTACCAAAATTACAGTTATGAAGTATCAACTAAAATATTTTTATGGTTGGGGGGGTCAACAACATGAGGACCTGTATTAAAAGGTTGTGGCACTAGGAAGGTTGAGAACCACTGGAATTGTGTGCAACTTCAAGTTGAAGTGGGAGAAAATTAACACAAATCCATAAGATCCAAAATAGGGCCTTGAGTATGTCCTGCCTGACTTTCTAGAACAGATTTGACTCTTTGAAGACCTGATGCTGTGCAGGAGGACATCAAGAACATCAGATATGAATAAAAGAAACGGTCATTGTGTTAGTCCAGGTAGACTAGAGAAACAAATTCATAGATACACATATGGATATAAGAGAAAGGTTTATGTACAAGAGGAATTGTTTATATACAAGAGGAATGGAACATTGAGAAAACATCCCAACCCAGTCCAGTCCAAGGTCATACATCCGATATTAGCCCATATGTCTGATACCAGTTGATAAAGTCTCCTTCTAACTCATGAAGTCACAGGCCAGTGGGTGCAGTCTTTTGTATCCAGCTGGGGTAGAGGCATCCCGGCGTTGGCAGGGATCTCCCCACGGCTCCTTGTTTCTAGGGCTCAGGGTCTATCAGCAGTGTCCATTGGCAGTAGAAGCATCTCAGCGCTGGGAGGGGTCTCTCTGTGACTTCTCTGGCCCCAGAGGTCTGGTTCCATCAGGCCAAGCCCATGTGGCTTCTCCTTCAGCTCCTCCATTGTCCAGGAATCAGGATCGATTAGCATGCTGTCATCTCGTCTTGTCAGGAGTTTGTCATCTTGGAGACTCAGTCAAGTCTCTCTTCTCCAATTGGGAAAATACCGTGAGACCTCAGAAGTCTCAGGAGAAAGCCATGTCCACCCAGAGGCCTCATCAGCTACTCCTTGGCTATTTCCAGATTAGCAGGCTAGACTCCACCCCGACACCAGTCATGAAATTGACATCACGAATACATGACCGCCACAGCCATTAAAAAGATAAGAAAGAATGAGATCAGAACAGACGTCAGAAGACTCTGAAACTTGCTCCATTCCAGAGAATCCATTCCAGCCATCATGTTAAGAGTGAGCTGGTCAAATGCTTGACCAAATACAGCAGGCTGATTTTCAAGTCAATAATTTTGTAGGACCCACAAGTGATATACATATTCAAATGCCTGTTGGCAGAAAAAGTTTCCCCATCCTTGTCTTACAGGGTGGTGGGTGTGAGGCACCCTTGGACTACGGGTTGGATTGAGTGGTTCCGCTTCTTCCCAAATGGATCAAGAGAGCCAGAAATTCAAAGTTGATAAACAGTAAAACCCCTAATTCAACCTCCTCATTTTCTGTATGGGGACATTGAGGCCCAGAGAGACAAAGAGCTCTGTCCAGAGTCACACAGAGGCTGTCTTAGAAGGAGGGACTGGGCTCCTGACATTTCCAACCCCTCATCAAGTCCTGTCTGCTTCGGAAGACCTCTCAGCTCCATCTCCTTCTCTCTTTCTCATCCCTCACTAACATGTCTAATTTTCATCACTTCTCACTGGAAGACTACAGAGGTCTCCTAGCTTGGTCTGCAGACAGTCCTCATAGAGAAGCAGCAGTGCAGGATTGCCTCATGGCCTGTAGTTTGCTGAGCATGGTATGCATTGTGTCACCCTGTAGGGGCCAACCTTAGCGGGACACGTAATGCAAACAAGAATGGAGTCTTGCAACACTGGGGTGTCCTCTGCAGTAGAACCTAGTCCCCTGGAGGGATATGTGTAGCCTACAAAACCCTGGAAGGGCTACCTCTGGCCTCAGCAGGCCTACTTGACCCCATGTTCTACTGCACAAGCTCACTGGTGGCCTTTAAGAAGCACCTGAAATATGCCCTCCACCCGCAGGGCCTTTGCACAGGCAATGTCCTTAGCCTAGAGTCCAGACCACTTTACCTGACTAACTTCTTCCACTCTCCGCCCAACCATGACTTTCTCTCCACAGTGACTTCCTTGTCTCCATGGCCTCTCTGCCAGACCTGGATTCCTTGCTTTGAGGTTCTCAAGTCTCTATGTGTCTCTGTGGCATTTTCCATGAGTGCATTTGTACATTGATTTTTGTGATGGAAGTTTTTGTCAAGTCTATCCCATCCCGCTACCATGCCCAACCCCTGACCCAGGCCCACTCTGTGACCTCATGAGAGCAAGGGGCTCAGGGTCCTTGTCTGTGTTCTCCATGCCCACCCCAGTCTCTGGCATGCTGCTGCACATGCTGTGTACCTATGAGTATGAATGAACAAATGAGAATGAGACCTGGTCTCACGGATGGCCCATCTCCCCAAGGACAAGGTCTAGACTGGACACCTCTGAGGTCCTCTGAGTATGGCTCCCCTACTCAATCCTCTTGAGAAATTTACCTGCTAAATATCCTGAAAGCCCCCATCACTCTTGGAGGTTATTTATTCAAGTGTTGGGGGGAGCTTTGGAGAGCTGGCCCTGCCATTGAGGGGGTTTTCGTACTCACTTTCACGTGACCATGACAGGCCCTTTCCCACATTCCCTTCTCCCTCACCTATGATGTCCTCCAGTTTAGTGAATGGATTTGGTCCTCAGAGAAGAGGTCATGGAGCCCCAGAGGAGAGACGCCCAGTCCGTTCGAGCACCCACTAGGTCTTCTCACCACTCCTCCTCTCTTTGACTCCGTCTCCCTGAGCCCAGGCTGCACAGCTCACCCTGATCTGTGCTCCCCACCTACTGCCTCTCAGCCTGTCCTCCATCCTGCAACTAGCGTGGTATTTTGGAAATATAAATTAGAGTATGACATTCCTTTGCCTAAAACCCTCCAGGGGCTCCCCAGTGCTGTTAGAATGAAAATCAGCCCAGAGCTGGAGCTGGAAACCTTTTCTGTAAAGGACCAGATAGTAAATATGTTTTGTGGGCCGTGAGGTCTCTGTCGCAGATCTTCAACTATTGCTATAGTACAACAGCTATTATAGACAATATACAAATGAACAGTATGGCTACGTTGCAATAAAACTTTATTTACAAATGCTGGTAGTAGAGGAGGGATCGCTTGCCGGGTGTAGTTTGCTGACCCCTGACTTCCAAGGTCTGGCATCGCCTTGCCCCCACCTCCCGCACTCATCACTGCCACTGCCATCTTCTGGGTCTCTGCTCTGGCCACGCTAGTCTCCTCGATGTCACACAGGCCAGGCTCATTCCCACCTCAGGGTCTTTGCACTGCTGTACCCTCTGCCAGAATTGCTCTTCCACCCCGTGATCATCAGTTTGCCTCCCTCTCATAAGACTGCTCTCAGAGCAAGTGTCATCGCCTCGAAAAACATCTCGCTAAAAAGCACCCTCAGTCATGCGGTCCCATACCAGCTAAATTTCCTCAAAGCCCCCATCACTCTTAGAAGTTATTTATTCATGTGTTTGCTTATCCGTCCATCCGTCCACCCATCCATCCATGCACCCATGCATCCATCCCTTCATAATTTGACTCTCCCTTATAGAATTTAGAAGCCTTGGTGATGCGTTGGTTGCATGCTGGGTTGTTGATCACGAGTCAGCAGTTCAAAACCACCAGGCACTCCCTGGGAGAAAGAGGAGGCTTTCTGCTCCCATGTAACGTGACCGTCTCAGAAAGCTCCTGGGGCAGTTCCGTCCTGCTCGGCGGGGCGTCTGTGAGTCAGGACTGACTCAGCGGCGGTGAGTGTGTTTTGTCTTCCTAGGAGTTCGGCTCCATGAGGGCATGTTTCATTCGTCTGGATCACTGCCGTGGCCCAACAGCAGGGATCATAAAAGCAGGATTAACGGATCACAATTGCAAAGACTTTTTGCAGAAAGAATCATGGCAGCAGGAACGGCCAGGGTGAGTGCTTGATCAGGCTGTGTTCACTGCTTCTGGGACATGGCCAGGTCAGACGAGCCCTGGCCTGGCTAAGGTGAGGGAGCAGGCTGGCCCTCCAGGGATCCCCCCCACCTGTGACCCCCAGTGCCTCGTCACCTCTCTCCACTCCTCAGCTCTTTGGCAACCGCTGGGCCGTCGGCCCTTCCCAAAGATTCGAATGATGCCGCTGCCTGGGGAAGCTCCCTCACGCTTCACCTGCCACTGCTCAGAATCTTTGTTCTGAAGTGACATACGTGGAAGCACTTGAGAATGAAGAGTCTCCCATACAAGTGTTTAATTATCCTATTACAGGACAGTAACTGGGCATTAGGATTTTTATAATTATTAATAGAGTATTAAACAATGAATTATCATGAACAATTAAAATTAATTGCATTTCCTGGAGTTAATTAAATTATTCCTTTAGCAGGACGAGTGGCTAAGCAGACATAAAAATTAAGAAGTGGTGCTACAAGCGTCTGCAGGGACGGGCCTGGGAGACAGGCTGTGTTTCCCTCTTTAGCCAGGAAGGGGCGCTCAGTGAACAGGCCACAGAACCCTCTGGGAACAGCCTGCGAGGCACCCAGGAAGGACTCAGGATCCACAGCGGGGGCCCTAGTCTGGCTAATCCGCTCTCCTGTCTTTATGCCTGTACCTCCTCTCCCCAAAATGGGCCAGCCTATCCCAGGCGCTGGAGACAATTAGTCAAAATTGCAATGGAGTTTCCCGTCTGTATGAACGGACAAAGGCCAGACGCCCGGGGCTCAATTTCAGATGTAACCTCTTGAAGCTCTGTGACCTCTGCCAAACTCATTGCTTCCTCCAGGCCCGTTTCCCTATCTGCACAATGGTACGTACCTGCCTCGTGTGGCTGTTGGGGGGCGCCAGCAGTCATCGCATGTAGAGCGTTCAGGGCAGGGCCCAGAACACAGGCGGGACGTGAAGACGCCAACTCGCCGCCCTGGAGCCCAGGCCGACTCCCAGCGGGCTGTAGATTGGGTGGACTGGCCGCGTTGCTCTCTGAGACGGCCACTTCCGGGAGTAGAAAGGCCCGTCTTTTTCCAGAGGAGTGGCCCTGGCCTTGCGGGTAGCAGCCCGATGGGTAGCCACTGCGCCGCCCGGGCCCCAGACCCCACTAAGTGCCCAGGTGTTTGCGAAGACTGCACCCACGCGGCACGCAGGTGGCAGGTGGGGTCTGCCTGGCAGTCGTGTGAGAGGAAGGTCCGGCCACCCTCCTCCCGAGAGATGACGGCGAGGGCAGCTCTGCCAGCACACGGACCACTGGGGTGCCACCTGGTGCCACCACTGTTACCTGCTACTCTGCGGGAAAGCTGTTCTGATGGACTGCCTTCTTCCTGATGGCGTCAGGATCAGCCCAGGTGACGAACAGACTATGGTGGGGAGACGGTGTGTCCCTGAGTCCCTTCTGAGGGGCGGTCACAAAGGCACCTTCTCGCCGTTTGCTTTTGCATCAGTCACTTGGGAGGGAGGGCGGGCCCCCTGACAGGGGCATGTGGTGAAGGATCCCTCTCAGAGACAGACCCGCCAGCTCCGGTCAAGCTTCCAGATGGCTGTGAGCCCAGCCGGCAGGCTGACCACACGTGCACAGTCCACCGCCAGCGTGTTGACCTGGCTCTTGATTTGTAGAACCCGGGTGAAATCACACATGCTGCTGTTCTCTTAGACCCTGCTGTTTGGGGGTGCCTTGCTGCCCAGGAATTGAGAACAAATGCAGGAGGTTAACAGAGCCCCGATGGAGTGGTGTTTAAGAGCTGTTTAAGGACTTGGCACCAATAGGATGGAAGAGTGTCTGAGAAGAAAGATACGCACAGGTTCCTGCCCAGATCCCGACCTGGTCTCAGGTGCGTCCAGACCCAGAGAAGGCAGAGACTGGGAGGCAAAACCAGGAGAAGCAGATTGTTTGGGATGTGCTGTGTTTGAGACCCTGCAGGATATTCAATTAGTTCACCAGTGAGGTGAGCACTGGGCCATAGGTGTGCCTCTCCTCCACGGGCCTGGCTTTCCTCCCTCTTGCTTCCATGCCTCAGTTTGAACACGCCTGAGCTCCTTGGAGAGGGACCAGCCTCAGATCTGTGACACCTCCAAGCCCCCCAGTGTCCTCTCAGCATGCTGCCCGGCCGTGCTTGGCTAGTGTGTGTTAGTAGCTGCTGTCAGGGACAGAAATGGATTCCTTCCCTATGCTGACAGCAAGCGGTCTGCAGCCCGCATCCAGGGAGTCAGTGGGGCTGCCACCTCTCCAGAAGAGAGCCCACACTTGGCCCCTTGCAGCTTTCATGACCCCCCACCTCCCGGCATTCTTTGGCTAGTGGCTACATCACTCCAGATTCCTCCTCCATTCAACTTGCTTTCTCCTCTGTGGACCAGTGTCTTCTCGATGCTTGTCTGCCTCACAGCTCCCCCTGCTTCTCTCCTAAGGACGTGGCCACTTAGTTTCCGACCTGTTCGGACAATCCAGGGTGATCCCTTTGTCTCACAATCCTTCAACTGAATCATGTAAAAAAATCCTCCCCACCGAATAAGCAGCATGGCCAGACTCTAAGAATTAGGCATATTGCTTGGGGGCCACCAGTGGGACCTCATGACCAGCTCAGGAGTGTGGCCCCACTGTTCTCCCTCACTCATCAGCTGGCCTTTCTGACCTGACAGCCTCTACCTACCCTCTCTGCAGCCCAGCAGACGCCCCTCAACCCTGCCTCCTGTGGCAGGCCAGCTCTGTCACCGTCCCTCCCACATCTGCCAGGCTGCCAGTGTCTGTTGACCTGTGCCTTTGGTGTCTCTGGCATTGTTCTGTGGCTGTAGTTGTGTGTTGGGTTAGACCCCACTGAGTTTCCTGGGGTGAGCCCATAGAAGCGCTGCTTCTCTTTACCTAGGGGGATGGGTAAAGCCGGTGACTGGTGCCAGGTCTTTGGGGGGGGGGGTGTCTTTGGAGGGGAACCATGGGCCTGCTTTAGGGCAGCAGCCTCACCTGTCCCTCCATGGGAGAAAGATCTCCAGCCGGGAAAGCAGGGGGCAGTTCTACCGGGGCCTGGCAGGGTTATTGGAGTTAGTGGACTGCAGCAACGGTTATCACAAGTGGGGGCCTTTCCTCTGTGTGCGGAGCCCTGGTGGCGTGGCTAGAGCTGGACTGTTCACCCAAGGCCAACAGTTTGGAACCACCAGCTGCTCGGTGGGAGAAAGAGGACTTTCTGGTCCCGCCCATGAAGAGTGTCTGCCGCAGTGCCCCACAGGCAGTTCTACCCCGCCCTCTGCGGTCACCAGGAGTCCGCAGCGGCTCCTCGGCAGGGAGTGTGGTTCTGGGATGGGGGAGGCCAAGAGGCTGCTACCTGTCCTGCAGCACACACAACGAGCCCCAAGACACCCCAAGGACAGAGACTGAGACGCTCTCCTGCAGAGCCATGGCCTCGGGGGTGGGCATGCTGCACCTGCCAGCTCTGGGGTGGCCGGAGGTTATGCACCTGAGGTGGGCATGCACAGCCCTGCTCCTAGGACAGGCGCTCTGTCCCAGGCTGCTCAGATCTGTGGTGACCGTGTGAAATGGGGGGAAGAGCCACGGCTGGGTTGCAGGCCGTCACTCATACTTTCCTGTCCCAGCCCCTGTGGGCTGCAGGTGGGGTTTTCAGCTGCGTTTCCATGAGCCTCCATATGGGGCAAAGGGGCAGCTGATCGGGTGGGGGCCTGGGGCTGCCCTTTGCATTATTTTCAACTCTGTAGGCCACATAGGCGATGAGTATGCATTTTCAAGCACATACTCCGGTGTGCCCCAACTTCATTTTCCCCACACTGTGCTGAATTCCCCCTCCCCCCCACCCCCAGAGTGCCCTTTCTGCCGGAGGGCAGAAAGAGAAGGAATCTCAGGCAATCTCCGGTGAACTCTGTCATTGCAGGTGGAAGCTCAGTCCATTGGAGATTCCCCTTCCTTCCTGCTTCTCAGGGGGCCACCGAGGGTGGGGGCTCCATGGCAGACAGTGGCCATGTGGCCTCTGCTGTGGCGGACAGTGTTCAGCCTGCATCCTGGGCAAGTCACGCTCCCAGAGGCGTCGACTCCTTGATCCTCCACTGTGTGAAGTGCCTTGGGCTTCATATTTTCCCTTCTTCTGTTCCTCTTCCTCTCCCTTTCCCTCCTCTCTTTCCTCTGATTGCTCTTCCTCTTCTACCCCTTCCCCCCTCCTTCATGGGTCTCCCTCCCATCCCCTCTTCTCTCTCTGCTTTTCCCTTTCCTCTTTCTTCTCGACTTTCCCCTTCCCTTCCCTTCCCTTCCCATCCTCCCTCCCTCCCTCCCCTGCTCTCCTCCTGCCAGCTCCCCTCCATTCCTTCCCTCTCTGGAAGAACCAGGCAGCCAATCTTCTGGCTCTGCCATGCAGAAGCCCAGCGCTTAACCCCAGTCCCCGGGGGCACCAGTCTGCTCAAGTTGTGTTTGCAAAGCACTTTGGGATTCTCTGGCTGCTTCCAGACCTGGCAGGTGAGCTTTGTGGGCCAGAGCTCTTGGATTTTGCATAATAAGCAATATTTACCCAAGAGCTCGGCCTCTTCCCCACTCCTTCACCATCCAGGGGCTCCACTGAGAAACCAATCCTGCCCGAAGCCACTCTGAGCATTTCCTGCACCCACCAGGTGCACCCAGCCCTCTGTGGCGTCAATGATGGAGACCCCTACCTTTCCCAAGAAGGCAGCAGGAGCTCAAGGGAGGTTAGTCAGCAAGTGACAGTGATAGGCTCTGCCTTCCAGGTCTGGGAGCGGGAGGGATGGGCAAGAGATGAGGGGAGGGGTTTGTGAGGGGCCTGAAGGCAGAATACCACTCCCATGCCCTGCTGGAGAATGGTCAGGGCTGGAGGAATCTCCTGCAGAGACTCTTATTTCCATCGTACAGGGGAAGAAACAGAGGCCTGTGGAGTGATCCGCCCAAGCCCCCTGCAAGTCAAGGCAAAGCTCCTGTTGTTCCTCTCTCCTTCTCGCTGGCTCCTTGTTTCATAACAGATGTGCTCCATAAAAGAGTTTAAGCAACACTTTAGTGTCACACTCTAGCTGTGACTGGAGTCCATAGGCCGCTCTGTGGGGAGGGGGTGGCCGTCTGTGTCCATAAAGATGGACAGATTTGGGAGCCATCTGAGGTCATCTCACTCAGTCCCACAAGTTGCCTGGGGTCAATGCCAAATGGAGGGGCGGTCGTGTGTAAGATATCAATTTCCTTCTCTACACTTCTTTCATGTCCTATCCTCCTATCCAAGGTGGCCAGTACTCCTCCTTACCTATACTGCTGCTGTCAGCTCACAGCGACCTGATGGGGAACAGAGTGGACGCCGTTCCGTTCTGAGGCCAACCTGAGAGGCATGCCTTCCGGCACTGTTTCCTGCCACGAGGCATGGATCACCAGGTCTTTCTTCTGAGTCTCAGTCTGGAAGCTCCACTGGGACCCACCCACCGTGGGCACCCCTACTGATCATGAAAATACCAGTGATACGGTTCCTTGCGTCACAACAGCATACAGAACAGTGTGTCCACCACTGCTGGACAAGCCACCCATCACCATAAATATGCACAAACGGAGCCACGAGGGACATGCGGGTGCTGCTACCTGTGTTGCCTTGCAACTGGCTCCCCCTCCCCCTCCCATCCTCCCCTCCCTTCACAGCACAGCTTTTCCCTTCACAGTGAGTGTCTTCTGCCTGGCCGCCATCCGTTCAGGGTCTCTCAGGCCCCCAGGACTGGTGTAAGGAGTTCTCTCCATTGGCTCCCAAAGAGCCTGCAGAGGGAGCGCCTGTTGCTCAGCGTCCTCCGCCTGCCCACCATGGGTGGCTGTCCTGGCTGTTCCAGGTCTCTGCTCATGGCTGCCACCTGGAATAGATGTCTCTGGATAATGGCACTTTTATGTCTTCAATTGATTCCACAAGTGGGACTGTGGGTCAAGGGTTATAAACATTTTGTGTTTTCATGGATACCAGAGGCAGGATTTGAATCCAAATGACTCCTAAGCTAAAGATAGGACACTACCCAGCCCGGAGACACCCCTGGGCTGCCTGCCTCTTTCCCCAACTGTAACCAGCTCCATAGCTGTCACCCCACCCCGCGTGGACACCACTTACGCAGAGAACTGCGGCCTGTGGGCTGGGAGGACCGAGGAGGGGACTCAGTCCCATTTCACAGATAGAAAGCTCCAGGTTGCATAACAGTAGGCCCCAGCCTTGAGAACAGAGAGATTTAACCAAGGCCACACAGTGGGTAAGTTAGATGGGAGGGTGGAATTTGGAGCAGGCCTGCAGGATTCATAGCCCTGTAGGTGGTGTGGCAAGGACTCTTTTGAGGGAGAGATGGGGGGCAGACAAATCTCTCCACTCTCAGTTCCTGACCCCTTTGCCCTGCCCTGGCCCAGGGTGTCTCTACCCTCTGTCCCGGCCTGGCCCAGGTAGTCCAGGCTGGCACTGTCCTTCTGCCCCACTCGGCCTGGCCCACGGGAGTGTGCAGTTTCCTTCTGTTGCAGCTGTCAGCGAGGCACCTGTTAGTGCAGTGATGGATGTGCCCTTTGCCTAGAATGGAAGCAGCCACAGGGGGGGCATCCACAGAAGAGACAGTGCCAGGGCCATATGCTGGAGGAGAAGGGGCCAGTGATGGACGCCCTGCCGCTGCCTCCGCAAAGCAAGCTGACAGATGGAGGGAAGCAACACCCAGGCTGCAGGGGGAGGCAATGTCTGCCCTCACGGACTTCCTGGCTGGCCGGGGAGGCCCCTTCTGTTCCCTGCTAGGTGGGAGCAGCACATCTACCTCCTCAGAGCCCATCTGACGAGATGAGCAGCATCCTGCTTGATAGATACCGGAGGGAGGATTTGAATCCACATGGCCTCCCAGGCTCACGCAGAAGATGACAGAAGGATCCTAGAGAGGTTTTCACCCAAAGCTGTTTAAGAGCACAGACAGCAGCAGCTGCATTGAGGGATGGCGTGGTGAGTCCGGGACAAGTCTGGCCTTGGGAGTCATGCAGACGTGGGATGGAATACGTGGCTCACCACGGATAGAGCAGTGTGACCGGTATGCCACGTTGCTTCTCTGAGCCTTAACGTTTCTTAATTTATTTTTTAATCAAAGGACTACCTAGAAAGATGAAGTATGTTAATATTCATATAGCCCGAAGCCCAGCGCTTGGCTCTGAGCACCCCTAGGCATGGTGGTAGCTTCAGTAGCAACTCTTATTTGGGCAGGTTCAAATCATGGAAACCTTACTGTAGGAGGAGACCCCGAAGGCAGACTTTGTGGACTTGGACTCCTTTCTTTTTTTTTTTTAAACCCCCACACCATTTTATTGGGAGTTAATATAGGTATCATATCCTTTCATAGTTTAATCACATCAAGCAGTATTGTATAATATATTTTTCCTTCTTAAACTCCTTGATATCTGCTCCCTTTTATTCTCCACCTCCCAGGGCCCCCCCCACCCCCAGGAACCTATAGCTTCATCAACCCTGAGTCTCATGTACTCCAAATCAGGAAAACGCATCACAGAAATTCAAGAGGGCTACTCACAATGTCAAAACACATCAGGGATTAGCTCAGAAGTATCCCCGTTCCTAGAATGTGAGTGACACTTGGGCTCTCTCCTGGGCAGCTGAGCCAAGGCAGGAATTTTGTATAAGGGCTGTAATGGTAGGTGTCAACCTCCAGCCAGACTCCCTGCCGGCAAGTCCGTTCCTGCTCATTGAGACCCTAGAGGACAGAGCTGAGCTGTCCCTGTGGGGTTCTGAGTCGGTAAACCTTTCCAGGAGCAGAAAACTCATTTGGAGTAGCTAGTGGGTTTGAACCCCTGACTGTGTGGTTAGCAGCCCAAAGTGTGACACACGGCACCAGCAGGGCTCCTTATGGGAAGGTGTACAAAGACAATGGAGATACTTGAACAAGAGAGAAGATATCCACTGGAGGGTCCAACATAGAATGGGAACACCATTGAGTGCGAGTCTCCCCACACTCCCTGGTCACACATACTCCCCATGCTGCCACACCCTTCACTGCATTCACCCGTCTTGACAAAAATCCACACAGACACATTCAACACTGGAGTAAGGTTGGAGTGATGGAGCAAAGTCCAGACCGCAGGGCTCAGAAGCGGCTAAGAATGCCTCCAAGAGTCACGAGTCTGGACTGCAGACTGGTAAGAGGATCAAGGTGTTGGGAGCCCCTTCTGTGGCTTGGCACAGAGGCTGGACACCCCTGCTCTGCTTCCTTCACTTGGCTTCCCAGACCCTGACCTTCAGCCTGCCTGACAAGGGACCCCTCTCTTCTGTCTGCTTGAGCACCTACTAGTTTGCACCCCAAGTCAGAGCGGAAGGGAGTGGCTCATTTGGGGCAAGCAGAGTCCAGTGGGCATCAGAGGGGAATCAGAGGGTCCGAAACCTTGGAGCGTCAGGAGGAAAGTCCTCTGGGCGAGTGGGCTTAGAAACGAGAGTTACCATTGACACTGCTCTTCTCAGCCTTTGCTGAGCAAGGGCTATTTCCTGTGATAATTATGTAGATTGTCGCAGGGGAGCCTCCAAACCAATCCATGAGTTGGTATAGTGCTTATCACCACTTTTCAGGGGACTAGGTCCTGGTGGTGCTGGTGGTGCTGTCGGGGCCACATTGGACTGTTAACCACGGGGTCAGCAGTTCAAACTCACCAGCTGCTCTGAGGGAGAACAACGAGGCTGTCTGCTATTATAAACACGTCGGAAACCCTGTGTCAGGTCCTTCGAGTCAGAAAGGATCGGGAGACTGGGTGGGCAAACAGAGGCCTGGAGAGGTGAAATCCCTTTTCCCACATCACGCGGCTCCTTTGGGATGGAGCCAGGATTCAGAGGCAAGCAGATCTTATTCCAAAGGCTGTGTGCAATACAGGCCAGGGCAGTCCCCGGGGAAAAGGCTGTGGCAGGCTGAGGTCAGAGCCTTCGGGGGGAAGTGAACAGAGGGCACACACACACACACACTCACTGCCATCGAGTCCACGATGACTCAGTGACCCTATAGGACAGTGTAGTCTCCGAGACTGTTTCCGCGAGTGGAAAGCCCCATCTTTCTCCCGTAGAGCGACTGGTGGCTTCAAACTGTCGACCTTGCAGACCACAGCCCAATCCGTAACCATTATGCCCCCAAGGCTACTACAACAGGTGAGGGGCAGTGTTTGAGAAGTGGCCTTGCCTTGGGCAGCCCATGCCTTCACCTGCTCCTTTCTGATGACCCCGAGCTAGCTCTCCCCAACAATCTCCCTTGGCTTCGAAGTGTGGTCCTTTGGACCTCACGGAACGGCGCCTCTCTGTCAGGTTCATTATTTCACGCCCCACTCTTGGGATCCTCCAGACGGGACAGCGAACTCCCTCCCCTAAGTTCAAAGACTAGAGCTGGGGAACACGTGATTGCCTCAGCCGCCACTGAGACCGCCAGTTCTTTTGCACTGGTCTCCTGGCCCATCTCCCTTTGACTTTAGCTCCTTTCCCACCTCTCCTCACTCCCGCCCCCTGAGGAACCCCCCCCACTCCCCGCCCCAGTGTGGTACCAGTCTACCCTGGGCTCACCTGCTCACGGGACTGACGGACCTTCTGCTCTCTGTTCTGACCTCCACGTAGATAAGTGCAGAGCTGGCAAGGGTTAAGCCATGCGCGGTGCACGGGAGAAGGAGAGACGAGAAAAACAACCCAGCAGGCCGTTCCATCCAAATCCCAGCTCCCCAGGACAGGGCTGCTCACAGATAAATGGGTGAAATAGCACGAAGGTGCATTAATGACACAGAGTTATTTCAAAGCGATTATCTGGGATAACAGTAATTATGTCCAAGAACAGAGAAGGTCAAACCGGTTGGTCCCACGGCTCAACTCCAGTGAGACTCTTGCCAAGAAACCACTGCTGTGCGTGAGCAGGAGGGGCTGGGAGGCAGGAAGTGGGAGGAGGCGGAGGCGGCGTCAAGCCTGGTACAGAACCTAGCTCTCAGGAACCAGGGACTCAGCATCTTCTCCAAGGGTTGAGCTCCTGGGCAAAGCGTAGCTGTCCGCTCTTGTGTCCCCAGGAAGCGCTGGATCCAGAGGGCTTTGTCACTGTGTGGGTGTTTGTCTATTTATCCATGGTCCTTAGGATGAGTCTTTGCGGTGGGTGTTAGGTGGGATGAAATCCTTCATTTCTTCTCCCTGTGTCCCTTTGTTGGCTCTCGGTATTTCCACCAGTAGTCTACCCCCAGGCCTATCCATCTACCCATCCTCCTCGTCATCTACCAACTCAAATACCTTCTCTTCTTGCAAGAACCAACCCCCAATCAGCTGTTGACCCACCCACCCCCATCTCCATCAGTACCTCTTTGTTCTTCCCTTATAGACATGTCCTCTCCTTCACCCTTCCACGTGCCCCTACGATCACCCACTGTGTTCTACCTGTCCATTGTTTTCAAGGGCAACTTTCCCATCTATGCACCTCGCGCCCTTCCATTCATTCACTCTCCTTCCTTTGTTATATAACTTTCCACCAATCTGTGGATCTATCCACCCTCCATTCCCTGCTCTCCCTCCCACCATCTGTATATTCACTCATTTTTATATCTGTTCACAAGTCACTGTCCAACTTCCCCTTCCCTCCATATTGTTCCTTCACCCATCCAGTCATCCACCTCCTCACCATTCACTATCTGTCCTTCACCCCCTCCCTCAGCCCTTCCCATCCCTCTAGTCACTTCTGCCCACTCATCAGTCCCTGTCCAGATTTTCATGCACTCTCCCACTCATTCACCCATCCATTCACCCATCCATCACCCATCCATCACCCACCAGTCACTGTTCTCCCCTTCCTTTAGCCATTTCTCTGCACATCATCCCCACGCTGTCTGCCCATCCACTCATCAGTCTCTTACCAAGCCACCCTTTCTTCTCACCACACTAGTCCACATACCCTGCCAGCTGCATGAGTTCATTTCCCTCCCATGACAAACTTGAGTGCACCCAGTGTTCTATGATAGCCCCCGTCATACCTGGGGTAGTCTTCTGATCATTGAAGTCATACTCATTCTTCAAGGTGTCTTCTAAGCTATCTATTTCAGGCAAGGGCAACAGGGTAGAAAATGTGTACATTTCCAGCCCGAAAAATGAATGTTTTCATCTGGCTTGTCATTTACAGGCTGTATGACCTTGGCACGGCAGCTCACCATCCCCACACCCCAATTTCCTCAGATGGCAAGGAGTTAATACCACTGACTTTGTAGAGTAGTTGAAGGATCAGCCAAAATGGTCCATAAAGTGCCCATCAACATGCACGATGCCCAGGAGGTCCTCAACAAATGCTAGACTCCACTGAGAAAGTAATGTAAAATTGAGGTAAAAATCTGCCTCTGCTCTCAAGGTGCATAGACACAAGGATTGCTTGGGGACAGCAGGCTCCCTGACACCGTCTGCTTCTGTGTCTGGTTTGTGAGGTCATCACTTGAATAGCTGACACACTCACCAGAGACTTTAGAAGGATAGACAAAGAGTAGGCACTGTGGGCAGCGGGACATAGTTAAATCCACTCCATCCCAGCAGGGGACCCAAGATGATACTATGGGCACCATGCCAACTGCTCACTAGAGTCAAGAGACCTCTCTGACAGCCAGAGCAATGACTCCTGAAGCTTGAAGCTTGATCTTACCAAAGGGAGCTGGAGGTCTGTAGGGAAGCCCTTGAACTGAGCTCTGTGGTCAAGAAAGCTCCCTGCTGTGAGGGATAGGACAGCTGGGCCCAGAGGCTAGGCACTGAACAAGAGAACAACAAACAAGACACCTTGGAACAGTGGGGAACATCATGTGGGCCCCCTCCCCCTGGAAACAGTTCTTTGAGATGCTCTTTAAATATAGAACCAAGAGAGTGCCCTGAGCTTGCCTCTTAGCCAAACAGGAGTGGCACTCGAAATAAAGGATATTACCCATCAACTAGGTACCCCAGTGAAACCATCCACTCGAGACCACAAGGTCAGTGATTGCTCAAAGGCAAAGATGAGGAGATAAGGGGGCAGGGAACAAACTGAACACCCAGAGAATGTTGATACATGGTGATAAATAGAACCAATGCCGCCGGACAATGTGCATGGAGACTATCGAATAAGACCCTAACCGGCTGTGTAAGAATTTCACACAAAACGCCACCAAATACGATGCAGAATGTGCAGAGTGGAATCCCCCAGCCCTGGCAGGAAGCACTAGCTTGCTGAAAGTGAAGAAGACCTGAAGCCCTTACTGATGGAGAGCAAAGACTGAAGCCTTCAGTATGGACATCAGCTTCACTGGAAGAAAACAGAGGTGCTCACAATCAGAGCCATACACTGCATCTTGACAAATGGAGACACTGTGAATACGTTCTGAATTTCAGTGCCTGGCTCCACAATCAACGGCCATGGGAGCAGCAGGCAAGAGACTGAACAACACACCACATTGGGCAGCCTGCTGCAGGAGACTCTTTAAAGTGTCCCCAACCCAAGATGTCCCTCTGTGGACTGGGTGTGCCTGACCCAGGCACGGCATGTTCGATCACCTCATGCCCATGGGAAAGCAGGACACCAACTTTAGGAAGCATGAAGGATCGATGAATTTGGGTTGGAGAGGACTAGTAACGAACCCGTGGACTCCCAGAAGAACAAAAGATTTTCTTTAAAGTAGTACAGCCAAAATGCTACTTATACAGGAGGGTGATGAGACCGTCTCGTCTCGTGTATTTTGAACATACCCTCGGGAGGGCAGGTCCCTGGTAAAGTGGAGGGTTAGTAAAACGGAAGACCCCGAGGAGAGGGATTGACACAGAGGTTGCAACAATGAGCTCCAAGGCAGGACCGGATATTGGTTTCGCTTTGTTGTGTGTGAGATCATCACTCTGAATGGGGACCAGCTCCGTGTACCGAGCAGCAGCAGCAGCAGCAACAACACCAGGTAAACATTCCTCAAGAGGCTCGAAAAGCCCCCAGCTAGCACTCAGAGCCTGGTACTGCTTTCTGAAGTGAGATGCCATTTGTTGAGAGAAGAAAGTAGCTTTCTCTGTTATCCACTGGACCAAGTAGGGAATCTTAAAACAACTCCTCTCTGATGTATGATCACATCCATGTTTTAAATCCCTGCTCACCTGTCAGTTTGTCACATGGTAGTGGCTTACATGTGGCTGTGGTACTGGAAGTGATGCCACCAGTATTTCAAATGCCCGCAGAGTCACTCGTGGTAAACAGGTTTCAGTGGAGTTTCCAGAGTAAAAACAGGGTGGGAAGAAGGAGCAGATGGTCCATTGCTGAGGGCTTAGCCGCGTAACACCTTATGACCAGCTGTGGAACATTGTCTGATATTGTGTTGGAAGATGTACTCCTCAGATTGGCAGCCATCGAAAATACACCTGGATAAAAGCTGCCTTGGTGATGTGGAGTTGATCTTACTGATGTGGACGGAGCACAAGGCTGGGAGGCTTCATCTGACGGTAGGGCATGGTTCAAACAGAGAAGAAAAAGCTGCAAACATCCATTAATAGTTGGAACTTGGAATGCATGAAGTATGAATCTAAGAAAATGGAAAGTCATCGAAAATGAAATGGAATGCATGAAAATTGATATCCTAGGGCATTACTGATCTGAAATGGACTGGTATAGGCCATTTTGAATCAGACAGTCATGGTTTACGATGCTAGGAATGACAAATTCAAGAGAAATAGTCCTGCCTTCATTATCAAAAAGGGCATTTCTAGAGCTTTCCTGACATACAGTGCTGTCTGAGATAGGATAATATCTATGTGCTACAAGGAAGACTAGTTAACACAACTATTGTTCAAATTTATACACCAACCACGAAAGCCAGTGGTAAGAAATGTGGAATTCTCTATTAACTTATTCAATCCGAAATGGATCAAATCTGCAAACAAGATGGGTTGATAATTGCTGGTGACTGGAATGGAATTTGGAAACAGTCGGAGAAACAGTAGTTGCAAAATAGAGCCTTGGTGATAGAAACAGACCCAGAGACCATATGATAGCCTTTCCCAAGACCAAAGACTTGTTCCTTGCAAATGCCTCTTCGCAACAACATACATGACTACTGTATTTGTGAACTTGATAGATAGATTACACAGGAATCAAAAGACTCACTCTAGGGGAGGGGACAATGGAGAAGCTCAATATTCTCAGCTGGAACCAAACGAGGGAGTGACTGTAGAACAAACCATCAGTTGGTCATATACAAGTTCAGCTAGAAGCTGAAGAAAGATCTGAAAGTCCACAAGAGCGGAAACACGACCAGGGGTATATCACCCCTGAATTTGGAGAGCATGGGGCTTGAGCATCAATAGGTTAGACGCATCCATTGAACATGAGTGACCAAAGACCAGGAGTTGTGGGACGGCATCAAGAACATTCTACCAGAAGAAAGCAAAGGCCATTTAAAAGGGAGGAAAGAAAGAAAAGACCATCAGAAAAGACAAACTTGCTCTTGAACCTAGAGTCAATTGAATGGAAGAAATGACATAAAAGAACTGAAGAGAAGACTTCAAAGAACAGCTCAAGAAGAACAAAGCAAAGCATTATAATGAAAAGTCTGAGTCAGGGTGTAGTACACTGCCTGTGAAACATACAACCTTCCTCTAGTTCTTTCTTGCTTCCCACACACATCCACTATCATGACCCCAATTCTACCTGACAAATTTGGCCAGACCAGTGCATGTAAATGGACATAGATAAGAGCAGAAAACCCCGGGAATTCAGAATAGATAAACCCCTCAGGACCAATATTGAGAGTAGCCATACTAGGAAGGTGGTCAGGGGAAGGTGGGGGTAGAAAGGGAGAACTTATCACAATGATCTACATATAACCCCCTCCCAGGGGGATGGACAACAGAAAAGTGGGTAAGAGGAGACGATGGTCAGTGTAAGACTTGAAAAAAATTATAAATAATCAAGGGTTCATGGAGGAAGGAGGATGGGAGAAGGAGGGAGGGGAAAAATGAGAAGTTGATAACAAGGGCTCGAGTAGAAAAGAAAATGCTTTGAAAATGGCGGTGGCAACAAATATACAAATGTGCTTGACACAATGGATGGATTGTGATAAGAGTCGTACAAGCCCCCAATAAAGTGATTTTTTAAAAAGTAAGGTGTGAAGACCTGGAGTTAGAAAATAAAACACTGGATCGTGTAGACCACAACAAACTATAGATTAGCATTGAGAAGAACAGGAATGCTAGCATACGTCATTGTGCTAGCGCAGCACCTGTCTATGGACCAAGAGGCAGGCTATTGAACGTAACAAGGGCACTCTGCATGATGTAAAACCAGGAAAGGTGTGTGTCAAGATTATATTTTTTCACCATGCTTCTTCAGTGTGTATGTCGAGCAAATAACTCTAGAAAGTAGACGATGGGAAGGGGAATGCAGCAACCGGTTTAGAAGAAGATTGATTAATGACCTGTGATATGGGGACGACACAACCTTGCTTCCTGCAAGTGATGAGCACTTGAGACAATTGCTGGTCAGAGACTGTACCCTTCGGTATAGATTGCAACTCAACGTGAAGGAAACACAGTTTCTTACAACTGGAGTAGTGGAAAACATGATGATAAATGGAGAAAAGATTGGAGCGGTTAAGGATTCCATCTTACGTGGGTTCACAGCCACACGCATGGAAGCAGCAGTCAAGGAATCAAACAACATATTGCATTGGGAATACTCTGCTGCAAATCTTTAACATGTTACAGAGCAAAGATCTCACTTCGAGATCTAAGAAATACCGGATGCAAGCCATGGTCTTTCCAATGATCTCATATGCATGTGAAAACTAGACAACAAATAAGGAAGGCTGTCAAATAATTGATGCACTTGGAATTATGGTTTTGGTGCAGAATACTGACTATATCACCTTCTGCCATAGGAACAAACAAATTTGTCTTGGAGGAAGCATAGAAGGAATGCTCCTTAGAAATGAGGATGGCAAGACCTCGCCTCTCATACTTTGGACCAGTTATCAGGAGAACTCGAACCCTTGAAAAAGACAACGTGCTTGGCCTTGATGGCACAGTTGATGGCCTGTGAGATGATCTTTTTGAGGATGACACAGGGCTGGCAGTGTTTTATTCTGTTGAACAACTTGATTGCATTTAACAATATACTTTTAATAAGCAGTAATGTGTTGGTAAATATCTAACTGGCTCTCTGGGATATTTTAGAAAGAAGAGGCCTGGCTTGTAGCATTTGCCAATTGCCATTGTGTAAATATTCCCCCTGTGGTTAATTAAAAGCTACCAACATAACATCACAGAACACTGAATAGGGTAGAGATGCCCACTCACTACTACCGTAGAGTGTTTTCAACATATATATATATATAATGTATATATTTGTAAATGATCTCAAGAGCCTAGATAATGGCAACATGTAGTAAAATAATTATGAAGTGATGGGTTTTGAGTGTTTATTATCTTTATTTTTAATATAATTTGCTTAATGGTAAGTTTGTATAGATTAATATATAATAATGACTGTGCTTAATTACTGACTCACAACATTTCTGAAAATTCAGCAATTGACTCTCATAGCTCGTGGAAGCCAGCTGCTGTATGTCTCTCACTTTAATTTGAATATGTTTTGGGGAGAGGACAAAGAGGAGAGCATCCTGTAGACATAGGGACTGGAGAAAAGCACCTTGGTTTGAATTGTGACTCCAGGCTCCTCTAAGGTGGAGAATCGACAGGGATGACTTGACACACAGGGGCATGGGATGCCTGCATCCTTTTCTTGAGAGGCAGAACGGTGTGGTGGAATGCGTCTTGACTGCCAGTCAACTGCAGTTCAAATTCAAATGTTATCATTTGATAGCTCTGTGACTTTGGCCACATTACTGAAGTTCTCTGAGTTGGTTCCATCAGATGGTAATGCACCACATATTTGTTGAGCTGCTACTATATGCCAGAAACAAAATTTAATTACATTAAAAATAAAGATAAGACAAAACCTCTTCTTTGCACACAGCTCATATTCTAAGTGGCCAAAGCACGCCACCCTCTGCCATACACAGGATGATTTTCAATGGAGAATGTTAGATATTCTTATTTCTTCCACTCATAGAGGCTGATGGGATGACATTGGGTGGGTTCCTTGTATTTTTTTTATTGCTTGTTTATTATAAGGCATCACTGCCCTCTGGTGGGAGTGGGAGGTCCAGCCTTGCTCCTGGAGAGCTGCTGCTGGATTTGAACTGCCAAGCCAGTTGCCTGCAGTCCCACACTCAACTACTACGCTACCGAGACTCAGCCGGTTCCTTGTATTTTTAAAAAAATCATTTTATTGGGGACTTGTATAACTAATCACAATTCATCCATTCATCCATTGTGTCAAGCACATTTGTATATTTGTTGCTATCATCATTCTCAAAACATTTGCTTTCTACTTGAACCCTTGGTATCAGCTCCTCATTTTCCCTCTCCCTCCCTGTCCCCTCTCCTTCATGAACCTTTGATAATTTATAAATTATTATTATGTCATACTTTACACTGACCAACATTTCCCTTCACCCCTGTTTCTGTTTTCTGTCCCCCAAGGAGGGTCTTGTATGTAGATCCCTGTGATCGGTTTCCCCTTTCTAACCCACCTCCCCCTTCCCTTCCTGGTATGGTTACTCTCATTATTGGCCCTGAAGGGTTTATCTGTCCTGGAATCCCTGTGTTTCCAGCTCTTACCTGTACCCATTTACATACTTTGGTCTAGCCAGATTTGTAAGGGAAAATTGGGATCATGATAGTGGAGTGGGGGGGGGGGGAGAAAGCATTAAAGAACCAGGGGAAAGTTGTCTGTTGCATCAGTGCTATACTGCACCCTGACTGGCTTGTCTCCTCCCCACGGCACTTCTGTAGAGGAATGTCCAAGCCTGCAGATGGATTTTGGGCCTCCTCTCCGTACTCCCCTTCATTCACAATGATAGGACTTTCGTTCTTTGATGCCTGATCCAATTGACACCTCATGGTCACACAGACTGGTGTGCTTCTTTCATATGGGCTTTGTTGTTTCTGAGCTAGATGGCCATTTGTTTATCTTCAAGCCAGATGTCATATATTTTGATAGACTACCACCATCTGCTTTCTTCACTACATTTACTTATGCACCCAGTTTGTCTTCAGCAATTGTGTCAGGAAGGTGAGCATCATGGAATGTAAGTTTAATAGAACAAAGTGTTCTTGCATTGAGGAGTACTTGAGTAGAGGCCCAATGTCCATTTGCTACCTTAATACTAAACCTATAAATATATGCACACAGTTATATTTCCCCATCATCATTACATATATTTACATATGTACATGCCTGTATTTAGACCTCTATAAATGACCTTTGCCTCCTAGTTCTTTCCTCTATTTCCTTTTACTTTTCTCTCGTCCCACTATCATGCTCAGTCTTAATTTGAGTTTCATTAATTCCTCTTGGTTACCTTGTGTGGCAGTCACTGATCTGTGTCAATTTCAGTACTTGTAGTGTAGGGGTGGGGATAGCCAATGAGATCTCTGTGTGGGCATGGCTTTCTCCTGAGAATTCTGGGAAGTCTCGAGTTATTTCCCAATTGGAGGTGAGAGATTTGACTCAGTCCCTTGGAGACGCTTTACTGACAAGACAAGATGGCAGAAGAGAACCTAGGTCCTAGGAACTGGAGGAGCTGGAGAAGTCACACAGGCTTACCCTGATGGAACTAGACCTCTGAAGCCGGAAAGCCACAGAGAGACCCCTGCCAGTGCTGAGATGCTTCTACCGCCAATGGATCCTGCTGATGGACCCTGAGCCCTGGAAACGAGGAGCCATAGGGAGATACCTGCCAGCACCGGGATGCTTCTACTGCTGCTGATGCACAAGACTCTCCACCCCACTGCCCTGTGATTGTCCTGGTGTCATTGTACGTGCTTCATGAGTCGGAAGAAGATTTATAGACTGATATTGGACATAAGGGCTAATATTAGACTTAGGACCTTGGATTGCACTGGTTTGGAATGTTTTCTCCATGTTCCATTTCTCTTACACATAAACCTTTCCCTTCTGTCCCTATGTGGCTCTCGTCTGCCTGGACTAAGACACATTGCCCTTGGCCAAGCCCTAGCAGGCCCCTACACCCTCCTCGCCATTGATTTTGGATCACTTGTTGCCTTGTCCCTGGGTTTGTTCACACCCACTTCCTTTCCCCCGCCTCCCCTCTCCCATCGCCCCCACCCCTTGGACTGTCAGACCTGTTGTTTTCTCCTCCATAGTGTTTATCCACCTATCTTGTCTAGCTAGACCTGCAGAGATACTAACAGGCACAAAAAACAAGACAGCAAAACAAAGCAACAACATAAAGTAAGACGACAGCAAAAACCAATGACAAAAAAGAAAAGAAAAACCTGTAACTAGTTCAAGGTCTGTTTGTTGACCTTTAAGAGTGGTTTCCAGTCGAATCTGATGGGGCACCGCGGCCTGGCCCCAACATCTACTCTAGGTAGTCCCGCCAGACTTACGTGCTCTGCTCCTCTTGCTGTTCTATGCACGCAGCTTAGTGTTCTGCCTCGAGGTAGTGGGGTCAGATCGGGCACAATTCCCGCTCCTTCTAGCTTCAAAGCCAACAGCGTATCACTACCCAACACTCGGTATTCTTGTTTGTGGAGATGGCCAGTTTGCCAGCTCGGCGTTATGCTCGTGGTGGCCAGTGTGTTCACGTCTGGGGTTGCAGCTGCTGGCCCAGCTCATCTCAATGAGGGTCTCCCTTGCCTTCTCTGGCCCATCCCGTTCACCACACAGGCCATCCTCTTCCAGCGACCGTTCCCTTCCAATGATGTGCCCCAAGCACGTGAGTTCGATGACTCTGTGTTGTCAGGAGAGACCGTTCCCCAGAGAGGACAGCATATTGGGTGAGGAGGAGGGGCGGTAAAAGAGAGGAAGGCCGGCAATGAGATGGATTGACTCCGGGCTGCACCCATGAGCTCAGCATAGGAACAGGCTGGCGCAGGGCGGGGCAGTGTTCTGTTGTGCATATGGATCGGAACCGCCTCGGTAGTGTCCAAGAACAACCATACGCTGTGAGCTCTGTGCTTTTCTGCATATTGGCTAGCGTTTGGAAGGAAGTCGTTCCCCCCAATCTGTCTTCGTTTAGAAGTTCTGCTGAAATCAATCCACTCTGGGTGATTCTGCAGGTAATTGAAATCCTGGTGCTGTAGCTTGTGATAGCACAGAAGCATGCAAATCTCCACAGGATGATGGACAAATTGACAGAGAGGTGGTCGAGCCTCTTTTTAAATAGGGCTTTGAAATGGGTAGCCTTTTAGAACAGAGATGGACTCTGCTCTGATGTGGTATGCTTTAGGTGGATTTTAAATCTATTGATCCATAAAGTGATCCGTGCACGCATACATACACGTGTCTACCTGCCCATCCGTCTACCATGCATGTCCGCTGCCAGTGCTTCTTTATGCCTGAAGGTTGCTCAGTGACTGTAGTTCTTGGCCTTTCTTGCGTGTAGGTGGAGTGACTGATTGAGTGACCTTGGTTCATATAGGCTAGTCTTGCCCCTCATCTGGGACCTTGCTGTCCACAGGGAGTAGGCATTTGCCTCTGATCCTGTGGACCTGTGCTGTCCACTGTGAGAGCCACTCACCACTTCAGAGACTAAGCAGGAAAAGAGCAAGCAAAATAGCTCATTAGGGATATATATATATATATATATATATATATATATATATATAATTTTATGGTAACACTTCGAAGCTATTGGGTTAAATAGCATATCACTAAAATGCATTTCACTAGTTTCTTTTTGCTTTTCACAATATGACCACTAGTTTGTGGCTCGCCCGGTAGCAGTATCGGGCAGGGCTGCTCTGGACATGGGCTGTGCTGCTGTGGGTAAGTCCAGGGCGAGGGGCTGGCCTCGCTCTGAGTTCCCGCCGACGAGGTAGCTTGGTCTGCCAAAATCTGTACCTCACTCAGCAGATCCATGTGACTTTCAGGATCAGTTCAGCCCTCCTCTCCACACCAGCCTTCATCAACATGCCCCCCTCCACTTGCTGTTCCCTTGTCTCCTTTCCGATAGGTTCAGAACTTCCGATAGGTTCCTGGGTCTCTTTAAGGGTCCCCACCATTCCCCTCTGGTGGCACAGTGGTCACACGTTGTATTGCTGAACTACAAGGTCCTCAGTTCAAAACCACCAGGCTCTCTGCAGGAGAAAGACAAGGCTTTCTAAGCCTGTAAACAGAGCCTCTGCAACCCACAGGGCCAGTCCTGCCCTGTCCTATAGGGTCACTAAGTTGGAATCGACTGGATGGTGGTCTGGATGGTGGTGAGTGAGTGCATTTGACCGCCAAGCACTCTGTGTGCGCCCCGCCCTGGGCTGGGCACCGAGTATCAAACATCCAACAGTTCATCTGCTTCCGCCTGCGGATAGGACAGAGATGTAGGATGGGTAACCTGCTGGAGCCATGCACATTCAGCTGACACACAGACTCCAGATGTGGTCATGGGTTTAAGGAGGAGCTCGGATTCCTGGACACTCATCCATGGATGAGCACTAGGGACCCAAACGTGCTTGTTAGGAACCTCTGGTCTCAATCAGTCCTCCTCAGCCTCGGCCCTGGGGGCCTTTGGGGCCGGATGGTCCATACATGAGGGGCCAGCTGTGCCTTGTAGGATGTTCAGCAGCATCCCTGTCTCTGCCCACTAGGTGCCAGCAGCATCCCTTCCAGTGGTGATGATCAAAAACATATCCAGACATTACTAGATGTCCCCTGGGGGCCCACACCCCCTGCTGAGAAGCACTGAGCTGGAGAGCTGGAGAGGAGTGCATCAGGCTAGATTCCGGCCAGGGAACCACGGGCAGTGTGTGCTCCTGAATCGCCCATGGGCTCTGAGAGAAGGGGCACCACGGCTTGCTCACCCTTCAGGGCCTCAGGGCCTGGCCTTGTCCCCCACCCCTGGCCTGCCTGACGCTGGACACCTGTTATTTGTGTTGAATGGAGTCTGAGAGAAAGAAGGGAGCCCCCTGCCCGTTAGCATGCACGACTCTCTCCATCCAGCACCCACCCGGCCAGAAGCATGTGTCATCTGCCATTTTTTCAGACTCAGACTCTGCTGAGACATCTCCGGCTCCTCCCAACCACGGCTGCTGAGCAAGTGAGAGGAGGAAACATCTCTGAAGAGCCTCGTGCCAGATGTTCCTGCAGACCCCGCCGGCCTCTGGGCTCGCCCCAGATGCTGCCAGCTCAGTTTTGGCCTTCCCACGTGGGTCGTTCCCAGATACCTGTCCTGCGCCTCTCAGACCTTGAGGCTTCAGGACCAAGGCCACTCAGGACCTCCAGAGAGCTCCACCCCAGGCACCCAGGAAGCTGGCTGACTCGGGACTTGGGTGAGAGCTGGGCTCGTGATGAGTGATGAATGAAGCAAAAGGAAACCAGGCCAGGGCCCTGGTGTCAGCCTGAGCTGGTTGGGAGCCCAGATGGGATGCTTTTATCTGCGGTGTGATCGCTGACAAATGACTTTCCGTCTCTGAGCCTCATGTTCTCATTTGGAGGGAGGATGTGGACAGATGATCTCTAAGGACCTTCCCCCGTGGTCGTTCCCGGGTTATTTTTGGACCAAGTGGATGGTGTCGGCTTCTCTCTGTTTGGGGGGATTTACTCTTCATTGTGCAAATTTCCTGGGTCAGAATGGTTCCAGCCCCATCCTAACGTTTGTGTTGTTGACCTTCTCACCCCAATCTTTTTTTTGCCTCCTGGACCTTCTCAGTTCTAGGCTCAGCTGCCCTATGTTGTAGTCAAATATCTTACTTCATTCGCACTTGACCTTTGTATGCTCTGGTTTTCCCATCTATCTAATGGATGTCATATTAATTCCCAACTCATTGTTAAGGATCCCTCGTGGTACCCTGGATTAGGCACTAGACAACAAATTGTAAGGTTGGCAGTTCAAACCCACCAGCTTCTCTGTGGGAGGAAAAGGAGGCTTGATTGACAGTCTGGAAACCCCATGGAGAAGTTCTCCTCTGCCCTTCTGGGTCACTATGGGTTGGGATGGACGTGATGGTGGTGGGTTGGGGTGAGGGGACGAATAGCTAGAGATCAGCAGCTCCCGTCAGGTCGACTCTGACTCAGGAGTAACGGAATAAAGCACTGCCTCGTCCTTCCTTTTTCTCCCGGTTGCCAGCAAGCTTACGCATCTACGTTTGTGGCTTTCATGCCAACCCATCTCACTGAACCAGCCCTCCAAATCGCAAGCACAATGTCCTCCTCTAGCGAGTATCTTGGGGCAAGGGAGGAGGGTGATGTCCCCTTGTGACCCATCAGGTTTCCATGAACACGTTTTCAGAAATGTATTGCCAGCACTCTCTTCCTAGTCTTAGCCTGGAAGCATTCTTGAAACAGATGCACCATGGCGGCGGGTGGGGGTGGGGGTGGGGCTCCTGCTGGTGTTTGACATGCTGCTTCTAGCATCAGAGCAACAAGAAAAGCCCCACTCCAGGACAGAGAGTCCACTGACCAATGGGTGGTGATCCTACTCCCTGGCCCGGTCACCATGATGGTGATGGTGATGTTTTTTTTGTCACAAAAGGGCACTGCAGCATGGAGAGGCAATGAGCCTTGTTCAAGGCCATGTGGCAGCCAGTGGCAGAGCCGGGGTTATAACCCAGCAAGACGGGTGAGCCCAGGTTCCTACCCATTTGGGGATATGGTCTTTTAGAAGCCCTGGGAGAATCCTCTTGATGGGTTTGTGGTAGGTAGGACTGCAGGTGGGCCCACAGTAGGAAGGAGATGGAGGTATGCACCTGCTCATGGAAGCTTGAGCGTCCGCGGGCATGCACTCACTCGGCAAATGACTCCTGCGCCCCCGTGCTGTGTCAGGCACCCATGGCCTGGCAGTAGGGGGCAAATTCCACGGACTGTGGCGTGTGAGCTCTGTGGTGGGTCAGTGTGATGGAATGAGCACATAGACAAGAGCGGCTCAGAGGGAGAGGGGAAGGAAAGAGCCCTTTAAATAAGGAGGCAAAGCAGCCTAACTGAGAAGGGGATATTTTAGCAAAGATGTGAAAAAAGGAGGGGATCTGCCATGCGGGTATTCGGGCCAAGTGTGTTCAGGCAGAGGGCAGCCCCGAGGCAGACAGAAGCCTGGGGTGCTCAAAGAACAGTGAAGATGCCCGTGGGACTGGAGCAGAATGAGGGAGGGGCAAGGGCTTCCGTCAGAGAGAGGATGGGGAGTGAGAGCGTGTACATGGCTGTGTGGGTCTGGAAAGGACCTGAGCTTGGCCTCTAAGGGAGAGTGGAGTGAAAGAAAGAGCGCATGAACCGCAAGACAATCCACTCAGGGGACCTTAACTCAGACAGAAGAGCCCCGGGCCTCCCTGTGGTTTGTCCAGCCTGATGTAAAGGAGCCTGGTTCAGGAGAGCCTGGAAGCCCATTGCTCTCCAGGACTCAGCTAGAGCTGGACAGACCAGCTCCCGAGTCTGCGCTGCCCCTCCCTTCCCCAGCAGCCTGGAGATTTTCATCTCACGCTTTGTCCCCTTGGGCAATTATTTATTATTTCCTTCTCCAAAGTGTTTCTGAGACACGGCTCTTATGAAAGATGCTACACTGAATAAAGTGGGACGGCATCATAATTCACCCTGGCTCCAGCTGAAATATTTGAACGACAACACATTACTGTCCAATTTCGCTGCTCTCTGCTTCAAGGGAGAAGCGGGAAGCCCCCACTTGGGTGCTCTGAGCTCTTTGCAGAATTGGATGAAATGGGCTTGGCAGCTGGGGGGCTCAGTGGAGTACCACAGCAGGCCATGCCATGGGACGTGCCCACCGAGCCTGGCCAAGGGGGGGAGGGCTTCTCCTCCACCGCCGCGCCCCCTCCGTCAGACTGGGAGGTGCTGCCGCGCTGGGGGGAGACTCTTCCTCTTGGGCACATCCAGTGCTACCTGCTCCAGCGCTGTGGGGAGAACATGCCTTTGCAGTCAGCTTAGCCTGGCTCCCCTCCCAGCCCGATCTTTGGCTGGTTGCATGACGTTGGTCTAAATCGGGCTCAGTCTCTTTACCTGAAAGAGGGCCACAGGGATGGGCTGTGAGATCGCGTGCATCGGTCATCCATGGCCGTGTAACACATTGTCCTCCAATGTAGCAGTTTAAAACAATCAACACGGCGTTTTTTTTCTCAAGAGTGGGGATCCTGGGGTGGGTGAACTGGGTGGTTGGGGCTCAAGGCTTCGTCCACAGGCTTGCCTGGGGCTGGAGGCCCCTCTTCTATGAGGTTCTCTGGAGCGGCAGGCGCAGGCTGCCTCATTTCCTGACTGAAGCTTCACTTTCCTGCCACGTGCACCGGCTTCTCTGTAGAGCTGCTCAGGGCATGGCAATGGCCGCAAATGGTCAGAGAAGCGGGAGCCACAAGGCCTTCCTCCCATGGTTCTTGGAAGGGTGTAGAGCGGTGGGTTTGCGGTAGCATCGAGTTGCCTCTGACGCGTAGTGACCCTACAACAGAGCGACACACTGCTCCCCTCCTGCCTCATGGTTCCCCGAGGCCATCGCTGCAGCCACTGTGCCAATCCATCTCCTTGAATGCCCTCCTGATTCTTTTGCTGCCCCTTTACTTGTCCGAGCATGAGGAGGTCCTTCTCCAGGGACTGGTCTCTCCTGACAACTCATCCAAAGTATGCCAGATGAATTCTCGCCACCCTTGCCTGGAAGCAGCACCCGGACCGTACTTCTTCCGAGACAGATCGGTTCGTTCTTTTGGGAAATCCCAGGTACTTTCGGTGTTCTTTGCCAGTACCACAACACAGTGCATTGATTCTTCTCCAGTCTTCTTTATTCAATAGCCAACTTTCACGTGCATCGGAGGCCTTTGGAAACACCTGGGTCCACACCCTCGTCCTCCAAATAACATCCTTGCTTTTCAACCCTCTGAAGAAGTTTTGTGTAGTAAATTTTAGTGAGTGCAAGGTGTTGTGCCATCCCTGAGCCTCGACTGTGGATCCAAGCGAGACAAAAATCCTCCATAACGTCAACCTTTTCTCCACTTATTATGATGTCACTATTGGGCCAGTTCTGAGGATTTGGGGTTTCTTGACAATGAGCTGTAATCAATACAGAAGGCTATAAGCCATGATTTTCATCCGCAAGTGCTTCAAGCCCTTCTCACTTTCAACAAGCAAAGTGTGTCATCTATCTATATATATATATCTCGCAGATTGTTAATAAGGCTTCCTCCAGTCCTAATGCCACATTCTTCTTCATATAATCCAGTTTCTTGTGCGATTTGCTCAGGGAACAGATCGAATAAGTATGGTGACAGGATACAACCCTGACACATACCTATCCTGATTTTTAAACCAAGCAGCAGGCCCTTGCTCTGTTTGCACAACTGCCTTTTGATCCATGGACAAGTTCCCAGGTGAGCACAAGGTGTCCTAGGCTGCTCATTCTTTTCAGATTATACATAGTTTGTAGTGATCCACACAGTTAAATACCTTTGCACCATCAATAAAGCACAGGTAGACATCTTTCTGGTCTTCTCTAGGTCAATCTGACCTCCACAGTATTCCACATCCTCTTCTGAATCTGACCTGAAGCTCTGACAGATCCCTATCAATCTATTGCTACAACCACTGTTGGACGATCGTCAGCAAAATTTTATTTGCATGTGATATCAATGATACTGTTCTATAGTTCCAGAATTCTATTGGGTCACCTTTCTTTGGAATGGGTACACATATGAATCTCTTCCACTCAGGGGGCCATACAGCTGTCTTCCATGTGTCCTGGCATAGGTGAGTGTTTCTAGCACTTCACCAGCTTGTTGAAACATTTCAATGGGAATTTCAGCAATTCCTGGAGCCTTGGTTTGGGTTGTTTCTTTCAGGGCAGTGACAGCTTCTTCCATCAGCACCCCTGCTTCTTGCTCATCCACTGCCTCCTGAAGTGGTTGAGTGTCGACTCGTTCTTTTTTGGTACAATGACTCTGTGTATCCTTTTCATCTTTCGATGTATCCTGAATCAGTCACTATTTTGCCCATAGACTTTTTCAGTAATGCAGTTCAAGGCTTGAAGAATTTTTTCGAATTTTTTTTATATGCTGAGGGTGTTCTTCCTTTTGGTTTTTGCCACTCCACCCAACCATAAACCATATCCCTTTTGGGTTTTCTAACTCTACCAACACTTCAAGCAGAGTACCACCATAAACCAGCGTTAAACCATTTCCTTCCTCCCAAAGAGTCCCTGGGTACCCACTTACAGGTTATCTGCGCTCCCTTGGTCAGCCCTGCTCTGCTGGTTGCTGTACACTAGACTCTGACTCCTGGCCAGTTTACAAATGGCAGAAAGCAGGGTTGTTTGCCCGATCCTGTGCTATCGTCAAGGTCACAGTTCTGTTTGAGTCTAGTCTTAGGTTATGGATTCAGTGCGTCTCTTGAAAAGTTTCCCTGCAGCCCCAAATGCCCTTACTTGGTTTTCTGTCTGCCGAAACCTGCTTTCCTCATCCATTCAGACTGGATCTAGTGGCACAACTGGTTATATGCTGGCCTCCCAGCGGCAAGGTCAGCAGTTTGAACCCACCAGCCACGCTGAGGGAGAAAGATGATGTGCCAGTCACATCTGATGTCAATTTGAGGATTGAAAGTATGGGGGTGGAGTCTAGCCTGCCTGTCAATCTGGAGCTAGCCAATGAGACCTCTGTGTGGGCATGGGCTTCCCCTGAGAATTCTGGGAAATGTGGTCATTCCTTCTTGGAGGTGGAGACATTGTCTCTCTCGGTTCACTCCTTTGGAGACCCTCTTCTGACAAGGCTCACTCTCTGAGAGACGTTGCAGCTGACCAGACACACGGCAGCCTGCTGATAGACCCTGAGCCCTGGAAACTGGAGGAGCCACAGGGAGACCCCTGCCAGGGCTGAGATGCTTCTACTGCCCCTGGATACACAAGACTCTGCACCCACTGGCCTGTGATTGTCCTGGTGTCATTGCATGTGCTTCGTGAGTCTGAAGAGGACTTATGGATTGGTACCGGATATATGGGTGAATATCGGACTATGACCTTGGACTGGACTGGAATGGGATGTTTTCTTAATTGCTCTTGTATATAAAACTCTTTCTTCTACACATATGAGTGTTTATGAATTTGTTTCTCTAGTCTACCCAGACTAACCCAGATGAGATTTTCTGCTCCCGTAAAGACGTAGAGCCTTGGACAGCTCTCAGTGCTTCAGGGTCATTGTGAGTCAGAATGGACTAGATGGCCAGGGAGTCCTTTCATATAAACACACTCGTTAGTGAAATAGAGTTTCCAATTTGGTTTCTTTCCCTGAACAAAATGACTGAGAGGTCGGTCTGTCCTGTTGCAGATAGTGAATTCATTCCTTTTCTCTGCTGAGTAGAATTCCATCATATGGATGTACAGGATTTCGTTCATCTACTCATCTGTCTATAGGAATTCAGATTGTTATGTTGAATAACCTATGTATGAACTTTCCCATATCTGTCTTTGTGTAGACACACAATGGTGGCTGGGCAGTTTCTTTTTGAAAAAGGTAATGGAAAAGTTTCCACACACTTTGGTAAAGCTCTGTGTACGATTTTAATTCTCTTGGTATATTACAAGAAGCAGAGTCGCCAGATTGTAATACATGCATGTCTTCCTGAGATAAGAGACCACTAACTTTTCCCCAAGGTAGTCGTATCACTTTGCGTTCCCCACAGCAAGGCATGCACAGGTCCCACTCCTTTCTCAGCCTCATCAACACTTGGCAAGGCCTATCGTCTTGATTCAAGCCATGTAAATAGGTCTTTAATCCGATCTCACTGTGGCTTCCATTCTTTCCCTCATGGTTAGTTGCAGCACACCCTGGAGTGTGCTGCTACTGTGAATGCTAGAGTCACCAGCTTGAGCCCACCGTCACTCCACAGAGAGAGAGGAGTCTGCCTCCTCCGATGAAGATTTAAAGGCTCAGAAATCCAAAGGGACTGCTGTGCTCTATCTTAAGGACATTGTCGTTCAGGGCTACTGAATGTGCTCTGACCCACAGTGACCCAGTGCACAGTAGATCGAGGCGCTGCACAGCCCTGCACCATCCTTGCCATTGTCCCCGTGCCTGAGCCCGTGGGTGTAGCCACTGGGTCCAGTGATCTAGTGTAGGGCCTTCCTCTTTTCTACTGTTCCTCTCCTTTACCAAGCAAGCTCTCCTTCTCCAGGGACTGGCCTCTCCTGACAGTATGTGAGATAAAGTCTTGCCATCCTTGCCTTCAAGAAGTCCTCTGGCCTTACTTTGTCCAATACAGATCTGTTTGTCCTTTAAGCAGTCCATGGTGCTTTCAATTCCAGTACCGCTATTCAAATCCATCTATTCTTTTATGGTCTTCCTGAGTCAATGTCCAGGAGGCAGTGGAGAGGGCCATGGCCTGGTCAGCTGTGCTCAACATAACATCCTTGCTCTTTAATACTCGAAAGAGATCGTGTGCAGCAGATTTCCCTAATACAGGTCTTCTATTGATCTCTGGACCAATGCCTCCATGAGCATTGATTGTGGATCTGAGCGAGACAAAGTCCTCTGCAACCTCACACTTTTCTCCATTTGTTAAGCTGTTACCTCTTGGTCCAGCATGAGAACTTTTATCTTCCTGACATTGAGTTGTGGTCCACATCGAAGGCTGCACTCCTTGATCTCCACCGGCCAGGGCTTCGCCCTCCTCTTGTCAGCAAGCAAGGTGTGTCATCTGCTTATCTCAGGCTGTGAATGCGCCCTCCTCCTACCCAGATGCCACACGCTTCTTCATGTAAGCCAGCTTCTCTGATGATTCTTTCAGCATTCAGGTTGAACAGTATGGCGAGCGGATAGAGTCCTGACATACACCTTTGCTGACTTTAAAACAGGCAGGATTCTCTTGTTCTGTTTGTCCTACTGCCTCTTGGTCCATGTGCAGGTCCTCAAGAAGTGTCCTGGAATTCCCATTCTCAAGACTGCCCATAGTTTGTTAGGATCCACACAGTTGAATGCCTTGGTGTAGCCATTTGCTATTGTTTTTCTTTTTAGAAGTCCTCAGCTCTTTATGTCCTTTACCAGATATAAACGGTATAGTTATTTTCTCCCAGTCGCTGGTTTTTATTTTTATTCCCTTATTGATATGTTTTGAAGTGCCAAGCTTTTTAATTTTGAGGAGTGTAATTTGCCATTTTAATATCTTTTATGGGTCTGGCTATTGCTGTTATACACCTCAGGTTATGAAGACACACACGCACATATACACACACATGAGTTTTACAATTTCAGTTTTTACACTTAGGTCTGTGGTCTATTTTGAGTCAATTTCTGTGTGTGATGCCAAGTAAAGGTTTAAGTTGATTTTTTTCTCATATAGATATTTAACTGTCCTTGTACCAATTGTTAAGAAGATTATTGTTTTTTTTCATTGGATTATCCTAGCATCTTTGTCAAAAATCAATTGACCATAGATGTAAGAATTTATTTCTGGAAACTTAATTCTATTCTATTGCTCTAAGTGGCTGTCCTTGTGCCAATAGTACAGAGTCTTGGTTATTATGATTTTACAGTAAGCTTTAAAATCAGGTAATGTGAGTCCTTCAACTTGGTTTTTCTTTTTCAGCATGGTCTTGGACCTCATAGCTCTTTGTAGTTCTAGAAAAATTTTGACATCAATTTTTCAATTTCTACTCCACAGTCTCCTGGGATCGCAGTAGGGACATGTGCCTTTTGATAAGCTACTTTTGAGGTGCTGTGTCACCATTTGAACTGTGCACAGATCACAGCATTGGAGGAGACGACAAAAAGGCATTAGGACTGGGCGATATGGGCCCCGGGGTGCATCAGTATCTGGCTACCACACCACATGACCCCAGGGCCCTTGGGAGGAATTCGATCATGGATCCTCCAAACTAGCCTTTCAGATTCTTCCATTTCTCCTTTCATCTTCCAAATAATATAAACATGGAAGTTGAGGACTGGGGAGACTGCACTGGAATTGGGAGGTGAGGGGGAAGCGAGGCTCTCATTTGACAGAATCCTTTGAAGACTGAATTATTTCTTGCTTGGAATGTTTTATGGAGACCAAGTGTTTTCGATAATGGACGGCATTTCGAGTAGAACGAAAAGAACCTTTTTAAAAGGTGATGATGGATTTTGACACTGTGAGTGGGACAAGCCTGGCTGGTGTCAAGATGGGAGGGACCAAGTCCATTTCTTCAGGCTCACTCAGTGATACAGGCGCTCATCAGATGGCAGAATGCAGAAAATGTCGGGGGGCTCTCTATGCCCCGTGAGTCCCAAAAGGATTATGTTTGGTTGGTGACATTTTCAGGAATCCCTGGTCCTTTGCATCAGACTAAGAACTCCCTATTAGAAACTTTTTGGCATCTCCAAAGGACTCCCACGAAGCCTTGGTGCTCAGGAGTGATACCATGGGGTTCACTGTCATGTTGGGACTCGCGGAGTTGGAAGTATCATATGTCACCTGCTACGGATAATAAGATACCATGCTGGTCAGCCATTGCCACAAACAGAATTCATAACAAAACCCTCTCAGGAATTTCAACTTCAAATATTTCTCTGCAGCTCACTCACTGGGACTACAGTTCGGCTCATCTGGGATGGACTTATTTGATGACTCTCTTCCTGCTTGGAAGGTAGGTGGCCTTGGAAGCAGGTGAAGGTTGGCCTCAGGAATACGCCACATACATCTCCTAGGACTTGAACTGAAGGGCCAGCAGCTGCCGAGCCATTCTCTCCCACTGGCTCCCTGGAGTGCAAGGAAGTGACTCCCTGGGATTGACATATTATTGCTTCTGTCCATATCCCACTTGCCAAGTCAGCCCCACCGTCAAGCCCAGGATTCTGGGGAGGATGCCAACGGAGTGGATGTATAATTGTCACAGGTAGGACATGTGTTGGGGAATGAAGTGTGTCTGCTCTACTGTAGGTATAAAAGCATGTGGAGGACTTGACGGGATAAGTATGATCAGAGTAGCAGATGGCAGAGGCAGAGGTCTGAACTGGATAGTTCAGACCAGGAGATTCTTCTCACACCACGAAAGGGGAATTTTAATGACTGCGCATCTCACAGTCTCAAAGTCTCCCCTTCGATGACTCCTTTGCACAGATGAGCATTCTGGGGGAGGGAGTGGGGCAGAAAGACCTCAGTTGTAGCTCACCATCTCTTGGGGAGTTACCTGTAAACACAGGCCACCCTCCCTGTCTTTCCCAAGGTTTAAGTCATAGCATTGTTTACCTGCGTGAATAGCATGCGTGTCAGGGTGGGGAACTGATGTGACCATTTGCTATGACTAGGCCTACCATCATGAAGCAATGTGGCATGTGCCCAGCACTGTACTCAGTGCTTCCATGGAGTGGCTCCATCCATCCCTGTAATGGTCCTAAGATGTGGGCTCCATGGTGGTCTCCATTTGGTAGATTAGGCAAGCAGCACCCATATCACCAAGCTGGGTGGGCAGCACAGACTCACCTGATTCTCAACACAAGTGGGTGTTCATTAGACTTCCCTGGGCCTTTCTTTGGACAGATGTTTTGTGAAACACTCAACCATAGCCTAAGAACTTCAGAGCATGCGGTGCTGTCTGACAAGAAGACTTGCTCCTGGTCAAGGGAAGTGAGCTCCTCACCTCCGGAGGTATCCAGACAGCATTAGATGCATACCTACAGGGGTATGGGGAGGAGTTCAGAGGATTTGGATGTAGAACTAGTTCGTACATTGATTCATTCTGGCACTCTGCACCTAGGATGCCGATGGCCACGCTCAAGGTCACTTGGCCAGTTAGAGTGCTCCAGGCTAGGGTAATAGTTTGAATCTTGGACATTCTAACTCCAAGATTTCACAGCCATGGACTCACTTCTTGAAGGCTCATTGAAATCATCTCATCCCACTTCCTGATTTTATAGAAAGGATGGAAAAGTGGGGCAGAGAGAAGGCTTTGTCTTCTCTGCGGGATATTTTGAGAATTGGCAACGTTGGTCTTGAGCTTTGCCTTCCCTTCCCAGTCCCAGCTCTCCCAGGACTGAGAAGCTCCTACCTGGCCTGCCCAAGCCAGGAGGGAGTTAACCAGGTCACCGAGTGACTGGCCCACACAGCCACTACAGCAGGTACTTGTTTAGAAATGCAAATGCCTTACCAGACCACACAGTTTTATGCCACACAAATTACTACACACACACACACGCACACACACACACACAACTTGTCTAGGATTGTTTGTACTAAAAAAGCTGGAGAAATTGAGCCATTTTCTGGATCAATCCTGCTAAATCTGGCCTCTGGGAGGCCAGATTGCTTAAGCAAACGAGGGCTCTCACCCCCTCCCTCTGTCCTCCTGTTGGGAGGCAGGGCTGGCAGCAGGGACCTCCTGCCCTTTCTGTTGGTTTTCTCCAGGGAGCCAGAGATGGGCTGGGAAGAGCAAGCTTGGGTCATGCGGGTGCTCTTTCCATGACACTGGGGAATCCTGAGTCTGGCACCTTCCTGTTCAAACCTCCTCTCCCTTTAGGAGACGGAAGGAGCCCTAGTGACATTGTCCAGTAAGCACAACCCTGCTTGGCGGTTCAAATGCACCAACCTCCCCCCCCCCCCTGATAGTAGATACATGAGGCTATCTGCTCCCCCGATGACTTACAGCTGCAGAAACTACACCAAGTCCCTGTGAGTCAGATTCCACTGCTGACCGTGAATGAGGTGACCAAGGGCCAGCCTCAGGTTTCCCAGAGCTCCTCACGTGTTCATTTCATCCTCTGCCTCACTCCACCTATGCCATTTCCGCACCTTAGGCAAGTCCCTCAGTGGACTCGGGTCAGCTCTTTGCCCACTGGGGGTTTGCCAAGTGATCGTCATCCTCAGCTGTGTGAGTCCGGAGAGACTAGGAACAAATTCATAGACACGCATATGTATATAAGGAAGAGGTTTATATGCAAGAGGAATGGAACATTGAGAAAGCATCCCAACCCAGTCCAGTCCAAGTCCTTAAGTCCGATACTAACCCATATGTCTGATACCAGTCTATAAAGTCTTCTTCAGATTCACGAAGCACATGCAATGATGGCAGGACAATCACAGTGCAGAGTCTTGTGTATCCAGTGGTGGTAGAAGCCTCTCAGTGCTGGCAGGGGTCTCCCTGTGGCTTCCCAAGCATCTCAGCACTGGCAGGAGTCTCCACGTGGCTTCTCTGGTCCCAGAGGTCTGGTTCCATCAGGGTAAGCCCATGTGGCTTCTCCTTCGAGAGTCTTGCAGGGAGTCAACCCCACGTCCCATCAGGAGAGCGTCTCCAAGGGAACTGAGCTGAACAGAGATAGTGTCTCCTGCCTTCAAGAAGGAAGTACCAGATTTCCCAGAATTCTCAGGAGAAAGCCAGGGCCACACAGAGGTCTCATTGGCTGTCTCCAGGTTGACAAGCTAGACTCCACCCCTACACTCTGAATCAAATTGACACCAGAGTACATGACTGCCACATCAGCTTAATTCACACAATAAAGGTCATTGCTGCATTTCACAAACAGGGAGACAAAGGGAATAAGGCTGGAGGAGTGAAACATTATGTTCATCATATAAAGTAGTCATTTTGAGAGTTCAGAAATGTTCCATATTGGCCATTGCATATGACTCTGTTGAATAGTTTACACCAGGTCATATAACATGCTTCATGTCCTCTTCTGACTCTCGGGCCTGAATTTCTAGGGCAGCTCCCTGTCAGTGTGCGGTGGCAACCATTTGTTGAATATTCTTCAGCAAAATTGCACCTGCATGTAATATCAATGCAAAAGTATAGAACAGCATAATTTCTATTGGGTCATCTTTCTTTGGAAATGGGTACAAATATGGATCTCTTCCAGGCATTTGGTCACATAGCTGTCTTTCAAATTTCCTAGCATAGACGAGCGAGTGCTTCCAGTGCTTCACTAGCTTGTTGAAACATTTTAACTGGTTATTCCATCCAATCCTGGAGCCTTGTTTTTGATTGATGCCTCCAGGGCAGCTTGGACTTCTTTCTTCAATTCCTCTGGTTCTTGATCATATGCTATTTCTTGAAATGGTTGTTATCCAATTGCTTCAAAGTTGGGCATTGAATAAGGAAGACTAAAGAAGAAAGAATCGATGCATTTGTATTAGGGTGCTGGTGAGGAATATTGAAAGTACCACAGATTGCCAAAGAACAAACCCATCTGTCTTGGAGGAAGTACAGCCAGAGTGCCCCTTAGATGCTAGGGTGCCGAGATGTCACCTCACACCCCATGAACATGTGATCGGAAGAGACCAGCCCCTGGAAAAAGACCTCATGCTTGGTAAAATAGAAGGGCAGTGAAAAAGAGGCTTGACAAGATGACTTGACAAGATGGCTTGACACAGTGGTTGCAACAATGGCCTCAAGTATAACCATCATGAGACAGGCTCAGGAGAAGACAATCTTTTATGCTGTTGTACACAGGGTTACTCTGAGTCAGAACGGACATGTAGCTTGTCCTTTGGCAATTGACAGCACACCCTTCTACTATGTTTTAATTTACCCTCTTGCTGGTGATTCACATCTAGTTGAATCATTGGCTTCTATTTTGATGAGGGGCAATGTGCGTGTGTCTGAATTTCCACAGGCTTAAGGTTCAGAGCCTTTACTCAGGCTTAGCAGGGACGCCCATACATCTGTGGACTCTTGAATGTCATCAGGTGGATACATTACTTCAACTGTCTCCTCACCCAACTGTTTTAGCGGTCACTGTGTAACAAAGGGTCTGAAATGTAATGGCTTAAGACAACAAGCATCTATGATCTCACGGAACTTTAGGAGGAGTGGAGCTGTGTGGTCATGGCTCAGGATTTCTCCAGAGGTTACGGTGAAGATGTTGGTTGAGGCTGAGGTCACCTGAGGCATTGGCGGGGGCTGGTGAATCTGCTTCTAAGAAAGGCCAGTCACATGATTGTTGGCAGGAGACGCCAGATCCAATATGGTACCCCACTACCCCCTGATCAAGTGATACTGGAGAGAGACAGAGAGAGAGAGAGAGAGAGAGAGAGAGAGAGAGAGAGAGAGAGAGAGAGAAAGAGCGAGAGAGAGAGAGAGAGAGAATTAGAAAGCACAATACCTTTTATAACCCTCCTGTAAAAACCTATCATTCCACCACACTCTAGACACTGGAGTGTGAGGGACCACAGAGTCAGTTCCAACACATCATGACCCGGTGCACAACAGAGCGAAGCACTGCCCAGTCCTGCGCCACCCTCACACCTGTTCCCATGTCTGAGCCCATTGTTGGAGCCACCATGTCAATCCGTCTTTTGGGGGGCCTTCCTCTTTTTTTCGCTGCTTCTCTGTGCCCTAGACAACAGAACATTCCAAAGGGAAGCTCGAGAAGACAGAGTCAAATATAATTAAAGGTGCAAAGACCTATAGTTATAATGCCATAAAAGAAAAAAAAAACGTGCAACATACCCCATATATTCGAGTAAAAGTCAACCTGAATATCAGCCGAGGCACCTGATTTTACCACAGAAATTGCATAGAAATGTGCTGAAAGACTCAGCTTATACACGATTATATAGGGTATCTTAAACTGAGAGAACTCGAGGAAAATTCAAGTCTTGAGTTGAAATATTGAAAGATTCTCTGAGCAAAATATTGAACGATGCAAGGAGCATCAAAAGAAGATGGAGAGGATACACAGCTATCCCAAAGAACTAGTCCGTGTTCTACCATTTCGAGAGCTAGCATAACAATGGCACTGAAGGAAGAAGTTCAAGGTGCACTGAATGCAGAGAATATCAGAAACATGTTTACTTGGGTTTTATTGACTATTCCAAAGCGTTCGACTCTGCGGACCTTAATAAACTATGACTAATCTTGAGAAGAATGGGGATTCCAGAGAACTTCACTGTGCTCAGTTGAGAACTTCCCCATGACTCAAGAGACAGTGGTTCTCACAAGGACAATAAGGAAATATGTCTGGTTTCAAATCAAGGGAGGTGTGAGTCAAGGCCAGTCGTATTCTCTCCTCATACTATTCCAACTGTATGCTGAACACAGTCATCAGAGAAGCTGGATGACACGATGAAGAACACAGTGTCAGGATTAGAGAAGGGCTACTCAGAACCCGAGATACGTAGGGATGCAACCTTGCTTGCTAAAAGTCCGGCGGACTTGAAGCACTTACTGATGAAGACCAAGGGTTCCAGTCTTCCCTATAGATTACAAACAAGAGCAAAATCCTTACAACTGGACCAGTAGGTAACATCATGATCAAATGGAGAAAACATTGATGTTATCAAGGGTTTGTGTTTTACTTGGATCCATAATCCATGCTCAGGGAAGCAGCAATCGAGAGATCCAACGACATATGACACTTGGTGAATCTGTAGCACCCGATCTCTTTGGTGTTGAAAAGCCAGGATCCTAACTTTGAGACTAAGGTATGCCTGACCACAGCCGTGGCACTTTCAATTGCCCCATACGTATGTGAAATTGAAAATTAAATAAGGAAGACTAAAGAAGAATCGATGCTTTGGAATTACAGTGCTGATGAAGAATATGGAAAGTTTTGTGGACTGTCAAAAAGAACAAATGAATTTGTCTTAAATGCAGCCAGAATGCTCCTTAGAGGGAAGAAGGATGAGAGTTTGTCTCATGGGCTTTGGACATGTTGTCAAGAGAGACCAGGCCCCGGAGAAGGATGCCATGCTGGGTAAAGTAGCGGGCAGGGACAAAGAAGACCTTCCAGAAGACGAATCGACACATTAGTTGCCTCAATGAGCTCAACTCTGATACGATGGTGGAGGTGGCACAGGACTGGGCTGTGTGTTTTCCTGCTGTACGCAGAATTCCTGGGAGTCAGAACTGATTGCACGTAGCAGCTGGTGTGCCCCAGATGCTCATACCTAAGGACAGCCCACACTTCCTTAAGGAGAGCAGGGTTAGGCCCCACACAAAGGATGGATGACTGAGAACGGGTGCACACCTGCTAACACCATCACATGACACTGGCCCAGGTGCTGAGGGCAGGCAGGCATGAGAGGAACTGCCTGGTGTCTTCCTGGAGTGACGTCCTTTAGCCTGACCTGTTCTAACATTCTTCTTCACACTGACGTTCCTTGACGCAAATCAGAGGACAGACAAACTTGATTCCTCCCCCACTGTGCCTCTCCTATGGGGGGCACAGTGAAGAATGTGGTGGAGCTGGTTCCTCCTCTCCTTAATCATCATCTTCCTCGGGGACGATTGCATTATTCATAGACTCCATAGTGCAGGCTTAGATGCGGGGGTGGGGTGGCGCGGGGCATCATGGGAGGAGCGGTGTACTGGGGAAAGGAAGAGCTGCGTTTTATACCGATCTGCACAAATGGTCCTCGGGAATCTATTCGTCAGCACTCTCTGGGCACCAATAACGGAAAATCCAGCCTAAACTGACTTAAGCAGAAATTGGAAATTTAATAGCTTATGGAAGTGGAAAGTCCAGGGGCACATCAGGGTGCAGGTAGGTGCCCAGTGACGTGGTGGTGGCGGCGGTGGCGGTGACACAGCAGCTGTTCACGGATGCTTGAGGCACCGTCTTGCATAAAATTGACTTGTTTCTGGTGTTGCCTGGCCGGCCGACCGCCAGTGACATCCCTGCCCTCCTTGCAGTCGGATCTGCCCCTGAGTCCAGTTCTTACTTTGGATCAGTCCCCAGAGCCTGAACTGCAGCTACACCCCATCACCCCAGTTTCACCCAGCAGCTACATGCTGCGAACCTCAGGACCCCAGGGCAGATCCTGGAGCCCCGACCCCCAGCAGAAGGTGTCAGTAGGCGACAGTGTGAGCAAGCAAAACATTTGGACTGGGTTTATTTGTCACAGCAGCTCCCACTGCCTACCCTACAGCGGTGCCGACCGGGCCTCTCCTCCCACCTGCTCTTCTCTGGTGTGGGCTCCAGAGGTGGCAGGATGGTGGCCAGCAGCTCTAGGGTACCACTCCGCAGAGCCACGGCTTGTGGGAAAGACTGGCCCATTCCCCGAAGGGTTTGAACAAAATCCCAGATCTGTATCCTGTTGCTAAATTCACGAGCTAGTCCCAGAAGTACTGCTGTGTCCGGGGGAGCTGCAGTGCTGGGGCTGAGAGGTGGAGCCAATCACACTCGGACTAGAGGACCCGTGCGGGCACTTGCCCATCACCATGGATTTGGACAGTGTCTATGAACTCCCTGGAGGCCAGTGACCTTTCCTCTATGGCGAGGATGCTGGGCACTGTGGAGCATGCGCGGTAGGAGAGCTGCCCAGCCCCGACGTTTGTGCCTCGGTGATGCTTGGCTTCCTGTCCAGCTGCCACCCTGTGAGAGGGGCTTGTCTTGGTCGGGGCTGGCACTCGCAGCCAAGCCTCTTGCAGCCCCTCCGTCGCTTTGTTCTGCCTCCCATCCACACGGGGCACTTTCTGGAAGGACATCAATGCCTGGCCCCGAAGAGCATGGTTTTGAACATCACTCGCTCCGTCTCGCCCGCTGCCAGCTCGCCGGTTGGTTCCGCTGGCATACCCAATCCTTTGATCGGAGGGAATTGATCAGAGCCTGCTTCTCCCCCTCCAAGGCAGTGGGTTTCAAACCCGGAGGCAGCGTTTTCATGTCCTCGGCTCGCCGCCGCCGGTCCAGCCTCGCCTAATGGGAACAGGATCCATGAGGCCATCCGAGTGACAGCTAATGAGGCAGAGGGCGCTTTCAAACACCTCCTCCCAGAGGCCCTCCAGACTGCCCCGTCCACGTGGTGCTCTCTGAACTCCTCACGACTTCACTTCTGCTTCTTCGGAGCCTAATTGTGCTTCGTCCTTTCTGTGAACGGCTTCCTACTTTCCTGTCTTGTGTAAAGTCCTTCAGGACAAGAATATATTTTCTCTTCCTCTCGTGGTCCCCCTGGGTCCTTGGGCAGAGCTGAGCACAGAGCCAAGGAAATGAAATGAAATGAAAATGACATTTATTTAACAGCGACTAACTGTCAGGCACCCCAATGGGCATGTTCGCATCCTGCTCTCATTTGGTTCTCCCCCACAGCCCTGCGAATTGGATATGCAGACACATATTTCTAAACACAAAGGAGCTGACACCAAAGAGATTGCGCCACCCGCCCAAGGTCGCCTAAAGAGGGAGAGAAGGGGGGAGGGTTCAAGTGCAGGCCTTGGGGACGATGCCATTCGCTGGAGCATAGCAAAGGTCATCCCTGTGCCTAGCTCTGGGTGAGACTCTTGGGGGAAGGACAGAACTTTCTATACCAGTGGTCCTTAACCTTCCTAATGCCATGATCCTTTAATACAGTTCCTCCTGTTGTGGTGGACTCCCCCCCACCCCCGGCAACCATCACCTGATTTTCGTTGCCACTTCATCACTGTCATTTTGCTACTGTGATGAATCGAGTGACCCCCCCCACAGCGATTGTGACCCCCCCCAGGTGGAGAGCTGCTGCTTTATCCCACAGTATAAGAGCTAAGAGCAAGGTCCTTAGAGCTGGGCTTTGTGGTTTCAAATCCTCCCCAGGCTGCTTCCGAGCTACCGAGCCACCGTGCTTTACAAAGAGGCACTTATTCCACGTTGACAAGGTAGGCGCTATTGTGATCCCCACTCTACAGACGGGGACACAGACTCGGAGAGGCCCAAGCCTCAGAGCCGGGCTTCAAACCCACCCACCCGGCTCCCCACCCCGAGGCTCCGCTTGACCAGCACGCAGATCAATGAGCTCATCTGCGGAGCTGGCTGACGGGCAGCCTGGGAGTCAGCCTCCCTGGGCGGACGTGGAAGTTCTCGGCAAGGAGTCTAGCCAGAAGGAACTGTCCAAAGCCCCGAGTCAAAGCCACAAAATGATCTTTGCCAGGCCCCCGTGGGGGTCGGTTTTCACGACTCCCTGAGGGGCCGAGTCCGCCACACCCACCTTTCCTGGGATTCTGAATGGGGGCGAAGTCATGGTCCCCGAGGGTGGCTCTGAGCACGTTCCGGAGGCTGTGGACCTGGCGGCCTGGTGTGGCTGCCCAGTAGTGGTCTGAAGGCACCAAGGCCAGTGGTCTGCACAGAGCCACAGTCGTGGGACTGGGTGCAGCCAGGCCTTCTACAGAACTGGACCCCTTTCAGCCCTTCCTAGTCTTGGCATCTGCACGGAAATCACCCTGCCGCGGGGCAACCCATGGGCTCACACGCCAAAGCCCTCTGGCCCAGTGGCTTTCAGGCATCCTGTGTAGTCGGTGGGGGTCTCTCCTTCCCCTTGGCTGGAAGTTCATGGTGGGCGTCACATGCCACCCCTTACAGATCTCAGGGTTAAGAACAGACTCTGGTCCGGCCCTTGCTGGCAGCCCAGGCGGGTGGGTGGGAGGGGGGCTGAGAGATTGATCTAGGCACAGCTTCACCCTCTAGTTCTCTCTTTCCCCGAGGTTCAGATGCTGGAGACTCGAGATGCCCCATAGACCAGTTTCATCTCCAAAAGATGCCCCGTGTCTGGGGAGGACTCGACTTGAGACAGAGCCTTGGCGCCCCACCCCCACCTCCATCGCACACCCTCTTTCTTTGAGTTTTGAACTTAGTATGAAGTGAGTATGAGACATCTCCACACCTGCCTTCTTTCCTCCTGGGACTTGACCTAGAGTCTCTGGGCTGGGCGATGGTCCACTTGCTGGGCTGCTGACTGACCAGCTAGAGGGGTGAGTCCACTCAGGGGGCCCAGGAAGAAAAGCCTGGGGATCGACTTGGGGCAAGGCCGCTTCTGGAAGCCTGTGGCCACAGTGCTGCTCAGACCCTCTGGGGCAGCTGTGAGCCAGAATCCACCCAATGACAATTGAGAGTGGTGAGGGTTCCTCTTCCCTTATCTCAGAAGAGCAACGCTAGGCTATGCACGCCCCACTGTTCTCAGCACCCATGGGGGCCCTGCCTGGAACTGCCCACCCCATCCAGGGAGAAGAGAGAAACAAATTCATAGAGACATTCATATTTATATAAGGGAGAGACTTATATACAAGACCAATTGAGCATGGAGATCCCAGCCCAGTCAAGATCAAGTTCATAAGTCTGATCTTAGCCCATATGTCTGACAGCAATCTATGAAGTCCTCTTTAGACTCACAAAACACGTGCAATGATGCTGACTGTGGGAAGATTACAGGCCAGCGGGGTGGGAATTCTTGTAAATCTGGTGACATTGTAAGGTCTCAGCACTGACAGGGGTCTTCGTGTGGTTTCTCCAGGTCCAGGGTTCTGGATTCATCAGGGTTGGGCCATGTGGCTTCTCCTCAGGGATGTCTCACAAGGAGTGGCAGAGAGTGAGCGTGATCGAGAGAGAGGTGACTTCTGCCTCCAAGGAGAAAAATCAGGATTTCCCAGAATTCTCAGGGCCACACAGAGGCCCCATTGGCTATGATCTGATTGACAGGCGACACCCCCTCCCCCTTGCACCCATAGTCCTTAAATTGACAATTATTTAACTACCACGCTGTGGCTCATGTGTCAGGACAGGCTGGTATAGCTCCTCCCATCTCACAGGTGACATCAGTGAGGCTCTGGCGGCAGAGCCTGACCTGCCATTGGTCCAGAGGAAGTGGAGGTGCAAAGACCTGTCCTGCCCAGATGACCTCACCTGACCCTGCTTCCCCTGAGACGGCCCAGGGCAGGACGTGTGTGCCACCACCGTCTGTGTGTGGGCCCCGCCTTGGCCTGGGCCTTCTTGGGCTCTTAGCTTCTGATGCCCGCAGGCTCTCCGGGGTTCCTATTCGACTGAGTGAAGATGCATGTTGGGTGGGGGGCTGACTAGGGGACCCGCCCCACGTCAGTGTGCAGAGCCCTCATGCATGTGGTGATGCTGGAAGATATGCCACTGGCATGCCAAGTCTCCGGAGGCCACCCACCCACACATAACTCAGTGGAGCTTCCCGGCTAAGACAGATGAGGAAGAAAGGCCCGGTGATCTACCCCTGAACATCGACAAATGAGTCACACGATAGAATATTGGCTAACATACAAGCATTACGTGTTACCCAGAAAGCAAGGCTTATGTGTGCGTACACGTGAGACTGTTGACGACAGATGGGTCAGCAAGCACAAGCTTACCTTGCTTCTTGGGCAACTGTTCTCTCCCAAACTGAGGTCAACCATGCCATCAAGTCTGTTCTGACTCCTCATGCCCTCACTCCCGGTCCGTGAGTCCTTGCTGGCACACAGCGACCCTTGGAGGGTTTCTGAGATTGAAACTGTTTCTGGGAGTCGAAAGCCCAGTCTTTCTGCCAAGGAGCTGCTGCTGGTTTTGAATAGCGACCCTGCCGGTCGCAGCCCCACTTGTAACCACTGTAGCACCAGGGCTCGGATAGAGCCCCTACAGGTCAGAAAATGGCCCCCAGCGTTTTCAAGGCTGTAACCATTATGAAAACCGTTGCCACATCTTTGTCCAATGGAGTGGCCGTGGGTTCGAACCACAGATCGTCTTGTTAGCAGATGAGTGCTTTGCCCCCTGAACCACCGGGACTCCTTCCATCCCTGTCAGGGGTTATGAATTTGAAGAGGTGTTCATCTATAGGAAGGTGCTGTGGGCTCGGGAGAGAGACAGATGCCAGTCAGATGGAGGAACAGAGTCTTTGATGTGGTGGGGACACGTGAACTTGTTCACTTCAAATCAGTTACTGAGCACAAGTGAGTCTGTGCTTACCTTGCTAACCAGTGACCCCGACCGCGCTAACAGAAGTCTGGAAGATGAGCCCCCAGGGCTTGCAAACACTTGGGATGCCCAGTGAGCTGAGTGCAGGGCCGGGACCCTCGCTGCTGTGGCCCAGGGTGTGGCCGGGAGTGGGAGTTGGCTCTGGAGGGGAAGCCACCTGCAAGACGCCGCAGAATTCATCCGCAGAGTGATTCCTGGATTCTGCAGTGGTTTCCTGCAGCTTGAGACCCGAGGACCACACATCCGGTGGCTTGGAACCACTCGGTCCTGGCTGTTCTTCTGGTGAAAGGTAACGTGAGGGAGCGCAATGGAATGGAGCTGCTTACCTTGACTGCCCAGTCTGCCCTACTCTGTGGACCGACCGCGGTACAGCAGGACAGGGCACTGCTTCTCTGGAGCAGGGTGTAGTCAGAAGGGCATGGATTCCAATAGAAGCTTGTTTATTTACCTATCTGTACTTGATGGGTTTTAGGAAAGGACAGGTGGTAGCTCTTCCCCCTTGCCCAGATTGGGACTGGATTGAAGGACAGAGAGAGATGACTGCCATCCTGATTGCTGAAGACAAAGTTTCCTTTGCTCCGTGCCCCAGGGAAAACCCTGCCTTGTCTGCCTAACTTCCTTGGCTTGCAGCCACATCACTTTTCTGCCCCCATGCTCACAGGGCCCTGGTGTCTCCTGGTCCATGGTGCGACTCTCTAGCAGGGAACCAGCCCATGGATCGAGGACCACTCTGATCCAGCATTATAAAACACATCTGCCGGGGCCTGGTTTCCCAATAAGGCCCCGATTGAGATGACGGAGGGCTAGGAATTTGGGGGAAACACTAGTCAAGCTTGCTCAGGTGCTAAACCTTCACTTCCCAGCCATGTATGCCTGGGGAAGTCCTTTCCCTTGTTGGAGCCCCAGTCCCCTCTTTGGTCCAAACAGGACTAGTGGGGCCCATCCCTGTGGCACTTGTGAGATTAAGTGTGATGGGGACACCACCACAGCCGATCTTCAGTAAACACAGGCATTGTCATGAAGCAAAACATGAGGGGAGCCCTTGAGCATGGCAGGTGTAATTATATTTAGAAGGGATTATCTTGAGAAGATGATGGGTTGCGTTAGGGGCAAACACAATCTATGAAGTTATTTACATATTCATAATGACCGGGGCTGGATCTGGGTGGGCAAATGGCTTCTCTGCTCTGCTGCCCAACTTTGGAACCAAGAACAACATATGCCTCAGAGAGAGAGAGGTCAGGTATTTCCGGAATGGGAGGAAGTTCTAGAAAGCATGGCCCGCCGGGGGTGGGGCCCCTCCTGCTGAGCCCACTGGAAAAGCTAGAAGCTCCATTCACCGCTCTTTGCAGGCAGAGGAGGAGAGGAAAATCTCAGACCCACCCATCAGAGAGTGTGGGTGCAATGGGAACCCCCGGGGGTGGGGGGTTTGACCCCTGTGAAGGTGTTTGGAAGTACAGTAGCACCCTGGTCCTGGACCGGATCAGTACGATTCATCATCGGGTTTTGACGCGCAATGTCGAGATTTTGCATTAGAGCTGACCCGACGCATGTGATTTTTATAAACAAAAGCAGTTCGTGTTTCGGTCACTCGGCTTTCATTGGCCTTGTTAGTACATGCTGTTTAAACCTTTTGCGGCTGTGTAGTAAACCCTTTCAGAAACCAGTTAAGGAAATGCCCACAGCAGACCACATTGGACAGTTTTTTTTTTAAGAGAAAGCCAACCAGGTCCCAGTGAAAAAAGACAAAGAAGGGGGAAAACTCCTGAAAAGCAGCTGCCAGTTGATTGCATGGAAGGGGATTCCCTCCAAACAATGACTCTCTCCATCCCTCCTCTCCTCATCTGTGTCCACAGATCCAGATCCCCATCAATCTCATGGGATGGGCCATCCTGTAGTTATTAAAAACACTGTAGATGTCGTGTTTCTTATTTAAGTTACATTATTAAACTCTGAACTGATTTACTTTGAAATGTCTGTGTAATGTTTTATATAAAAAGGCAAGGTCAGGATAAAAACTTGGTGGTTGAGAATGGATTTATGTTTTCTTAAGGGTAAAATTGATTCAGAACTTGACTGCATTGCATGAATTAGCATCGAGGTCTGAGATTCTACCGTAACCCTGTGGTGCTTCCATCCCTCTAGCCTGGTGACCTGTAGTAAGTGACTTAGGCCCTCGGCACCTCCATTTCCCCATCTGTGAAATGGAGATTCTGAGTTCTCCTGGTTCCCAGGCCTATGTGAGAATGAAATGATTTAATATCTGTAAAGTTCTTGGAACAAGTCCTGAAACACAGTAAGAGCATAATTCATGCCAGCTTCTCCACTCCAAGTCCCCCCTCCCCAAACCCCACCCCCGTCACTCCAGTGCCATGGAAGGGACTTGGGCATCAAAGGAGGATGACAAGGTGTTTGTCCTACACACTGATTCCAGGATGGGGTGGAGAGTCGTGGTCCCCACCCCTACCCCCCAAAGATCCCCTGGGAAGTGCACACTGAGGTGAGCTATAGAAGGCATCGCTGATGTGATTGCAAAGTGTGTTTCCTGTTGGCAGTGTCTGCGTGGGCAGAAAGACAAATGCCAGGAATAGAGGTCCTTCCTGGCATTGGGGTGAGGCTGGGACTGGGGATCCTGGGCGGGCACGACCCCTGGCCAATGCCTTGACCGGATGTGGGCCTGGAGTTGACATGACCAGAGCGTGGTGGACGCAGGATGACGTCACTTGGTCAGAAAGCACCTGTCTTTCCCCAGAGCGTCTGCCTAAAGTTTTCTCTTTCTGTGAGAATCTATCGAGGAGATGACCAAAGAGGCTCATGGCGTCCCAGGCTGGGTTCATCCAGGAGGGCCAGGCTGGCTGGCTGCTGCTCCTGGGTGTGGGGCTGGGGTGAGGATGGGGAGGGAAGGTGGCAGCTCATGGCTCTGTGCTCGAGGGGGCTATCCTGGACTGTGAGGCCATGGACTGTGGCTGAGCAGACAGACACAAGAATCCCTCTGGGTGTTAGATCTCTCAAGTGTTCCAAAGTGAAACCAAACAAATGTGTCTATTAAGGAAGTTTGGGTGGATCCGGGTGCTAGTTTCTTCTCTTGGATCTGGGTCCTTGGGCACGTCGCGAATCTCTTTGAGCCTGGTCTTTGTGTGTGTATCATGGGGCGAGGAAAGAGGAACGGAGCCCTGGGTGTGTGATGGGTTACCCGTTGGGCTGCTGGCCCCCGTCAGCATTTGGAAACCATCAGCCACTCGTCAGGGAAAACCAAGCTTTCTCCTCCTGGAAAGAGTTCCACTCTCGAAAATCTACAGGGCACTCTGTCCTGTCCTGTAGGGGCGCCATGCGTCGGCATCGACTTGGCCACTGTGAGCTTCCTCTCTTCGGGGTATAGGAAGATGAAGAGCGGGATTCTTATGAATCATGTTGCTCTCTGCCTGGGCACAGCCAGTGCTCAAAGAACATTGGTTGGAACCGAGTGGCAATGGCTAGTTAACGTGGCAGTGGTGAGCGTGATGCTGGTGACGGGGTCACTGATGGTGGTGGCGGTCGTTATGGGACTGGGGGTGGTAGAGTCCACTGATGGGGTGGACATCAAACCGAGTTTGTCCACTCTTCATGAAAATGCTTGTTTTGGAGAAGGACTCATTTGTCACAGTCTTAAGAGAAGGAGAGGGTTTTACACGGAGAGGTGACGGTGGCACGTGCAGCAACTTGGAAGCAGGAAGGGACAGGGTTTCCACTGCTGCTGCACCATGAAGTCTGTGGGGTCAGACGCGGGCTGGAGAGGTCGGTGGGACATGAGCACCAGGTTAAGGAGTTTGACCGTGCCCTTGTATTGATGGGAGAGGCCCTGGTAACAGTGCTGTCAAGAACAAACAATGGTCTACGCACATCTGATGTTATCTGTGGTGTGTGTGTGTGTGTGTGTGTGAGTGGTGGCCGTATACGTGGTGGGAATGGTAGTTATATGTGTGGTGGGAGTGGTGGCTGTACTAGAGACCCATGAAGGATAGGCGTGTTCCCAGGTGGGTGGGTAGGGACTGGATGTGTCAGTGAGTTTGTGAGCTACAGCAGAGTGTGGGAAGACCAAGGGAGCTGCTTCATCACCCAAATGGGTCCTCTGGCTTTTGGTCAGCTCTGTGATGCCGATGCTCGTGCCAGAAAGGCTTCTGCACTCTTTTTAGATGCTAATCATCCAAGACCCAGACGAAGATCCAGGGATCTGGTCCAGGGATCTGGTCCAGGGATCCAGTCAACCTTGATTCACATTCATTCAGTGAGTACTACTTGAGCACCAAACCCTCAGGGAGGCATCCACTGGTGAATGAGACAACGTCTTGACCCACAGGGAGTTTTCCAATGGATGGATTCCCACTGTTGACCACAGACCACTCCTCTGACCTGAACTTAAGCCCAGCCCTCGGCAGAAATGTGCTAAAGGTAGGCCACCCAGGATTCTGCCCTCAACCAACACCACAAGCCTCCACTGCGCGCTAGGTGAGGGTGGTTGGGAGGAGAGTGCATGGGGAGAGTGCACAGAGGCACTGAACTCGGGTGAGAGTCTGGGGACCTCGATGTTATTCACTTGCATTGTTGGAGAAACCACCCACCACGTCTGTTTTAGTGGCCTCAGGCAAGAGATGAATACAGTCACTTCTTCAGGATGACTTTGCCCTCTGATTGGTTCCTGTGTGTGGGCGTATGCATGTATGTGTGTGTTGGGATGAATAGGGTTGGGTTGCGAGAGACCCTGCACACAGCAGCTCTCAAGCCAAGTTTTGCTGGTCAAATCATTTGATGGCATTCAGGAAAAGGGCCGACTTCTTTATCTGGGGGCTCCTACCTGTCTCCCTCTGGTCTTGTCTCTGCCCTCCCCTGCTACCGGTCATCCTGAGCTGCAGGTGACTTCTCCAAAGTGCTGGCCTCTCTCTTTCGCGGGGGCTTTGCACGGCCTCTTCCTTCCATTGGGGATGCCTGCTCTTCGTCATTCACTTATTACCAACACACTTTAGGCCTCAGTTTTGTTTCATCCACTCCAGGGAGTCTCCCCCTATGCAGGTTGGCAAGGATTGCTGTCCTCTGAGCCTCAGTGGCAGAGTGGGCTCTGCCTTGAGCTGCTCACTGCCAGGGCAGTGGTCAGACAGACCCCACTAGCTCCTCTGTGGTAGAGATACCAGGTTATCTGCTCTCATAAGCTTTCCAGCCTCAGAAGCCCACTGGGGCAATTCCACCCTGTCGTCCAGGGTGCTGTGAGTCAGAAACGACTGCTGGCAGTGGGTTTGGTTTGGGTTTGGGGGTTTCCACAGCTCCCTGGCCTTCCTATGTGCCTTAGTAACAAAGACACCACAGCTGGGGGGGGGGACTTTACTTCTCCCAGAACAGGGGGCTAGAAGTCAGAGTCCAGGAGGGCTCTCAGGGTGTTCTTTTGTGGTGATTGCCCTAGGGTGTTTCTATCACCCAGAAGTGATGATGTTTAGAACCCACCTTTCCCTGGTATGACCTTCTTCCCCTAATAGAACAAGCCTTAAGAAAACTGTTTCTCAATATGACTGTATTTGCAGCAACAAAACCTACCCCTGAACTCACACCCATCGAGTTGGTTCTAACTCCTAGGGCAGGATAGCGCTGCCCCCCTGGATTTCAAAGGCTGTTACTCTTCATGGAAGTAGAAACACTTCCCGGTCCTGGGTCACCCTCACAGGCGTCTTGGGTCTGAGCCCCTGGCTGCAGTCACTGCGCTAGTCTGTCTCATCGAGGGCCTTCCTCTTGTCCAAGCAGGGACTGGTCTCACCAGTGTCAAAGGAGGCTTTATTAGACGGAAGCATCAAAGGGTGAAGCCCTTGTTTCTGGGCATATCCTCCATCTGGTCCCTACATTTCTGAAGACGATACTTCCGTCTCTCTAAGCTCTCCCACCCCAAAATTCTACCCCCTTCGATTTGTACCACATCAAAATGGCAGCTTTCACATCCTTGAAGGGCTCACCCCATGTGCCTTTGAATGCTCCTTGAGTTCTGGTCACCAAGAGTTGTTTGAAGGAGCAAGATCGGGGTTAGGGTGGATAGGGTTAGGTTTTCCAATGACGTGCCCACTGGACAGCTCTCTCTGCCATCAAATAAGGAGCAGGTGGATTGTCATGATGGGAAAATTCCCCTACTCCACTTTCCTGCCCTTTCCCTTCCCAGGGAAAGACTGTTGTTCATAATCTTAAAACACCTTTCTAATAACCTCTCCTTGTCCTGTGTCTTTTGAGAAAGTTGACGAAGGTTAAAGCCATTCCTTTGTAATCTCAGAATCAGTCACCATCCCCTTCTCTACCTCCTGAATTTAGCACACGGGGCAGATCCTCCAGAAGGCACTGTTTAGGACTTTTCTTTGGAGGCACCCTCAGCAGTGGGAGAAAAGTGTATCTCTGAGAGAACTTGTCGGCAGTCATAGGCTGACAGCAGAGACACGTGTAACTATGCTGTGTTTAGAATAAACCGGTGCTTTTGGAGTTTCGTCTCGTCCAGTTCAAAGCGCCCCCCCCCCCCACCGTGGCATCTCAGGGGAGAGAGGAGGCTGCTTTCAGTTACCGTTGGGGAGCTCACACAGGTTGTGATGTCTTGGCATGGACTGGATGGCAGTGAGTTAGGCAGAGGTCTGATCGTGCTGGTGGAGACAGGTTTCTGTCTCCCGCCGGCACACTCCCTGAGGACCGGAGACCACCCAACCAGCACCCCCACCCCCCAGCCCAACCCACTACCACCAGGTCGACTCTGATGCCTGTTGTTGTTGTTAGGTTCCAGCACGTGGATTGTCACCCCCAGCGACCTTCAACTGGACGGAGCACGGTCTGGCCCTGTGCCATCTCCTGGTTGTTCTTCTGTCTGAACCTTTCGCTACAGCCACTATGTCAGTCCACTTCGTGGCAAATCCACACAGACCTCTATGGGAACAGACAGCCTAGCCCTGCTCCCGTGGAGCCGCTGGTGGGTTTGAACTACTGGTCTTGCTTTCAGTAGTCCAGTGCCTAACCTGGGGTTGGGTCCAGTTCACCAAGGACCCAGCACGTCATGCCCTGTGCCCCACCCCAGAGAAAAGAGAAAAAAAATGCCAGTCCACCACCCTGGTGTGAATTCACTTCATGTTGCTCTTAGGAGGCGCCCAGAGTGGGTCTTGACGGACCCCTAGTCACCCTGGTCCTGGGCCGCTCTCACGGTCATTGTTGCCCTCCAGTCCATCGTTGTCTACTGTGTCCACTTATTTTGTCAAGGGGTCGTCCTCTTTTTCGCTGCCCCTCTGCTTTCCCAAGCCTGATGTCCTTCTCCAGGGACTGGTCTCTCCTGACAGCACGTTCAAAGTGGGTGGGAGCTAGTCTGGTCATCCTCGCTTCTACAGAGTGCTCTGGCTTCTCTACTCCCTCCCCCCTAACCCCCCACCAGATCTGGAAGTGCAACTCACAGTGACCCTAGATATGGTTTCTGAGTCTACATCTTTCAGGGAACGATCAGCCTCTTCATTCTCCCAAAGAGTGGCTGGTGTTTGAAGCACCGACCTTGAGGTAGTGGTTCAGTGCTGGACCCACAGCACCCCAAAGGGTTCTTGGATATCCCATGCCCAGCACTGGGCATAGGTATCAGAAGAAGCCAGCTTCTGATACATACATCATGGGTTCAGTGGGTGCAGTTGTACAGCGATAATTATTATAGGAAAGTCATATATATATATACATAGAGAGAGAGAGAGAGAGAGAAATAATAAGAGTCAGACACATTTCACGGTAGTATGCTCATCTCCGCCAGTTGGGGGGTCCACATGGAGAGAGAGCAAGTGGGGAAAGGGATTACATGAGGGAGAGGAGCCGAGAGCTCAGGGGGCCGAGAGAGGAAGGAGAGAGGTGGGGAGGAGAGCGAGGAGAGAGAGCCTCATTCTTATGTCCAATCTTTAGATATCCTTGGAGTCATGCAAGGCCCCTAATTACATACATCACAGGAAGGGGCTTACCATATGCACACGTTATAGGAAAGGCAGGTATGGCATGGCGTCCCATGTGATAAGACCAGACCCCAGACTCCTGGAGGAGGTGGCTAAACAGGTTACCCCAGAGACCATTAACAACAGCATGTGAATCCACCCAGAGCAGGGGAGTCAGCTCTGTCGTGACACACGAAGGTCTCAGATAACGGGAGCTTCAGGGAGAACATCCACCTAAATTCTTGCAAATAGTTTGCTTAATATTTTGGAGCACATAATTGTGAGAAAGTCCTGTCTTCTTCCCACACATAGGGACTTGGCTATGGTGTGTTGACTGAAGGAAGTCATGGATGAATGAGAACCACTGACCGCTCCTGCCCTCTGCTTCCTCCTTTCTTGGAACCGGCATCTGGCTGCTTACGAAGGCCCCGGGCCGCCAACCCCATGGAAATATAGAGTGTTATCTAAATGCTAAATAGCAGCAGTAACGGCCGAGATGGGCTCTATGAACAATGTGCGGGCTTATAGGCCATCTCCTGCCTCAGCCGCCCTGTGAGGCGCAGCGCTGGCAGCCTGTCTGCCTGGCTTAGTGCTCACACTTTGTCAGAGCTCTCCCGGGGGCTCCAGTCCGTCTCCCACCAGGAGAGGGGCTCTGCGACTGGATTTCTTGGGGGAGGGGCTGGGGAGGGAGCTAGTGGGGAGGGCCTCTTGCATGACCTTGGCAGATGACCGACATCCTGCTACTCCTTACTGAGAAATTAAAAAAAAAAGTTATCATCTAAAATTAACCCATTGAACACGGACTCCCCAGTTGGTGCAAAAGGCCCTTACCACTCTCTGCTGGGAGTTTGAGGCCACGCAGAGGTGTCCAGGAGGCAAAAACCTGGGGACCAACTTCTGGAAAGGGGCCCTTGCAAACCGCCGGGCCACACCCCAAGTTAGGGTGGTGGCCAAGGAAATAGGGGAGGTGGTTTTTTGGTTTTGTGCTGCTGTCACAGAACCAGGTGCTTCCTTTCCATCTGCTCTGAGGATTCTACAAACCAGACAGGAGGGTTTCAAGAGGCCAGGGAACCCCCAGCCTGCAAGAGTATAAATAGGATTTAGCCCGAGGCTGCCTGGCTGCCAACCTCCAGCCGATGCAAGGGGCTGGGCTGGATCAGAAGTCTGCAAAATGTCTGTAGTGGAGAGGAGCTTTGTTCCAACAAAGTCTTACACAGGAACTCCCTCCCGGAAACACATGAAAGCCCAGTGGGTCTGATTGAAGCTGGAGTGGGCGGGGGTTGGGGAAGGAGGGACAGGCCTGTGGGCCTTTCAGGTGCTCCTGGCCACCCTCCCTGAAGCAGGCGGGGCTCCTTGGAAAACAGAGCAGGGCGTTCCAGGCATCAGTCACCCTGGATCCGGGGACAAATGGCTGGTGGTGGGGGGGGGGGAACTGAGAGTTCACCAGTCTGTCTTCCCTGGGTGGACAGGACCTGGGCCCATGAGACACCTCCCTCCCGCCCCCCATGGCAGACGTGGAACCCAGAGTCTGAGTGGCCTTGACCCTGTTTCTCGGTGGACTCCAGGGTCTGTGGATTATGCAGGCGGGACCTCTGTAGGGGGTGAGGCCTTTGACCTATGATAGTGTAGAGGGGATTGTGAGAGGATCGCATCCCCTACCCCCTGGAGCTTGATGTTTGGGGTCCCAGGTGTGGCTTTTTAAAGTGACCAGATTTTAAGCTGGACACCACACCTTTGACGGGGTGGAGGGGGGCGGGGAAGAAGAGTTTTTGATTAAAAATTTGGTTTATATGGAGCAGCAAAAATGTTCATAGAATGCAAAAATATTATTGTAATATATTTACTTAACTTTAAAAAGCCGTGGGACGTGGGACAAATCGTTAAAAAGCAGGACATCTGGTTACCTTAGGCTTGCTAGATAATGAGGTGGGGTGAGGGGGCTGGTGGGACTTGCAGGGTCTGACTCCAGTTCTGGGCAGAAACAGGCATGAGAGCGTGGTGAGCAGAACGGCAGTCTGATTAAGGACCCGACGTGGCAGGGATCCCCCTTGGGTGGGCAGTCACAGGAGTTCAGGCCACTTGGTCCTAGAATGAGTGGCAGGGGTGGGAGGTGGGGCTTCCAGAGAGGGGAGCAGGCTCCCAGAGGGGGGCCCGAGGGGCACAGATGGTTCAGGGCGAGACTGAAGATGAGATCAGCTACTGAGCTCTCCTTTGGGGGTGGGCTTGTGTGGGTCTCCTTCCAAGGACCCCCTCTGACAAACGTCTGGCCCATTCTGCCATCCCCCGTCACCCTGCTCTCTCTCTCCCCGTCCTTGCTCCTTAACCTTGGCCTCATAAGAACAATAACACCCTGCCTGGGACTGATGGCTTCTGGTCCCAGCAAGCACGCTGGCCTTAGACTTCCCAGGGTACTAGCAGGTGGCTGTTGGAAAAGATGCCCTCCAAGGCTCCCTGGGGATGATACATGCCAGAGAGCAGACTGGCTGCTGAAGTCTGCACCTGCCCCTCACCCCTGCCCTCTTTCCCAGCCCCCTTCGTCCTCAGGCTGGCTCCAGACGCTGCAGGGAGGGATTTCTGGCGGCCTCCGCCATCCGTCACCCTGGGTGGACCCAGAAGAGTCCATTTGGTTTATTAACACACACACACACACACTTGGCATGAGCCTGGGAACAGCAGATTGGATGGGAGTTCACGGAAGTCAGGGGACGTGTTTATCACCTACTGCTCCATCACCTGTCCAGGTTCCTGGCAGTCAGGGTGGCCCTGGGAGGGTGGGGACAGGGAAAGGAGGTGGGGCGGGGATGTAAACCGATGGCCTGATCTCTGCTCTCAGTTCTGCAGCAGCGGTCCAGAGAGTCAGCTGGCGTGCCGGGGGCCTTTGCCGTGGGGTCTCTGGGTCTCTACACCAGGGGTCACAAGGCAGCATGCAAAGAACCTGGTTGTTGGCTTCTGAGCCTTCAGGGCTTCTGGGACCCTCTGCCTGTGGGATCACCAGCCTGCCCCTCCACTGGCATGGAGCCTCACTTTCCCTGCCTGTGAGACGAGGACAAAGTGTCTTGTGCATTCACCATCTATCCCGAGCTTCAGGGGCCCTGGTGCTGCTCCGCTGGACACAGACGGGGCGCGTCTGCTTTTGCCAATACAGATGCCCGGGACACCTGGTGGAGCCGTCTGACTGTCCTGTGGGCTCACTCTGGGTCAGGTTCACCCCACAGCGAGGACTTTGGGTGTTGCTTTCTGTGCTGAGGACCATGTGAAGGACTCTGGGAAGAGCAGGTCGCCCTCGGGAGAGAGGGGACCAGGGGGAGGGAACGGCGGCGTGCACACGTTTAGGGCAGCGTTCTCAACCTGTGGGTTGTGACCCCTTTGGAGGTCAAATGACCCTTTCACAGGGGTTACCTGATTCATCACAGCAGCAAAGTGACAGTGACGAAGTAGTAACAAAAATGATTTTATGGTTGGGGTTCACCACCGCATGAGGAACCTGTATGAAAGGGTCATCACCACTGCATGAGGAACCTGTATGAAAGGGTCACGGCACAAGGAAGGTTAATGATCGCTGGTTCAGGGCATCTTCATGCCTTGGGTTATGAGCAGCAAGGTCAGCTGTTGGAAGCCATGATTTGCTTGGTAGAAAACAAATGAGGACACAGCCAGCATACCCAGCAATGGACAGAGTGAAGGGGTTTGAGAGGACCCTTGAGTGCTTTGACGGGAGGGAGGGTGTCTGGAACAGGGGTGCTCGATACGTTCTCGTGACCTACCAGGCAGTCGTAAGTGCAGTGTGGGTAATCGCATGGCATTCAAAAAATAGATGTAAGCCTATCATCAATCCCATCACTTAATTGACATACAACACAGCCAATCAGATGCAATCTTAGGTATCAAACACATGCTAAAACAGCTGCACTGAGAGTAGCAAAACTGGCAAGCTAAGTTATCGCCAAGTTTTAGACCTTGGTTTTTTATCTCTTACACGTAAAAAAAGGGTATTACAATGAGTGGGGGAACTGGACCAAGTAAGAAGACAAAAACGTGTCACTTTCATACGGAATGGGAGATTTTGACCCTACAAGTCAACTTTCAGCCAAAGTCCACAGGGCATGAACAGTTCTGGAAATTACAGATGGAAAGTACTCAAACATGAGCAAATGTGCTCCCTCCTTGATTGCATTATTTGGCTGGATTTATTTACGTGAGTCAGTCTTTTCCCACATAAAGATCATAAAGTCCAAGTACAGTTCCACCATGACTGATGATCATTTAGAAGTGTGCTTGAGGCTTGCTGTCGGCAGCTACTGTCTGGACTACACATCCCTGCCTCATTCCATTCAGTGCAAGTCATCAGAGTCAACTCAGGTCATGACAAAAAATGTACATAGTTAATTGTGTTGTGTTGTGCAATATCGACTCGTGGTTTTGCAAGGTACATACATTATACATATAAAGAATTCTCAATGCAGTTATGAATCAATGTCATAAATAAAAATAAATATATGTTTTGCATTTTTGTAGTTGGTAGATAATTTTGACTTGACCATTTTATAAGTAGCTTGCATGCTGAAAAAGTATGAGCACCCCTGCTCTGGAAGGATGAAGGAGAGTGGTTTTGTTGTTTTTAGGGCTCCCAGTCCTGCAGAGGGTGCAAACCCAGGACAGGTCTCCTGTGCTCTGGGAGGACTGCTGATCGGCTGGGCTCCTGGGGAGCAGGCGGACCTGCCTCAGCCTTCAGGGTGCACCAGGGGCTGGATGTGGATCCTCAGCGGAAGGGCAGACTTTAGGCAGTGAGCCATTAGCTTTAATGAAGGCCTTCTTTCGGTCCATTGATCTCCACCACAGGGTGTGCCAGCTCAGCGCCCACCTGGGTGCCACCCAAGGGTCTGGGTTTGCCCTGCTGGCACAAGAGTCATTCCTCCTCCATGGAGAGCTGCCTTTGGAGAAGACGGCGGGCTCCTGACATCCTGTTGGCTTTTTCTGGAGGGGCAAACTGAGGCATGGTGGCTTGTTCTTTGAGGGCACACAGTGCAGAGGCAGGCTATTCTCCTGAACCAGGAATCTTCCACCCCCGCTGCTTGTCAGCCAGGGTCAAGGCCTGCTACTTGTCCTTCTCCATCTCTCCTTCCATCTGCCTCCCCCCGCCTCCCCTGCACACATCTCTATTTCCCTCTGACCCCCTCCCCACACTGCTGCTGGGCCAGAGGGGCTCGCCCTCCGCCGTGGCCCCCAGCACCACCTCTGTGAGCATGTGAGCAAGCATGTAGGTCAGGAGGGGGGTGCTGTGGAGGAGAGAGGTCCATGGGGAGGGGGGCCGGTGCTCGGCCTCCAGGCTTCGTCCTCCCAAATCCTCGAGAGTGGAAGTTGGAAAATGGGTTAAGTGCTCTGCGGCTGCTAACCCAAAGGTCTGCAGTTCAAATCCACAGCTGCACAGGAAAGGGAAGTGGCAGAATCCCAATCCCAGACCCTGCCCAGGGCCTTCGGGCTGATTCCGACTCACAGCAACTACACAGGCCGGAGCATGCCGGGGACACACGGTTTCTGCGGCTTATCACATCTTTCTCCTCTGAAGTGGCTGATGGGCTCACATGGGTGACCTTGGTGACCCTGGGTTTGCTGGCCCAGCCCTTCGCCCATTGTACCACTGAGGCTCCTTGAGTGGAGATGACAGACAGTGCTGGAAGCCCTGTCTGGCTCAGAGTGGGTGCCCCTGTTCGGGAAATGGAGAGCGGGAGGTGTAGGGCCTTACAGGCTGTCTCCTCCCAGCTCATCCGTGACCCTCATCATTGTGCTTGAGGACCCCATAAAGACCCGCTCATTGTACCCCACCATTCTGAATGGTCTCTTTGCATCTGAGCACCCTGTTTCCTCTCCCCCTGTGACTCCCCATTAGCTTGTTGTACCTGCCCATCCCACTCCACAGGAGACCAACCACACATCCCTGGGGCACTGACCAGGGAAGGGACAGGGCCCCAGGCCTGGGGTATCCCAGAGTGGCCGTCAGTCCATTTGGGCACCTGGGAGACAGAGAGCAAGTCTCGCCCTGGGGACACGTGTGAATCAAGGCCGCTCCTTAGAGAAGAGGCATTTGGGGAGACATCCCCTGCCCCCTGCCGAGCCCTTCTTTGGGGTGTCAGCACCCCCTGTATCTGTGAGCTGTCTCATGGGGAAGCAGGAAAGAAAAGCTAAATCACATTCCCTGAGAGCCTCTGTGCCACCGAGCCTAGTTGCCCACCGTTTAAAGGCTTCTGAGCACCTGCCCTGCTGTCTGGGGGCCTCCATCCTATCCCCCTCCATGGTCCCCACTGGCTTCACCTCTCTTCAGAACCAGCTCCCCTAGAGCCCAAACATGCCTGCTGTCTCCTCCGATCCTTACATCTGCCCCCAAAGATGTCCTTTCCCATTCAGGTGCTCTGGAGGAAACCTTCCTTAGCCAGCCTCTGGTGGCCCAGGGGGGCTGGGGTCCAGCGCGGGACCAGCCTGCACACTTCCCACAGCGGAAGCTGGGATGATGCCACAGGGACACAGAGGATTCTGAGTTTGGAGGGTGGCTCACCGAGGCACAGTCTGGGGATGGGACCTGGAGAGCTCTGAGGGTGGGGCTGGTGCCCAGGGGGCTTCCCCAACACAGACTGAGCCCTCCACTCCCTCCTTTCTGCAGATGGCAGCATGAGGCCCAGATGTGTCGCCCAGCTCTGGGCGCTGGGTCCAGGCATGAGAGTCTTTCTGCTCTTAGCAGTTCTAGCGTCTTCCGGGTGGCCAGCCCAGCGTGGACACAATGGCAGGAGGTTCGAGTGGGAGTTTGGAGTCCGGTGTGCGCCCAGTGTTGTCCGGGCTCCAAGAGTCATCACGCCTGTGCGCGAGAGTCTCGCATGGTCCCGCACGTGCTACCATATGGACACACCGTCCACTTGTTGCTTTGGAAGCAGCACCCTGCTTTCCCTTTGGAGTAAGGCCCATCTCTCATTGGGGTGAGGCAGATCTCTACTCCCTGAGACTCGGGCACCGACAACCAGCACCCTCTTGGACCACAGCAAGAGGTCCTGGGACAGACACACAGGCCAGATCAACCGAATCAGAGGGCACCCAGGATGTGGGCTGCAGATGCTGCACTCTCTCCGTTGGACAGCTCAGTGGGGTCAGGAGAGCCTGGGAATGCAGGCCACTGCCTCCTGGAAAGAGCCTGGCCTGAGATTGGACAGCACAGGGAGGACATTGCTAATGACTCACTAGAGCTCCTGGGTCCAGCCGAACCTGAAGATAGACGCCCAGGCCTCTCTCGGTTAGGGGACCCAAGCCTTCCTGTTTCCTTCTGTTGAAGTGAGTTGAAGCTGGGCTTCGGGCATTGCACAGTAGGGAGTCTAGACATAACACTGCGAGACCTCGGGCATCAGCCATCCATCTCCAGCATGACAAGGCCAGAGCTGCTCATTCTTTAAAGCCCTTAGCAATTGACCATTGGCATGGCTATAGGCAACGGGCTAGCTTTGGCTCTGCTGTGCCGAGTCTAGCCCTGGGTGTCCGTGTGAGCCCTGGAGGGGTCCAGGGGGACAGTGGGGGGTGGACTCAGGTCTGAGGTTCTGTCAATTGAAAGTCTAAGGGGCTATGGGTGGAGGGTGCTGCCCGGGTGGAGGGCACCGTTCGTTTTACAACATAGGCAGCGGGGCACCACTAGATGTCCCTAAAGGCCAGCATGACAGGTCCTGGCAGAAGCCCCAGACCCCTCAGTGAGGGTTCCGCTGTGAAGCATCTGCCTGGCCCCTTAGTCCCACGGGACGCCACTGCCAGCTGAAGATGACAGCCTGGACCAAAGCAGGCTGCCCGTATCACACCGGGACCTGGAGAGGTCAACGCACCCTGACCAGACTCTGATGGCCAAGGCTGGTGATCAGGTAGAGATAAAGACAGCGGGTCTGATCCCCAAATCTCAGACAGCTGTGCCCACAGCTCCACTACTGCCTGCTGCCCACCGCCTTGCCCAGTCTCCCAGCCTCTTGCAGCCCCCTCACCTATGAGGCCTCTCCCCAGCCAGTCACCGAGCCAGAGGGACAAAATACCCAGAGGGGCAGACACAGCCATTCCTTTAGCCCCCCAACTCGTTCAGACCAGGGTGTTGTTTCCCGAAGGAGGAGCACTGGATGGTGGGCATGGAAAATTGCCGAGGCCCAGTGGTTATGGGCTGGATTTCTCTTCCCCCAAATATGTCTGTGAACCCTGACCCTTGCCCGTGTTGTAATCCCATTTGGAAGAGGGCTTCCTGGGTCATAGAGAGCTCTGGTGATGGACTGGGCTATGTGTTGGCTTATTGGTCAGTGGTACAAACACAGTGTTCGGAGGGAGAAAGATGAGGCGTTCTACTCCCATGAAGCTTTCTGGCCTCAGGAACCCCCAGGAACCATTCTCCCCTGTCCTGTGGGGTCCCTGTGAGTCAGAATCAATGCTGGGGAGGTGGGGCAGATCTCCCAGAATCAGGGAGAAGCCGATCTCGGGAGAAGCTGAAGGAAGGATCTTCCCTGGAGTGGACATGGAGGGCCTTCCCTGGGAGCTGCCACCCAGGGTTTGGATCTCCAGCCTCCTAGACGGAAAATCACCTGCCATACCGCCCACGGTATCTCTGTTTGCCGGCGCCCAGCCAGTGCCAGGAGACACCCTGCAGGGGGAGTGATGACGATGATCACGTGTGCCTCTGACCTGGCTCCGGGCTGGAGCTCAGAAGCTGCTGCTGGCTGTGGGTGAAGGGGAGGAGGGTGAGGATGGGCACCAAGGCCGGGGTGCCAGCATTGGTCGATGCCATAGAGGACAGCGTGGGCGCTGCATGAAAGCCCTCGTACCCCGTCAAGCACCGGCTTTGAGTTTCCAGGCGCTGCACGCACGGCCTCCTTTCCTTTCTCCTTTGGCTGGCTGCCCTGAAAGCAGTCAGAGCAGGATCTAGCTGGAAGCCCCACCAGAGAAACAGGAAGTGCCGATCTGAAGCTACCAGTTTACAGGCTGCGTTTCCAACGCCCGAAGACAAAAATCAGATTTATAAAGTGACTGATCATAAAGATGGTAAATGCAAACTTAGAAACAGCCCCCCAAAGAGGTTATTTGACTTACGTCAGAACCTACTAGGACAGAATCCCATTATCAGTCACCTACCTGTGGGCCCAGCCTCCACCTCCCACCAGCAGCCAGACCATCCAGGGCTTAGGGGTCTCTCAGGGGTTGGTGTAGAAGAGGCTGAGTTTGTCTTTGGGGTCTTGTCTCATTGCTCCCATGGCCGGAGTCTGGCCCCTTACTCCTCCCCGCGCTCCTTGTTCCCTGGCTCACCATCTGTCACCTTGTACAAAACCCAATATCCAGTGGGGCTGAAGTAGACAACAGGCCCCCACACCCTTGCTCTAAACGGGTTTTCGAGCTTCCGAGTTGCCACCAACAGCTGGTGAGTGCCTTGGCAAGCCGGCGCCTACCCCTGGCCTCTTACCTCCTTGAGATGGAAACCCCAGCACTTGGCTGTCCCCTTCTGGATTTAGCAGGGAAGAAGCACACCCATCTCACCCACTGAGCTGGAATCTAGTCATGAGGCCACTCCCCACGCTGCCTCCCCAGAGCGGAAGCTCTCTAGCTCACAGACACAGGCTGGGGACACAGGCCTGGCTTCAGCCCCTGGCCCTGCCATTCACTGTCTGGGCACGTTGGGGTGCATGGTTTGCTCTTGCTAAGCACATGTCGCCCTGTGGAAAGTGAAGGCGACTGCTTCTTACTCCAGCACTGTGTCAGCAGTCACTGTGGGTGTAGCCCTGGGCCTGGATAGGGGGCCCTGCTTGCTGCGGTGTCTGGCACCTGCCTCCAACACCCCAGTTTGTGTTCTTCAATCATTCTGCCTGTGATTTTTTGGGGGGTTCTGGACTGAATTTACCCATAGGATCATTGAAACCCCTCCTCAGGTTCTGGTCCTCCTGCACCCCCTATTTTAGAGACTTCCAGAACATCCCAGAAATCCACTCAGCAAAACAAGAAGGGACTCATTTGAACCGGGAACAAGATGGATCGTGCCCGCTTTGAGTCTCAGCTCCAAGCCGACGTTCGCTCCATGTAGAACAGGAGCCAGTAAATGCCCCCCACCCCCAAGCTGCACATGGGACCCTGTGCTTAAAGGGAGAGTTCCCAGACAGCCTGGAGGAGCTCCCCGCCAAGGCCTCTACCCTCTCCACTTGGGCATTATTGGACTTAGCCCCAGGGTCTCCCTGTCCAGGACCAGGGCCAGCGTGGGAACCAATTTGTGAGATGGTCTTTTAATTTTACAATCAGCACGATGCTTAATCGCTTGCTGTTTCTCTCTCAATAGGGAGCAAGGAAGCAATTTGGACGGATTGCCCTGATTGCTGGAGCACTGCTTCCCTGCACTGGTGCTGGCTGGACAGGCGGCAGCTCCCCTCCATTGTATAGGTGAGTACACTGAGGCCCAAGACCTCACTGACAGTGATGTTACTGGGGCTAGAAACTAAGCTTCCTGCCCCCTGGTTCAGTGCTGTCTCCTCAGAGGTCTTCCAGCAGATGGTGACCAGCGACCAGGATATTTGAGTCCTGCCCCACGACTTCCTGGCTGTGTATTATGGACATGAGACTTGACCTCTCAGTGCCTCCGCCTCCTCGTTGGTGAAAAACAGATCATGATAGGACCCTTCTCATGAAATTGGTGAGAGTTTTGTAGCAGCTGGTGGGGTCCTCCTGAGCCTTCTAGTCCCTCTCAGTAAAAGAGCTCCTCTCCGTGAAAGGGAAGCTTCAAAGAGTTGGCTGCAAACTTCCATTATCTTGTAGTCTCATTTTCCATAAGCGTCTTGAGGCGTGTGCTGGCTCCAGACTCCATCTTCTCTGGTGCGTGGCTCTTGAGTGAATGTGGTCAGTGGATTGGAGAGACCCAGCCAGTGACTGCCTGGTATGTGTGGGAGGTGGGTTGAAGGGATGACAAGAAATTCAGTTTCCTTGTCTTTAGACGAAGCAAGCTCTGCAATACAATGCTCCTTCCCAGGCTCCCTGTGCACCAGGCCGAGACTCCACGCCATCCAAACCACATCTCTGCTTAGCTCTGTGTGTTTCCCCATCCTGTTCTCCACCACCCCTCCCCGTGTTCCCCTGAGAACTCTGCCCTTACAGACCCAAATCCCATGCACACGGCACGTCCTCTATTCCAGAAGCTTCATACATATATTCGAAGTGCTTCATATATATCATAACGAGTGCAATCCTCTTTCACCTCAGTGCAGTAGGCACGGGGAAGCACAAGTCCTGGCACATTGCAAATGCTTGATAAAAAATGTGCTCTGTTACCATTATGACTGCTACTGTTATTGTGGTTGTTGTCTGGTTTTGCTTGGCCTAAAGAGTGAGGCTGGTGAGGACGAAGGGAGAAAAGAAAGCATGAAAATGATAGATGATAGATGAGCTAGCTAGATAGGTAGTAGCAGATGATAGCTAGATAGATCAAAGGACAGACAGACAGTTGTTGATGTTGACTCATGACCTTGACCAGCAGTACAAAACCTCGTCTGGTCCTGCCCTATTCTCACGCTGACCTCCACGTTCAAGTTGGCGCTTGTGGCTATTGTGTTGCTATGTCTCCCTGAGGGATGGTCCCCCTGACCTTTGCTGCTCCCCCCCCCCCTATTTCACCAAGTGTGATGGCCTCCAGATACGTTTGGATGGCCTTTCCAAAGCCAGAGGGTCAGGTGATACAGGTTTGTTGTGAGCTGTGGGTTTTTGTCGGTTGGTTTTCAGACGTAGATGGCCGGGTCTTCCTCCTGAGTCTGTCTTGGTTGGACGCTCCTCTGTCTTCCCTGGGTGCCCTTTCTGGTATGGACAAACTGGTCACAGCATTTCTAGACTCACTGGTCACACTCAGACGATCACACAGGTGGGTGAGAACCACGGCGTCTCATGACCATAATCACAGAGGGGCTCTATAACTGTATGTGCTTCCAGTGAGGAGACATGAGAGGCAGACAGCCGGACCATCAGCATGACCTTGGGAAAAGCCGTCTCTCTTTCTGGGTCTCCCTTTCCTGAGCTAGGAAGAAGTGGGCTAATGGACTGCTGTTCTCAAATTGGTTATGCCCCTAGGGTGTTCTTGATCAGAGCCTCTCGCTCCAGAGGCAGACCACCCGGCCTGTCTTCCAGGGCACTGCTGTGATTGCTGTTGTCAGGGGCCACGGAGTTAGTCCCAGCCCATAGCCTCCCTCTGCACAGCAGAGAGAAACACTGCCTGGACCTGCACGCTCCTTACAATTATCCCCGTGCCTGAGCCTGAGGGCCTTCTCCTTTTTGGCTGCGCCCCCACTGTACCCACCTGATGCCCTTCTCCGGGGACTGCTCTCTCCTGACAACTTGTCCAAAGTATGTAAGATGGAGTCTTGCCATCCTTGCCTATAAGGAGTGCTCTGGCTGTTCTTCTTCAAGACAGACATGTCTGTTCTCTCGGCAGTCCACGGTACGTTAAGCATTCTTCCTTAGCATGATTCAAGTGTATCGATTCTTCTTGGGTCTTCCTTATTCAATGTCCAATTTCTACAGGCATCTGGGACAGTGGAAAATACCATGACTTTTTGAGTCACCTTTCTTTGGAATGGGCACAAATATGTATCTCTTCCAGTCAGTCGGTCAAGTAGCTGTCTTCGAAATTTCTTGACACAGAGAGGTGAGTGCTTCCAATTGGCACCCCATCGATTCCGGGAGCCTTGGTTTTGAACTTCTTCTGTCGGCACCATGGGTAGCATTGTTCGTGGACTATCTCTTGATGCAGTGGATGTTGACAAGTTCTTTTTGGCACAATGTATTTCTCCTGTCTTTTCCCGATGCTCCCAGCATCATGCCATAGGGCACTGCTGGCTTGGCTCAAAGCCCCAAGTGCTTACATGCTGCACCTCCAGGGCTCTTTAAATAAAATAATATTGATTTTATTTCAGGAGTCAAAGGAGAGTCGTCGAGGCTCCTTGGAGTGCTGTAGCAAAGGGCCACTCTAGATTTGCATCTAGATCTGAACTCAGCTGGAAGAGGGTTGTGGTCCAGTCATGATGTCCGCCTACGAGAGGACAGGTGGAGCGGTGGCAAGCGGCTTGTGTACTTGCTGGTTAGGTCAGAGGGCCCCTGGAGCTCAGGTGGCTGGTTTCTAGGACTCTCACTTCCTGTGGATGCCCAAGACCCTGCAGACACACGGGAGAGAGACCCGAGACTGGTGCTCTCTTAGTAGACATCTGCTGCTACCTTCTGCCCACTCACCCTTTCCTAGGCCATTCACCTGGAGCTGATCCTCAGCTTGAGGGGTGGACATGTGATACAGGTCTGACCAATAAGGTCTTTGGATCCGCCTGTCACCCAGATGGGCGTGGGGACACAACCCCACCAGACCCAGTCAGGTGAAATGGGATTGTTGGGGGAGCTAGGAAGGCAGCACTGGTTCCCACTGCATCTGAACCAGAAGAGCTGTAGCCCCAGTGTCTGGCTGGCTTCATGTCACCTGGCTTGCCAGAGAGGGAGACCGGGTGGAGGGGAGGGACAGAGCATCAAGAGATGACATGCGGCTGAGCTGTGGCGTCGGAGACCTCTGGGTCAACTGGAGCAGTAAAGGATGCAGCGAGCCTCGTGAGCCTCAGCATCCCTGGACCCCTGTGTCTGTCTATTGTGTATGGAGGGCTGGGCTTCCCTGATGTCAGCCCCCTCCTGCCGCACCATCTTTCTAACAACTCACAATGTAGAAGCTTGTCCTGGAGGCCCAGGAAGACCCAGCCTCCCTCCAACCTATGAGAGAGCTGACGACACTCCTAAGCCGGTTCCAGTCTCAGTCCCACTTGCCCTGAGCCCTCTTTGGGAGACAGGAAGTAAGCACAAGCGACCCAGAACTTCTCCCATGAACCCTGGCCTCCCCTGAGTTCCAGCAAATCCGCGTAATTTAAAAGACATCTTTTAAATGATGGCTCCAAATTCTCCAATCAGGAAGTGAAGGCCTAGAGTGGGGCTTCTCAACCTTCCTGCTGCCATGACCCCCGAAAGCAGCTCCTGATTTGGCGGTGACCCACCAACCACAAAATCATTTTCGTTGCTACTTCATAACCGTCATTTTGCTCCTGTGAGGAATCATAATGTAAATATCTGATATGCAGGATGTGTGTTCATTGTTACAAATTGAGCATAATTAAATATACTTAAAGCATTGTGATTCATCATAAAGCAATATGTAATTCTATGTTGTGAAATTTTTGTGTACGTGTTTTCCGAAGAGAGCACAGAAACTGAGTGGCCATCCGGGGGACGTCCAGTCCACTAGCCAGCAAATGAGTGGTGTCCCAGTTGAGTGAGTCCATGTGCTATTCCAGGGGCCCAAACACAGACGGGAATGAGGCTGTGCTGAGAGTGTGGGCATGTATGCCCTGGAAAAAGCCCTTCTGGGTGGATGGGTCCCTGGGTGGGCTCAGCCCCACTTCCTGGGTCTCAGAAGGAGGTGTGTGGCCCTCTTTCCCAGAGCTGTCAGCACTGGCACTGGTTGCCCGGTGCCTAGTAGGTGGCCTCTGAGCAGAGGTGAGCTGAGAGCGCTGGGGGCTTTTCTCTCCTGGCGGCATCTTTCCAGAGGAATAGCCTGTGGTTCTCTGGGAGACTGACAGGGAAACTGCAGACCCAGTCCTGGGTCTCACCGTCTGGACTCTGGCTAGGTTTCTGAGAAGAGCGTCTCAGGTCGGTACCTTCTCCTGGCATCTCCCCTCCCCCCATCAAAGAAAGCGGATTATAAAGGACAGTTTTCAACCCGTATCTCCCCTGTGTCATCAACCTCATCCCTGTCACCGCCGCCTTTCCACCGGAGGATGAAGTGTGGCCCAGAGACAAAGGAGCTGGCTGGGGCTGTGAAGCTGGCATGGGGGTCGGGGTGGGGGTGGAGGGGCAGGCACCAGACCCCGCTCTGGGTTCTTCCCACGTCTTCTGGGGAGAGCGGCTTGAGAAGGTTGGTGCCATCCAGAAAAGGGACAAGAGGGAGGGAGACTTGGCTTAGGGGGCAGCAGCGAGTGGGCCTTCACGGCTGTAGAATCGTTTGGGAAAAGATAGGGACAGTGGTAACCCCATTCGGAGACTGGCTCAAGGTCCCCGAATCCACAGGTGGCGTGGCTGAGGGGTGGGATGCTTTCCTGTGTCGATTTGCAGCACAACTGGGGAGAAAGGGGAGCAACTGCCTTCCCGGAGAACCCGGGGGCCTGATTTGCACTCAGCCACTGTCCTATGCTGTGAGACTCTGGGCAGCATTTTCTCAGTGGAAGACTGTGCTTTCCACCCCCACTCCCATCCCAGAGAAGGGCAGCAGGACTGAGTCGCCACTCTGTTCACCTGTCCTCCGCCCAACGCCCCCCCCTCCCCCCGCCCCCTGCCCCGCAACACACACACCAAGGCTTGGCGAAGAGCTTCTGTGGGGTAGTCACTAGCCTGCCTTTACTGAGTGCCCATTCCAGGCTGCATGCGAGGTTCACATTCTTCCCCGTCTCCAAAGCTCTGCCAGGCTGGCCTGACTGTACAGATGGAGGAATAGCTCTGAGGGTGAGCTCAAGGACACTCTGAACCCAAGCTTATCTTCGATGCACTAGGCTCTCCAGTTTTCTTTACAAAAAGGCTTTCCTTTCCTTTGCTGCTGCTGCTAATGATAATATCAACAATGATAGCTTATTACTGTTGGTAGGGCCCATCCCCTTGGTTCTGACCCACAGCGACCCTTGCACAGCAGAAGAACACACCGCCTGGTCCTGCACCTTCCTTTGGGCAGTCCGTGGTCCTTTCAATAGCCTCAAGGACCACAATTCAAATGCCTGGATTCTGCTTCCGTCTTCCTTAGTCAATGTCCCGCCTTCACAGGCACATGAGGCAGAAGAAAAGCCCAAGGCTTGGGTCGGGCTCACCTGAGTCCTCAAAATGACATCCTTGCTTTTCAAGACTCTAAAGAGGTCTTGTGCCGCAGATTCACTCACTCAGTGTAACACATCATCTCTTGATCTGTTGATGGCTGCTTCCATGAGCTTTCATTGTGGATCCCACCAAGATTAAATTAAATGATGTCACCTATTGCGAGGATTTTGTTTTTCTTTACATTGAAGAAGACGACACTCCTTCATCTTCATCAGCACACTGGACATTTTCATAGCTTCCTGGCATCTTCTATTTGTCAGGCGTTGTTCTAGGTAATTCTGTGTGCGATGTCTAGGTGTTCGCTGTGACTAAGGAAACCCAGACCAAACTGACTTGAGCACAAGGTACTTACTGAGCCACGCGTCTGACACATCCTGGGGCAGACCCTTTTCAGTCCATCCCAGGGGCTCCAATGCCCTCTTAGCTCCATGCCCCTCTCTCTGGGAGTACCTTTCCTCCTGCCACAGCTGGACCTCTCCCACATGGCTGTCCCCATATGTCCACTCTCCAGGCTTAGTCACCTAAGTGGAATAGAGACTAGCTTCCTCTGTACAGCCTTTCCCTTCCAGGGAAGGTCTCTGATTGGTTCCTCTTTGAAGCATACGCCTGCACTTTAAAAGCATAAGCACAATGAAGACATGCGCCTGGCGGTTGGGTTCCTTGAGTGGCCAGACACACACAATGTGCCAGCCCTGAACACTGGGGACTGAGACTGGGCTCAGGCATTTGATTGGACTCATGAATGCGACACAGAGGGAAGAGACCCATCATCACGCCAGTTTCGTTAACCCTGACACAACCTCAGGAGAGAGGCACAAGTCCTCTCTGCTGTTCTAACTGCAGACACTTAATGCTGGAAAGGAAGAGTGTCCGGGTCACACAGCCAGCCTTCAGCCACCTGGAGCAGTCATTTGCATTCACTATAGAAGGAGCCCTGGTGGCATAATGGTTACTCACTGGGCTGTCATCCCAAGGCCAGCCGTTTGAATCCGCCAGGCAGTCCTGAAGCCTTCTGTTCCTGTAGAGCTGCACTCTCAGGACCCCTCAGGGGCAGTGAGTCAGAGCTGATGGGACAGTGGAGAGGGAGAGTGATGACATTAGGGGCCTTCATGCAAAGGGGTGAAGTGCTTGATTTTCCCCCCTCCCCCCGGAGGTTGGAGATTCAAATCTACCCTGACCCCCCAGCATCAAGGAATAGGACTGAGTTCAACAGGAGGGAAAAGCATCTTTGAACCCGTGTCTCTGTATAAGGCCTGGGAAGAGAGTAAAGAGACCTAGTCCCTGGCAACAGGTTGTCTACAGCCGGACCCGGGGAAGCCAGGGTTAAAAACCAACAGTGGGCTTGAACAATTGCTGGAGGCAGCCATAGAAGGGCTGTCATGAGGCGGCAGGTGATTAATTGCTAAGTGACTGGTACAGGCAGTAATTGCTCCAGGAGTTCAGAGGAGAGCGCGGGACTGGGGACTGCGGTCAGGAATGCGTTTCTGAAAGAAAGGGAGAGACCGTGGACTTGGGCTTGAAGGACAGGAGGGTCTGCTGAGCAGCATGGGGAGGGAGGATCGGGGGTGGCCCAAGCAGTCAAAGTGGAGGAGACCTGGCCCTAGAGTTTGGAGACTTGTAGGTGATTTATTGTGGTGGTCAGGTCCTCGCTGCTGCCGCTGGCTGCCTTAAGTCAGTCCCTGATTCAGAAGAGAATGGAACCCCCCCGGGGGGTGGGGTGGGGGTAGGGTAGGGGATGGGGAATGGATCAGACTGTTGACAGTTGTCTGTCATCTGCTTCATGGACTGATTTTGGGCACTAGACTGCCAGGCCTATTTGCCTAGTCCCTGCCCAGCACCATGATAACCTTCAAGTCTCCACTGGCAGAGGGTTGGTAGCTGGGCATGAGGGGCCTAGTCTAGAAATAAAGCTGAGTTTCTAACCTGTCACTTGGGAATTCTATCATGGAACCAGGACAGCCCCCTTTGTTAAGTCCTCAAAACAAAACAAAATTCGCCCATTGGTGGGTAATTGGTCGCCCCTTTACAGGGAAGTCACGGGGAGGAGACAGACCAGTCAAGGGGCAGCCGGGCAGTGATGATGCATACAAGTTTCCTTTAGTTCCTGAAGCCTTCCTCCCCTCAACCATCATGGTCCCAACTCTACCTTACAAATCCAGATGGACTGGAGAAGTCACACTGGCATAGAGGGGAGCTGGAGATATGGGGAAACCAGGATGGATGGGCCCCTTCAGGCCAATGGTTAGATTGGAGATACTGGAAGGGTAGAGAGAAGGTGAGGTAGAGAGACAGAACCAACGGCAAGGATGTACACACAAGCTCCTATTTGAAGGACAGGCATCAAAGGAGTGGGTTGGGGGAGAGGTCGGACAGTGTAAGATTTGACAGAACAATAACAATGTATAAAGTATTGAGGGTTGGTGGGGAGGAGAGAGCAGGGGAAGAGGGGAAGGGAAGGAAAAACCGATGCTAGGGGCTTAAGGGAAAAGGCGGATGATTGGAGAACAATAATAGAAGTGGACATGTGAGGGTGCTTGACACAGTATGCTTATTTATATATTGTGAAAAACGATGTATGAGCCTCCAATAAAATGATTTAAAAATTAAGCAAAACAAAACAAAATAAAATTCACTGCCATCGCGTTGATTGTGACCCATAGTCCTTCACTCTCACCATGGCAACGTCTAGTTGAAAGAGCTTCGCCCCCAATGAGCCGTTGTCCCCAGGGTTGCAGGGAGAGAGGATTTGTCCTCTTCCTCCCTCACAGGGCGCTGTGCTGATGGAGTGAAATTAGGTGCCTGTGTCTGTCTTGGACGCCACCACCTGCTTGGTCCAGACGAGTGATGTCATGGATGGACATGCCAATGTGGTTGGTTTGGAAGGTGTGGGATGATGACATCTGATGTGCTCTGTCAGTCTGTTGTCAGCACACTGACCCAGGTCACAGCCCCGGTCTGCTGTGAACAGCCAACACTGCCTCTGTCTTACCCAAGATGAAAGGAGAGAGGGGCAACAGAGACAGGAGTAGGAAGCTATCACCCAGAAAGACGGGCCGGGAGGGGAGCACAGCCTGTGGACCCAGGGTCCCTGTGAGGTGAACTTGGTGGATGCAGAGGGAAAGACCGATGCCAGGACACACGCTCACTGGTCTACAGGTGCTGACAAGAGACAGCGGCTTTTCCCCAGAGCCCACGGAGAGCAAGCCTGCCTCAGGAGCAGCACATCTCCATCTGGGAGTCGCAACTGCTCTGAGGGTCACCTAAGACCATCGGAAAACACATACAAGTATTTTGGCACACTTTAATGTGTTTTTTACTCAAGAATATACAGTATGTGTTTTCCGATGGTCTTAGGAACTGAGACACCGCTCCTCTATCCGTCTTCAGGTGGGTCAGCCCACATGCAGATATGCCCACCTACGAGCACCCGGCGTGAAGACTGTTACCCATGGTATACCATGCCTCAAGACACAATTTCATTTATTTATAATTAGAAATAAATATTTCACGATATACAATGACATAGTTTTTGTGATGAATCACTGTGCTTTCATGATGTCCAATTTGTAACAATGAAAAGGCATTCTGCCTATCAGAGAGTTACATGACACTTCATCACAGTAGCAAAGTGACATTGAAGAAGTAGCAACGAAAATGAGTTTATGGTTGGGGGTTGCCACCATATGAGGAGCTGTGTTCAAGGGTGGCGACATGAGGAAGGTTAAGACCCAGTGCTCTAGCGACTCCTGCACTGGGAGAGAAGACACTTCTGATGGCGACAGCTATTCATTTGTGGTCTTTCTGCCACACTGGCACCAGCTGACTTAGACAAGTTATCATTACAGATGGAAGGCCTGATGTGTTTATTCTCTGAGGGGGGTGGCAGTCATGTACTCCTGTGTCAATTTCATGACTGGGAGTGTAGGGGTGGAGTCTAGCTTGTCACTCTGGAGATAGCCAAGGAGACCTCTGTGTGGGCATGGTTTTCTCTGGTGAATTCTGGGAAATCTGACCGCATTTCCCCCTTGGAGGTGAGAGACTTACAACTCAGTCCCATGGAGACGCTCTACTGAAAAGACACAAGGTGACTCCCTGGGAGACATGGCAGCACGCTGATAGACCCTGAGCCCTGGAAACCGAAGGAGCCATGGGGAGACCCCTGCCAGTGCTGAGAAGCCCCAGAGAGGCCCCTGCCAGCGCTGAGATGTTTTTACCACCACTGGATACACAAGACTCTGCACCCACTGGCCTGTGATTGCCCTGGTGTCATTGCATGTGCCTCATGAATCTGAAGAGGACTTTCTAGACTGGTATCAGACATATGGGCTAATATCAGACTTGTGGGCTTGGATTGGATTGAGTTGGGATGCGTTCTCCATGTTCCATTCCTCTTGTATATAAACCTGTCCCTTATTTACATATGTGTGTATGAATTTGTTTCTCTAGTCTACCCGCACTAACACATGGGATCTCCTTGGTGATGTGTCCAGGAAGACTGCTGTTTCCTCTCCCCACTCTCGAGGAAGGACCCACACTTGACTTGAGAATGGCATCGTGTGTGTAAAGCTACTAGGTTCCCAAGCTGGCATCACCAGGTGTGTCAGCTCAGAGGGCTGCAGCTCATCTCTGGAGCCTCCTCGGGGGGATGAAAAGTGACAGCACGCAGGAAGGTGCCCAGTCCAGTGCCTGGCACAGTGGGCACATCCACTTGGAACACTACCTCCCTCTTGGAGCACTCTTTTCAAAACACTCATTTCATGTTCATCCTCACCCTGGGGCTCCGAGGACAGCACGCATGCTCCAGGAGCGTGTGCTGGGCCTCACCCATGCTGCTGGACGGGTGGCAGCAGGGAGGGCATGGTATTATGCATCATCAGTTGTAGGTGTGGTAAGACTTCCGTTTAGGAGAATCAATACCAGACCAGTCCCGGGGAGTGGGAGTTCAAAGATGCCCCAAAGGTCCAGCTCTTCCAAAACACTCTTCTCCTTCCTTGAGTATGTCCGTGCACGCTCCTGGGATACGCCATTCGCTGTCATGTCCCACAGGCGCTTAGGAACTCTCTCACCAGGTGGTAGGTGGTACTCAGTCCAAAATCCGAAGGTCAGACAGAAGTGAATCAAATGCAGGGTCCAGGGCCACAAGCCAAAAATGTCCAAGAGCCACAGCAGATCTTTTTGCTCCCTCCAAAGCTCAGCCAGGAAACGGAAGCCTGGCTTTCCAGGGGAGGAGGGGTATGTTGAAACTGTCAGATGCCACGATTGTGCATCCCAGGAAAACCAAGGATGGCGCCTACAGTCCCACCGTCTCCTAAGGCAGAGCCCAAGATGTCATCCCGGGGCCCATGGGTGTGGCTCTACTCTCCCGCTCCACGAAGGCCATTGATGAGAGCAGACGGGAGACAGACGAGTCGGTGCATTGGGACTGTGCTGATGGAGAAGACTGTGGAAAGCACCAGGAACAGCCGAAAGGATAAGCTGCTCTACCTTGGGAGAAGTATGGCCGGAGTGTCCCTCCGAGGCAAGGACGATGAGACTTTGTCTCACGTGCTCTGACGTGTTATCTGCAGAGAGCAGTCCCTGGAGAAGGACCTCATGCTTGTTAAAGTAGAGGGCCAGCGAGAATGAGGAGAGTCCCTGAGGAGATGAACTGATGCAGGGGCTGCATCTAGGGGCTCAGGAAGACTGAGCTGTGAGCCTGGCCCGGTGTTTCATTCTGGGTTTTTGGTTTTTTTTTGTTTGTTTGTTTGTTTTGTTTTGTTTTTTGGGCATTACTGCCCTCTGGTGGTGGGAGTAGGAGGCCCAGCCTTTGCTCCTGTGGAGCCGCTGCTGGAATTGAACCTCCATCCCAATGGGCCGTACTGGGGCTCAGCCTAGTGTTTCATTCTGTTGTGCATCGGTCGCCGTGGACTGGGATGTCACCCGGCAACAACAGTAACAAGGAAGGTCAGGTCTTGGTCCTGCCCTCTTCCAGACCCTTAGCAGAGACTGCCCTCGCACATGGGACGATAGCCACAGGCATATAAAATCCAGAACCGCGCCGCAGAAGGAAATGATGGCTAGAAGGACCACGGTAATTGTCTATATTCAAGAGAGGCCCGCAAACTCGGGTTGGAGGGCCAGATCTGACTTGTGACCTGCTTTAAGATTACCCACAAGCTAGCAACAGTTTTTGTTTATTTTTAAAGGGAACGAACAAACAAAGCAAAGGAAAGCAACCTTGAAGCAAAGGACTCAGCCTTAGCTGAGAGCCTGGGGACAGCGTAGGACTAGACAAGGTTTAGTTCCCACGTACGTGAGATTTCTGTGGTGGGAGCGCACAGCCACCAGCCCCCAGCAAAATAAAGCCCACGCTGTAGAGACTGGGGCCCCCACAAAGCCCGAGCATTTATTATCTGGCTCTTTATAGAAAATGTTTTCTGACCCCTCATCTGTTTTGGTGTAAACACAATGAACCAGCTTTTTTGTCTGAGCGCTAACATTTAATCAGTTTAATGAGAGGGCTCTTCAGAGAGCAACACAAGCCTGTTTTTTGATTAATTGAAGGCTCTGGAAGGTGTGTCAGCGAGGCTCCAGAAACCGATCTATGTTATCAACCTACTCAGGTAATACCAGGGCCGCTTGCTAAAGGGACACCCCTGCCTCAAGGTGACCCCGTGGGTGCCAGCGCAGAGCTGTGCCCCATCAAGTGTTCAAAGGCTGATGCTTTTGTTGGAAGTAGATTTCCAGGGCTTTCTTCCAAGGTTCCTTGGGGCGGATTCTAAGATTGAGCCTTTTGGTGAGAAGCCACGTGTATTAACCAGGTGTGCCATTCGGGAACTCCATCAGGAGCAGCAAGACCGACCTAGCAGGGACAGCTGCTCCTACCTCAAGCCTGGAGGGAAAGGGCCTTCTGGGCCACCCAGAGGAAGTGGGAACCCCGCCGCCTGTTCCCTGGGAGGGGTGCCTTTTAGGAGAGGTAGCTCTGCCAGGAGAACTGCCCGAGGTAGAGAGGGAGGGGGAGAAATAAATATCCTGGCTTTTCTCCTCCTCCCACTGTGCCAGTCTGAAAACCGTTCACAAGGAAGCTTCTGAGACCCGACTGGCAGGCTTGTCACTGCTTCAGCCTCCTTGCGAACAGTCCGAGGCCAGGGAGGGTGAAAAGAGGGAAAGTAAGCAAGGCCAGAAACACCAGGCAGGTTCTCCCAGGAATTGTCCCCAAGACTTGTCCATGGCAGCCAAGAAGCCTCAGAGTCTGGGACCGTGTCGATGCCCCCAATCAAATAAGCTAGCTTATTGCCATGGCGTTGATTCACAGCAACCAGCTGCCCCCGTGTTTCTGGAATGGCCACTCTCAAGCCTCACCCATTTCCCTTGCAACGGCCACTGGTCTATGAACTACTGGACTTGCCGTTCATAGCCCGCTCTGGAACCCACTATGCTGCCAGGGCTCATGGCACAAGGACTTGCACAATGGCCAAGTTCACTGGGGCGCCACCTTGGGGGACCCATATCCCCTAGGAGACCCTTTTTCATCCGCTGCTGCTTCTCTGTACCCTGCTCATTCCCAACCAATCTTGTTGTCCTTCTTACTTGCCCTGTCTTAGCTCCCCAGTGCAGCTCCAGCACAAGGATCACGCGTGGGCAGAGTGACGGGGGAAGGTTTACCGGCTCCCGGTTGGGGAGGCTAGGAGTCTGAAGGAAGGTTCGAGAACAGAGCGGACACAAGCAAAGCAAACCAGGCTCATCCCCCTGAGTTTATGCTGACTGGTAGCAATCGTGGAGGGCAGGGCAGAAGTGTCCCTGGAGTTTATACATTTTGTAGAAATGTACATTTCTTCTGTGGAGCAGCGGGTGTTCTTGAACTGCTGACCTTGAAATTAAGAGCTGGAGCAGGGAACCTTTTTTTCCTTTTTTCCTGCCAAAGGCCATTTGGAGATTTATAACCACCTTCTTGGGCATACAAAATTATCTTTTTTTTTTTTAGAAAGAGGAGCTGATCCCAAGGGCTCAATAGAAAGTCTAGAAAAGAATGATGGCAGCATATGTACAAATATGTCAGATACAATCGCTGTATGGATTGTAGCAAGAGTTCTAAGAGGCCCCGATAAAGTGATCTTAAAAATAGATATACATTTACAACCTTGGGAGACAAAGTTAGCCTGCCATATTGGACGACGCTTCCTATTCCCACAAAGAGCTTCCGTCTCAGAAACCCACAGGGACAGTTCTGCCCTGTCCTGTAGGGGCAGGTCTCCATGAGGCAGAATTGACTCAAAAGCGGCGAGTTTGGTTCTATATTTGGTGGAACGTTTCACTAACTCACCCCTAATGGAATGGCCGGAATGGCTTCTCTTGGTGAGGTGAGTGATGTTAGCTGGTATTGATGATTTCAGAGGCCCGAGAGCCCAAGCTAGGGGAAGGCTCTCTGTCAACTCTTGGTCTACTTCGGCTTCTGTCCCTTGTTCCTTGGTGATTCTCAGGGGTCATCCACACATCCCATCGCTTGTCCCTGGGTCTGTGTGGATCTTTCTGTCATTCAGAAGCAGTGCAGATTAGAATGCGTGGGCTGGGGGCGGGGGTGGGGGGTGGGGGCTCATGCACATAACTCCAGAGCAAGTCAAACTCTCTGCCATCAAGTCAACCATGGGTTTCCGTGGCGACCATAACTGTCGACAGGAGTAGAAAGCCCAGTCTTTCTCGAGAGGCTGCTGGCGGTTTTGAACTGTCGACTATGAGGTTCCCCGCCCAACACATAACCACAGCACCCCCCAAGGTCCCTTCCTGTAACACAGCGTAGCTGATTCCATGGGGTTCCATCCACAGGCCGACTCCCCACGTGTGCTCTGGGCCAGTCTGCTCAGTCCTCAGCACTGGGACTCCTTTCTGGGGTCATGCTTCTTCTTGTCACGGACACCAGGGCTCTTGGCCATCCTCAGACATCCACCATCCCCACCGCCACCTCTCAAGGGTCCCCCATCCGGCGGCCACTCCATGCTGTCACGTTTGCATCCTGCCTGCCCCCTCAGGAATCTTTTTACCAGTCCTGGCTTATTCTGTTTTTGAAAAGTAGGGTGAACTTGCCTAGACCCAAACCAACACCAACAAGTTCTATTTGTACCTCATTCGTTCGGTGAGTGACAAAGGACGCTGGCAAACAGAGGGAGGGGTCTTCAGTGGCACCAATAGGCATAACTACTGGGAAACAGAATCAGCGGTATTCCTGCTGCTTTGCCATCGATGGAGAGGGCGGGCCTGTTGGCTCCTCGCGACTCAGAGAGTGTGAGAAAACCACCAACAGAGGTGTCTTGGCGAGGGACACTCAGCAGAGACTCCCCTTAAGCGAGTCGGGGGGACTGAGGTAGAGTCAAGAGGGGACTCTCTCTGTCCCCCTGGGGTTTGGTGCCATCAAGGCCCCGAGCACACAGTGAAGTCACCTGTGTCCCCCTTCTTCCCCATGGCCCCCCACCTTTCCTAATCCTGTGGACCATTGTCCTTGGGCAATGCTGCCCTTTGGGTCTCAGAGGGCTGCTGCTGCTAAGAAGCATGACCTCCCTAGTGTCAGTGCTCTTGTGTAGACCTGTCTACCGTTTACTTGAAAGGGAGTCACAGAGGTGAGTACAATCTTAGGCCTAAACAATGAGCAAAGGCCACCGCCTCAGGGTGCCCACCAGTCTCTCTCTGACCAGTCAACCAAACCTTTAAAAAAATTCTATTTTGAGGTTTGTTCCCATGCTATCCAGGACCTCCTGATGTCAACCCTTCCGGAGCCATTGGTAGTGGCAGATGGACACCTTCTAGTTCTTCCGGTTTCAGAGGCTGACATTTACATGACCATTCTTCTGTTGATGTTGCTCTTTCTGTGGGTCTATGGTTTGAGTCCCTCTAATTTGCTCTGACTAGAAGAGACTAAGACATGCATTGCATGTCCATTAGTCTATTGGCTTCCCTCTTTCCATGGGTCTTTCATGTTATCCCCTCTTCTTTGCTACTGGAAGAGACTAGCCGTTGCATGCCAGATGGCTGCTGTTAAGATGCTAGCCATGTTCACCAGAGACTAGACTCAGATATATGAGTGGCCCCAAGCCTATGTTCTGAGCCCCCACATTCAAAGACTCATTTCCCCAAGGTGCCTGGTTATAGTGAAGATGCTTCCATGACTTTGCTCCCCAAACGGTCTTCTATATACACAGTTACATTTGCAGTAGGGGTCAACACTGTGTAGAACTACACTCATGAGCTATATTCATGAGTCGTTCTCTCAAGTGTCTCAGAGTTACTAAGTACTATTCCATTATTTTCATACTTATTGGAACAGAAATTTCAGATGAAGAGGACTGTGTTAGTCCAGGTAGACTAGAGAAACAAATTCATAGACATGCCTATGGATATAAGGGAAAGGTTTATATACAAGAGGAATGGAACATTGAGAAAGCATCCCAACCCATTCCAGTGCAAGGTCATAAGTCCGATATAGCCCATATATCTGATATCAATCTATAAAGTCTCCTTCTGATTCATGAAGCACGTGCAATGACACCAGGACAATCACAGGCCAGTGAATGCAGAGTCTTGTGTATCCAGTGGTGGTAGAAGCATCCCGGCACTGGCAGAGATTTCCCCATGGCTCCTCGTTTCCAGGGCTCAGGGTTCATCAGCAGTATCCACTGGTGGTAGAAGCATCTCAGTACTGGCAGAAGTGTCCATGTGGCTTCTCCAGCCTCAGAAGTTTGGTTCCATCAAACTTCAAACAAACTTCAAACATCAAACAAAGGGCAAGCCCATGTGACTTCTCCTCTGGCTCCTCCAGTCTCCAGGAATCAGGACTGATCAGCATGCTGTCATCTCATCTTGTCAGTAGTTCGTCTCCAAGGAACTGAGTCAAGTCTCTCTTCTCCAATTGGGAAATACCTCGAGACTTCCCAGAATTCTCAAGAGAAAGCAACACCCACACAGAGGCTTCACTGGCCATCTCCAGATTTGACTCCATCCCTAAACTCCCAGTGCTGAAATTGACACAGATCAGTGACTACCACAGGAAGGGATGCTTGAGACTCAGGGGCACTGTGGTTAGGCTGACGGAAAGTTTGCTGATCCAAACCCACAGTCTCTTTGACAGGAGAAAGACACGCTTGTAAATACGAGGCCCTAGAAAGCCCTAGGGGACAGTGCTGCTCTGCCTGTAGAGTTACTGTGGTGCTGTGAACACGTCCGACTTATAGCAGCCTGTGGACCACAGAGCACAGCTCCGCCAGTTCAACTCCATCCTCACAACTGCTCTAATGTGTGAGGCCACGGGCAGAGCCCCTGTGCCAACCCAGCTTGCCGTGGGCCTTTTTCTCGCTGCTCCTCCACTTTACCAAGCCTGACGTCCTTCTCCAGGGACTCTCTTCTGATAAAGTGTGTGAACTTGAGTCTCACCATCCTTGCCTCAGATCCCCGCTGTACTTCCTCCAAGACAGATTGGTTGGTTTTTTGGGCAGTCCGTGGTACTTTCCTTATTCTTTGTCAGCACCATGATTCAGACATGTGCCTTCTTCTTCGGTCTTCTTTACTCAAGGCCCAGCATTCATACGCACAGGAGATGACAAAAAATGCCATGGCTGGGGTCAGGTGCCTCTTAGTCCTCAGAGGGACATCCTTGCTTTGCCACACTCTCTCTCTTTTAAAATTTTAATAGATCATTGTATTAGGGGTTCTTATAGCTCTTATAACAATCCATACATCAATTGTATCCAGCACATTTGTACATAGGTTGCCATCATCATTTCCAAAACGTTTTCTTTCTATTTGAGCCCTTGGCATCAGCTCCTCTTTCCCTCCTCCCCACCCCCCCCCAACCCTTGATAATTTATAAATTATTTTAATTTTCATATTTTACGTTGTTGGCTGTCTCCCTTCGCCCACATTTCTGTTGGGCACTCCCTGGGGGTGTACATTGGTCATTGCCACAGGTTTTCCCTTTCTTCCCCTTTTCCCCCCACCTTCCCCCTACCCTCATGGTATCACTACTCTCATTATTGGTCCCCAGGGAGTTATCTGTCCTGCATTCCATGTGTTGAAAGCTCCCATCTGTACCAGTGTACACGCTCTGGGCTGGCCAGATTTGTAAGGTAGAACTGGGATCATGCTAGTAGGGGAGAGAAAGCATTGAAGAACTATAGGAATGTTGTGTGTTTCGTCAGTGCTATACTACACCCTGCCTGACTCATCCCTTTCTTGTGACCCTTGTGTAAGGGGAAGTCCAATTACCTGCATATGGGCTTTGGGTTTCCATTCTGACGTCCTCATTGGCATTGAACTGTTGTCTGCTTGGGGTTTTCTGAAGAGATCTTTTGCAGCGGATTTACCTAGTGCACATATCCAAGGTTGTTAATAAGCCTCCTCTGATCTTAATAGCAAAGTCTTGTACATATAATCCAGCTTCTCTGATGATTTGTTCTGCTCACAGATTGATTAAGTATGGTGAGAGGGTCATTTTTAGTTGGAATGAATTCAAGAGCAATGGGTTTAATCTTGGGTTAAACAAATGCTCAAAGATACAATGTATTCTTTGATGGAGTAAATAAGCCCTCGAGATAAATGAAATTTTTTATATCATTTTCTGAGTGAGAGCAGAGATATCCATGTTTATTCTTCTAACTTACAAAAATTTTAAGTTTATATTAAACTGATTAAGTAAACAAACTCAGACATTATGAACAGTGAGTTATAAATAGTTACAAACTATCTGTCATCTGTCAGTGTCAACATTTACAACTTAATGACATGCTTTTTTATGCTCTTGCTGATACTTGGGGATGCTTGTCTGCTTGCTGGTAGGCTCAGCTGAGCTTTAGGGAAATAGGCTGCTAGGGGTTGAGTAAGTAGCATCCACCAAAGAGACATGTTGAAGTTCTAAACTGTGATTGATGCCTTCGAACGTGACCTTGTCTGGACACAGGGTCTTGGAGATGTTATCCCTTAAGTTAGCAGATCGTAGTAAGTCTAGGATGGGTCTAGTGCTAGCCACAGTGGTGAAGAGGCTGAAGGAAGGGGACCCTGTCATGATGCAGTCGCACTGCAGCTACCACCCCAGACAAGAAGGGGTGTTCTCCCAGGCACCCCACGTTGACACTGATAGCCTCTGTAATGGGGAGACCGCTTTCTGTTCCAACAAGTCACTCACTTCATGACACTCTGTTCACATGGCTGTAGGACATGAATGCACATGCTGAAAGGTGGAGGGTATGTGCCTGTGTATGTGCACTGTTACATAGAGGAGTCCCTGGTCAGCCCAGATGGTGACCTACTCAGCTGCTCGTGGAAAGGTTGGGGGTTCGGGGTCTACCCAGAGGTCCTTAGGGAAAAAGGTCTGGCAATCTCCTGCCACACATCATAGCAATGGAAACACTGTAATGTAAACTCAGTTCTCTCTCTCTCTTACTCTTTCTCTGTATGGTAGGGAGGATGCAAAAAATTATGGGCAATGGAATTAAAATATAATGAAATTTTTCCATGAACCTTTTAAAGCCCGTGT